>CM025928.1:2926583-2990289 GCA_000753965.2 Amaranthus hypochondriacus
CCGGTTATTATTTTTGATTATTTTTCAGATTTAATAATAATTTTTAAGATCGAATTCCAGACAGATTTTAGGCTATATTTAGGCAGAATTTTTCTAATTCGTATTGATCAAAGCTTGAATTTTAGATTTTAAAATTATTATTCTAATTTTCAAAACTCAAAAGCAATGTCTAAAATATTTTAACCACACAAATTATTCTAATTTGAAAGTAAACAAGCAAATACACATAAAAAACAAGGAAGGCAGAAAATGAGAATTACAACTTTTGAGTAATACAGAATGATTATTTACCGATTCAATTTATAATCCATGTTCGTGGGATATCTTGTACTCCCTCTGATTCCTAATATTCTTCCTTTTTACTTTTTACATAGTTTCAATGCAAACTTTGAGTCTTAATATCTCTAGCTAAATAGACATTATAAAAAATTATAAAAAATATATAATAAAAGTGTACTTTAAAAATAATCTAACAAGTATTATTGCTACTGTTTGTTTGGTCTGTTTACTTCCGAATTCCTACTAGTGAGAAAATTTAGCAGGAGGCTTTATTTCAAATTTGGGTGCTTAAAATATTTTAGATATTGTTATTTATCAAATTTAATCAATACGAATGGATGATTGTTTTGAAAGTAAACTCTAAAAAAAATTGAGTATATATATAAAGTTCGAAAGGGTAATTAACGGGTACCCGGATCAATTTATATCGGCCCATGACCCAACCCGGTTAAGGCGGTATTTTCAATTTTTTTTACTTTTTGACCCGCCATTTATGAGGCGGGTCAGCGGGTCGGGTAATTTTGAACACCCCTACTTATTACTTCTAAGACACCTTATGCGCCCATCCCTGAGACCGTTTTTGATGTGAGGAACAATGACACGACCGAAACACTGTGTAATCAAACCATTGCATATTCCATGCGCCACCCTGTTGAGCAAGCCCCTGTGGCTGCTGGTGTTCATTCGAGGAGGGGGCGATGAGGATGAGTAGGAGGAGGAGGAGTATGTTCCATCTGAGGAACATGTGCACAAGGACGCAAGTCCCGATGTTGATTCCAGCCCCCGCTGGTATCAACAGTTCGATGAGAGGTTCTCCAATTTGGATAACAGATATGGGGAGATGGAGGGTCGACTGGACCGTTTAGACGGGAATCATCTGACCTTCCATGATGCATACGACCGAGACATGTACAATCTTGATACGTGTCTCTAGTCAATGTGGATTTCCCATGAAGGCCAAAAGAATTACTATTCTGGGCAACCTTATGTCGACCCTAGAGCCAACATCTCCGAGATGGAGGCTCAAAGGGAGAGGGATCGAGCCGCTGAGCTCGAAGCTAGGCGAACAAGAAGGAGTTCATTCTCCTTCTTTCGCCGCCGTGGTCACTAAGGGCCACTTTTCTTTTATCCCCTATCCATGTGCTTTTGTGTGTTATGGTTTGTTCCCTTGCTTCGCAGTTAAGCATTGGGGATAATGCTTTAGATAAGCATGGGTTGAATTATAGACCTGATAGCTATAGTTTTTATCGCTTTCTTAGATTAGTTTCCGTTTTTTTGTTTTTTTGTTGTTTTATTTTATTTTCTTTTAGCATGTCTCTTTGCTTTTGCTTTTGTTTTTAGTATTCTTTGTTAAAAAAAAGGAAACTAATCTATGAAAGTGATAAAAACTACAGATATCAGGTGTAGACTCTACCCAGACCGTCGAGTCGTCGCTTTATTTTGCCACACACATTGATTTTCTAGAATACATCGACGAGGCGACATTTCCTCTTTTGTTCACAAAACTTGAGTCGGCATTTACCTGCTGTCTCATTTCAAAACCCTTTTTTTGGTATTTATAAAACCTGCTGCACACTAAACAAACATTAAGCCAAAAATTTTAAAAAAATAAAAAACAAATGGTGTATACGGGTTTCCTCCCGCAAAGTGCTCGTTTAGTGTCATTAGCTTGACGTGTTTCGACCCGCAAAATTGAGATCGCAAAAACCATTATCTCTTCTTCACCTAGAGGCTCACCTGTGATTTAGTGCTTTACTTGGTGTCCGTTGACCTTAAATGTGCCATTTGATCCGGTTAGTTCAAGAGACCCGAAAGGGAACACTTGAGTAATAGTGTATGGTCCGGACCACCGAGACTTTAGCTTACCGGGAACAAACTTGAGCCGAGAATTGAATACCAAAACTTTCTCACCTACCTTGAACTCCCACCTAGTAATGCGTTGATCGTGACATGTTTTGGTTTTCGCTTTGTAGATAATGGCACTTTCATACGCATCTAGGCGTATCTTATCAAGCTCATTGTGGTCTTCGAGCTTCTTGTCACCTGTACTCTTCAGATTATAGTTAAAGGCTTTAACCGCACAGTGAGCCTTGTGTTCTAGCTCCACGAGAAGATGACAATGCTTCCCATAGACTAAATGGAAAGGCGTAGTCCCAATCGGGGTCTTAAAAGCTGTCCTATAAGCCCATAAGGCATCATCAAGCTTAAAAGACCAATTCTTTCGAGACGTGTGCACTGTTTTCTCAAGAATGAGCTTACGCTCGCGGTTAGCGATCTGAACTTGCCCATTACACTGGGGGTGATATGGCAAGGAATATCTATGAACGACTTCATACTTCCTAAGAATCTTTTCAAACTTATGCTCTATGAAGTGGGTCCCTTTATTAATTATGAGTGCTTGAGGGCAACCAAAACGGGGGAAAATAGTCTTTTTGAAAACTTTAACACACCTATCATTGGTCTTAGTAGCAATGGCCTCCACCCACATTGGAACATAATCAAAACAGCAAAATATACGAAATTCCAAATGAGGAAGGGGAGGGACCTTGGAAATCAACACCCCAAACATCAAAAATGTCAACTTCAACAATGGGATTCTTTGAAAACGATCACACATCTTAACATATGCCTGCACATCTCTAAAAGAGATGGCCAATAATATCCACATTGCAAAATCTTAGCAGAGGTCTTAGAAAGAGCAGCATGTCCACCGCAGGTAGATCATGGCAATGCCTAATTATATAATGTACCTCATTTTCAGGGATGCAACAGTGGAGAATGCCATCTGCAGATGCCCTGAACAACAGCGGATCGTCCCAAAAGTAATAGCGGTGGTAATGGTATAACTTCTTCCTCTGGTATGCATTCAATCCAGAGGGTTGCACACCACTAGCTAGATAGTTTGCTATTTCAGCGAACCAAGAAGAATCATCAGCATCTACGAGAACCATTAGCTGATCATCAGGGAAGGAATCATCAATGTCAGGCGTACCTGACACCTCATCCAAAACAAGTCTGGATAGATGATTTGCCACTGAGTTCTCTGCTCCATTCTTATCTATAATCTGCAAATAAAACTCTTGGAGCAACAAATCCACCAAATTATTCTTGCCTTAGCATCTTTCTTATTAAACAAAAACTTAAGAGCAGAATGGTCAATATAAACAATAATCTTAGACCCTATAAGATAGGATATAAACTTCTCTAAAGCATAAACCACAGCCAGGAGCTCTTTTTCGGTGGTTGCGTAATTTACATGTGCCTCATTTAAGGTCTTACTCGCATAATAGATTGCATGCAACTTACCATCCTTACGATGTCCCAACACTGCCCCTATAGTATAGTCACTAGCATCACACATCAACTCAAACGGTAGGTTATAATGAGGAGGTTGGATGACCGGTGCAGTTATCAAAGCCTGTTTCAGTTTCTCAAAAGCAGCTAGACAATCATCAGTAAAATCAAAAGGTATATCGTTGGCCAAAAGCTCAGTAAAGGGTCGGGAAACCTTAGAAAAGTCTGGTATGATCCTCTTATAGTAACCTCCATGCCCAAGAAAACTACAAATTCTCTTCACATTAACTGGAGGGGGTAGTTTCTCAATAACCTCGACTTTGGTTTTATCGACCTCAATACCTCTACTAGACACTAGGTGACCCAAGACTATACCCTGTTGTACCATGAAATGGCACTTTACCCAGTTTAGAACCAGGTTGACTTCCTCGCATCTAGCAAGCATTTTCTCTAGATTGGCTAAGCAATCATCGAAAGGGTTTCCATATACGGAGAAGTCGTCCATAAAGACCTCCATGCATGCTCAATATACTCAGAAAATATGCTCATCATGCAGTGCTGGAAGATGGCAGGTTCATTACATAATCCAAATGGCATTCTCCGATAGCAAAGGTACCATAAGGACATGTGAATGTAGTCTTCTCCCTATCATCTGGATGAACAGGGATATGGAAGAATCCCGAGTATCCATCCAAATAACAAAAGTGGGAGTACTTAGCCAAATATGCCAACATTTAGTCTATGAAGGGGATGGGTTAATGGTCTTTTTGGGTGGCTTTCTTCAACTTTCTATAATCAATACACATACGCCACCCTATAACTGTTCTGGTCGGGATCAACTCATTTTTCTCATTCTCTACAACAGTCACACCTCCCTTTTTATGAACAATCTGTACTGGGGATACCCAGACCCGGACATTAGCAGGAAAAGCCGGAGCTCCTGCACAGGACCTCGACTTTACTGGGGCCTCGATTTTCTAAATATGCTCATGCAAATACAATTGAAGTGATTGGTCATAGCTTGATGGAAATGATACTAGTTTATTGTTTCTTATGTCTTTGGTTCAATTCCTCTTGTCCACAATTTGCTTTCCTTTTATAGTTTTTTTGGACATATCTTTAAGCTACTAGTCTACATTTCTTTTCCCTCCTCGGTTATAGCCTTTAATTATATTCTATATATTGATTTTTAAGGTCAATTTCTACTTAAAATATTAACCAATTGTTATTTTTCTTTTCATTTGTTTCAATTGTAGTTCAATTTTTAATGTTAGTCTTGTTAGCTACCGCTTAGGACCCGATTTTAAAGTGCTCATAATACTTTTTTTATGTAAATGAAGTATTAATTTGTTTCATCTGTCCAATTGTGGTATGCAATTACATATTTAAGTCATCGCTTTTTGCTAATGTTTCGAAAGTTGATGGCTACTTTTCTTTATTATTTTTGTTAAGTTATGGGTAATATATTAGTGAATATTGTATACCAATTTTTATATTTTAAAGTGAAAAACATATAATACTTTATCAATCATAACTTAGCTTATAAAGAATAATCAGACATATAATTCAATATTGTATAACAATTTTTATATTTTAAAGGGCCTACAAATTAATTTCGCTCAGGGCCACCGAAATTTCCGAGACGGCCCTGGGGATACTCACTTACTATCGGAGATAGGGTAGAAGATCCAAACATTTAACAATTTAAGCACTTCTTTCTCAACAACCTTCTTCATATTGGGATTGAGTCGCCACTGTCCCTCTATGGAAGAAGTAACATCAGGATCCACATTGATACAATGAGTAACAATAGACGGACTAATACCCTTAGTTACATCGATCGTGTACCCAACGGCTTTCCGATGCTTTCTAACCAAATTGACCAATCGGTCCAAGTCATTACCACTGAATACACTGGTGACAATAATAGGGTAAGTAGAACTGTCACCATGAAAAGGATACTCTAAATGAGAGGGAAGGGGTTTCATTTCTACCTGAGGAGGTGTGGAACTCTCCTTCACATCCTTCTCCTGCTCAGACTTAGCAACCTACAAAACATCATCAGACAAAAGACACTCATGATCATCAGCTTGACCCTCTAAAGGATCATCCCAGCCCTTTATCTCTGCAGGACAACCCCCAGCTCCTTCAAGGAAGGATTGTAAGGCATCTATCTCTTAGGTTGTATCAGGGTCATCAAACACATCATCTACAAACTCAAGCTGACATATAGACTCACTGGGCATTGGGGATTTCAAAGCATCATGAATAGCAAACTGAACCCTATCCTCCCCCACGCTCATCACTAACTTACCCTTAGCTACATCAATCAAGGTGCTAGTTGTCGCTAGACAAGGTTTACCAAGAATGATGGGAGTCTTAGCATCCTCGGGTATGTCCATGCGGCGATTAGGATAGACAATGCGGCGATTAGCGAGCTACAAGGTCATCTAGGTGGGGGTAGTGATGGCCACGGTCCGGGTTGGGCCGGTTCCGTTCCAGTTCCATTTGGAACCTGACACGAACATTTCCGGTTTCGGTTCCGGTTCCAAACGGTTCCTTGGTGGTTCATGAGGCGGTTCCGGCGGTTCCAATACCCGGGTCGGGTGGGTCGGACCATCGGTTCCATTCTTATTTTTCCTTTAATTTTAATATAAAAATACTATAATAATGCGGACGTACCTTCGTCGATTACTTGATTATTATCGAAATTCAATGCTTGTCATCGTTATTAAAATATTTACTAAAAAGAAGCAAAAAAATAAATTAATAAGAAACGATAAAGATGATTAATAAAAAAAGGGGGAGAGAATGGACTGGAACCTAGTATCCCGAAGAAATACTAAGCTGCCTACGTATCCTGAAGGAATCAAAGCCCACGTAGTTCTGTGTCGTAGCTTTTATTTTTAATTGTTAAATGTTGATGTTGATTGACCGTGGTCTGTAATCCATGATCCTATTTGTCATCGTCATATGGTTGGTTAGATGCTTCCGCCGACTCTCCTCCCGACGATGATGCAGATGTATTCATCATCATCCATGGATCATCGTCGCCTTGATCATCATCGGTCTTGAGTCCTTGTGTTCGGACATCCGCTTGATCCCAATCTTTCTTGCAAACACATATTTGAATAGTATGTGGAGCAAGACGAGATCTCTTTTCGTCAAAAACTCTTCTACCTGCACTAAAAGCAGACTCCGACGCAATAGTAGAAGCAGGAATTGCAAGGATATCCTTTGTAATTCTCGATAATATGGGGAATTTTAATGATTTTTCCTTCCACCATTCTAAAATTTTATAACTACTTTGGTCGATTTCAAAGTGATGTTTAAGATAATTATCTAATTCTAAATATGAAGCGGAGGGGGAGGAAGAAGATGATCTTATAAAAGTATCATCTTGACTTATTATGTTAGCTACTATGGGGTTATAATACATGGGACGTTCCGAGACGCTAGCACGCCTAGACGTATCGCGACTCGGGTTATATATACTAGAATAATGATCATAAAGGTCTGCTAAAAGTTTTTTACAAGTTCCTACATAAGTATGTACATCACTAGACGGGCGATCTAATGCTTGGTAGTAAAATCCTATTATTTTACTTAGGTTTTCCGTCCTAAAACACGGATCTAAAATTCTAGCAATTCCATAAATATAAGGAAAATCAGTGAAATACGCTTTCCACTTATCCATCATATCTGCAAGAATCGGCTTTAAAAAAACGTTAGTATCATCATGAGAATGTCTAAGAAGATGATAAAAAACAGTAACACATTCACTTATTACTAAGTGAACGTTTGGTTCATAAACATATGAAAAAATCTTAGTTGCGTGGACATACGCTTCTAATAGTTTTTGTACGCCTATAGCTAGGTCACAAGTTTCATCACTTATACAGCTATCGGTAAACTCAATATACAATTGTGTTAAAACCGGAAGATAAACAATAGCTTTCTTTTATAAATCATGGGTTGAACCCGAAAGTGTAGGAGTATCTAAAGACCAATATACTTTTTTTAGTTTATAATGTTCATATAACTGTTTATATCTTCTTTTTACTTGTCCTAATCTAAGCCACTTTACTATGTCTCTAATAGGACCTAATAAATCACTTAATTTTTTAATACCTGCTTGGCAAGACAAATTAATAATATGAGCACAACAACGTATATGTAATAAACTACCACCTAGGGTACAAGTAAAAGCGAGTTCATTATATAAAAGTTCGATGCATTTGATATTGGCAGATGCATTATCGGTTGAACAACTAAATATCTTGTCTAATATGTTCCAGTCTTTACATATTTCCATTAATCTATATTTAATGTTTTCACCCGTATGTTTCTCAGGCATTAACTCAAACGCAATTATTCTTTTTTGAATAAACCAATCATGGTCTATCCAATGTGCTGTTACACACATATAAGGTTCTAAATGTGGGGGAGCTGACCATATATCGGTTGTTATACTAACCTTACCATTAAAAGATTTAAACATTTCTACTAACTCATAGCGTTTTGATTCATATAATTTTATGGTTCGTCGTTTAAGAGTATTCCTAGGGATTACTCTATATTGTGGTTGTAAAGTTTTTCTAGTGAAGTATTCGTATCTCTTACTTTCACCGTGGTTAAAAGGCAACTCATCACCAATTACATATTTGGAAAATTCATCAATCATTTCATTACGATTATATTTAAAAGGCATACCCCCGTCTGGGAAGTCTGTTGCCCATTGTGGTCGGCTTCCACTTGTGGTCCCGCTGCCGCTTGCTACATGAGTTTCCTTTGTGATTCCATGTTTCTTTGCCAAATGTTTGTTGAAAGATCCCGTACCACCACCAAACACGTATTCACAAAACACAATAAATGAATTTTTAATAAATAAATGTTTGTGATTCCATGTGATTTACAAAATATAAATATCATGTATAAAAACTTAAAAAGTATTTACCTTTGCTGAAATTGTAAGAAACTAATAGGGCTTTACCCCTTGACTTTCACAAATTTAACAGGTGCATAAGAAAACATTCGGGTTGTCGGTTGGTTCTTTTGTAAAATACGACCACACATGTGAAATAACTCTACCATTAGGAGGTGGCATTGCCGGAATAGGTTATCTTACTGGTTCATTTTCATCTAAATATAAATATAAAGACATTATTCAAATACCACAATATATAAACAAATAATAATTTAAAATTCAATAAATTTAAAGAATAAAATCATAAAACTAACCGATACTATGGAAATTGACTCGTTTACCACGAGCTTGTCTTTGTTGTTGTTGTTGTTGTGCTTCAAGTGATCTTGTTGATGATTGTCGAGATCTAAGTATCCCAATGGGGGTCGTTGGTTCCTCTTCTTCTTCTTCTTGTTGTGCTTTTTCTTCTTCTTCTTCAATTCTTATTTCTCTTTCTACTTCCGCATAATCGTGTAATTCTTGGTCGTACCCTTCTGGATAATTCGGTTCATAATTAGTATTAATCGTAGGTGTTGTTGATATTGACGGAGTTGAAGTGGCCTTTCGTTTGGAGCTAGAACCTCATCCCAAGGATTTTGCCACTTTAGAAACTTTTTAGAGGCTTTTTTCAAAAAAGAAGACATGATGTAATTTAGAAATAATTAAGAGACTAATTAAGGAATAATTAAAAGAATAAGTATGTAATTAAGGAATAATTAAAATACTAATAATGTAATTAAGAAATAATTAACAGACTAATTATGTAATTAAGAGAATAATTGCATAATTAAGTAATTAAGTAGAGAGAGTAAGTAGAGAGAGTAGGAGAAGAGATGAGATGTGAATTGGAAAGATTGAAAGTGATGGGTATTTATTGGAAAATACCAACGGTAACAAAACGGCTAGTTTTGGCCGGTTCCAAAGAACCGCTGGTCCGGGGGAACCATACGGTTTCGGGTCCGATTCCGGTTCCGGTTCCAAGGAACCGTTGGGCCGAGTGAACCGTTCCGGTCCGGTTCCCGGGCGGTTCCATGGAACCGTTGGTCCGGGTGAACCGGTTCAAACCGGGTGAACTGACCCGCGGTTCTTTGGTTCGGTTCTAACGGTTTTTTCCGGCGGTTCCACTGTTCCGGCAACTTTTTCCGGCGGGTTCAAGGTTTCGCGGTTCGGGACCGGTTCGGAACCTGTCGCGAACGTTTCGGTTCCGGGACCGGTTTCAAGCGGTTCGGGACTGGATCGGTTCCGGGTAACCCGCCCCGTGGCCATCACTAGGTGGGGGACAAATCATTTACATGCCTAAGTCTCTTATACAAAGAATAGGGCATCAGACTAACGCTAGCACCTAGGTCACACAAAGCTCTGTCCACTATAAGGTTCCCAATTCTGACAGGTATATTAAAAGCATTTCTAAAAGCTTTAAGCAGGCATATCACCAATCATAAAAGCATTCACATTTACCCCCTTAGAGACCTGAATAACGTCATCAAGCTTCTTGCTCTAGGACATAATGGACTTAAGAAATTTGGGAAACGCAGGAATCTCGTAAATTGCATCTAAGAAAGAAATTTCTATAGACACATCTTTAAAAAGCTTTAAGTATTTCCCATATTTCTTCTCTAACTTAGCTTACGCCAATTTCTGAGGAAAAGGCACATGCTTAATTAGAAGTTCCGTGACTCTAGACTTGGATTTAGCTTTAGCATCATCATCAGCATTGGTATCAGAATTAGCGGAAACATCGGCATTAATATCAGGGTTAATAGAAATACTACCTGTTGGTGTCACCTCTTTTAAGGGAGGATCAACCAATTTCTTACCACTCCTGGTTGTTACTACATTCATTTGGCCTGGCTCCTTGCCCTTGTGTTCAGGCTGGCTAGGAAACTGATTAAGAGCATGCACAATCTACTGTTGAGACAACTGTGTCATCTGAGTCTCTAGCATTTTCATATGCGCACTACTCGATTGTATGTGTGCCTGCATCATATTTCGTAGCTCTGCAATCTGTGACTCCACAATAAATGGTGGTGGATGATGGTGTTGTGGAGGTGGATGTTTAAGATGTTTCGGTCTCTGATTGAACCCCGGTGGATTATGTTGTGCTTGGTATGGTGGGGGGGTTCAACACATTGGTGCTCTTATATGAGAAGTATGGATGATTCTTTGTACCTGCATTATAAGTGTTAGAGAAAGGGTTGTTCGCCGGCCTATCGTACAAAGCATTTACCTCCTCGTAAACTTGGGGGCATGCGCTTGAACAATGACCGGGAACTCCACAAGTATCGCACATAGAGATATTATTAAGTGAAGAACTAGAAGTACCACTTACCATACATACCTTGGCTATCTGCTCCGATAGAGCGACCATCTATCTTGTGAGGGCCTTGATGGCCTCACTATCTGTAGTGTCCTTCTGTGTTGCGCGTTCTCTTTCACTTTTCCAAGAAAAGCTATTCTTGGCCAGGGTCTCAAACAATTTCAAGACCTCTTGTGGTGACTTTTAGTCCAAGTCACCACTACAAGATGCATTCACTGAGGAATTGTGCTCATCATGCAATCCTACATAAAAGGATTGGGCTAGCAACCAATCTGGGATTTGATGGTGAGGGCAACTCAATAGGAAGTCTTTAAACCTCTCCCAAACCTCGTGAAATGACTCAAAAGGTAGCTGCTTAATTGTTTGCAGATGGGTCCTTATCTGCGATGTTTTCCTAAGAGGATAGAACTTGGCAAAAAATGCATTGGCCAACTCCTCCCAGGTCCGATATATACATGCAGTTTTGGACATTAGCCAGGCCTTGGCCTTATCTGTAACATCCCGAAAAAACTCAGATCGTTTTAAAAGAGAAAACGACTTCTTGAAGAAACTAAATAGAGTCCAAGTCAACCTAGGATATTAAAGAGAAAGTTTAAAACGAATTTGAAACCAAGCAAAACTTGCGGATCGAGTTCTATTAGAGTTATTATAAACTACATGTCATAAAGGAATAAGATTGTAACGTCAAATCTACTTATTAAAACTTGAGAACGTATTCCCCTCATAAAAACCAAATATTCTTAAAACGTAAATTGAAGTTCATATCGAGACTTCTGTAACCTAACGGTTTGTTTCTCCAAAGACAATCCTCACTCCCCATACCTCCAATTTAATGTACTGCTAGTCATTACCCAGAAAGGAAACAACAGCATCGCGCAGGATCGTTAAGACCAAAAGTACACGTCAGCAAAACGTCGCATATCATTTAATTAAGTACAACAAAAGAAGATTTAGTAACTGTGGGTTTTCGAAATACGATTCGATCACGCTAATAAATTGTAATCAGTTTCATGTAAATGTTAATCAGCCATACTGCTGTACTTTTCCAGCTATACTGTCGGTTCAACTCCAATCTCTATAAGTGAGACAATACATTAGGGGGAGCTAACCCCTAAGCAAGTCTCTACCATACACACTCGCCTTACTTCGGTGCCTATGGTTAAGTATGCATACCCGTGCGGTGGCTCATAATGCCCCCATATACCACGAGTAATTCTTTCCACCAATTGACGTCATACTACGTCCACTTTAAAGTTAGTGAGGTCATACTACCTCTGCTTGTCAAAATAATGTATCGAAATTCTTTATTCGGAAAACATAACATCATTCGTACTATACATCCATACTTTACTTTTGTTTACCATTAATATATGGCACATATCACATAATGCAAAACTTCGCTGCGTGTACGTACCTTAGACAAGACAAGTCAAATCTCAAGCGCACAAATCAATTCCCTGTCACGAATCAACTTCCTACAAAGTTCAATCGTACGAGGGAATAAGCACACATTCACATTTTCTCAAGTCTCAATCACAACACGTACATACAACTAACACCAAACCCATATTCCACACACATCATAATCATCCAACACACTATTATAACATGGCAAACACACGAAGAAGACATCATACACAACCTGTCCAGAAACGCTGGATAACATTGTCAAACTGAAACTCCAACTTCACCGTTGCGTCCGGAAGGCGTCAAAACCCCCGGGTACCAATTTTCAAGATTTATAACACAGTATAAGTATTTTTAACCTATTTTTAAAGCCAAAAATACTCCAAAATACCATTTTTTTTCAACCATTTTCCTTAACCTACGGGATTTGTCATATTTTATCACAAAATAAAATTTTCAATTCTTTATCTCCTATTAAATCTAAATGATCATATTTAGATAATTTCCATGACCGTCTATGGAATTAATTTCATCCTTCAACAATAATATATATTATATATATATATATATATATAATATATATATATATATAATATATATATTTATATATAATTATAATATATATATATATATATATATATATATATATATATTATATATATATTATATATATATATATATATATATATATATATATATATATTTAAAATTTCTCCAGCAACACTACAACTTCATATCATTTCAAATAATAAAAATGGATTTCTTACACCACACACATCTTTTTATGAGCATATAATTTCTTTTTTCATACTTCACAATCAACCATCAAACAAAACTTCTCACATACATATATACATATCTCCAAAATCCTAAACACCACACATTAATTTACATAGAAAAAATACATCACAACCTCATACATAAATTTTAAGTCATGAATTAATCATAAATTACAAAATAACACACATAACCATCATAGAAATTTAAATTAAAACTTAAAAATAAAATTAGATTAAGAATTTTACTCACGGTTTGCCAAAGAACAAAATACTAATTGATGAAGGTTGATGATTTTAGGAGTGTGGAAGGGAAGAATGGTTTATGTGAGGTTTCTTACAATTTTTTGAAATGGAGAAATTCTAAGAAAGAAAACTTAAGGAATTAATTTGAATTAATATTTGAGATAATTGTATAACTCTTAGTTTCCCAAATGGGAGTTACAAAACTCCACCAAATCTTCCATAGGGTCGGCCAAGCCTCTTCCATTTCCCTCTTTTATTTATTTATTTTTAATTTTGAAATTTAAAATAAAGAAATGGGTTAAAGGTTTTTGGGCCCGAAACAACTAAATTGTTAAAAAGGACTGAAAATTCATGGTCAAGCCCAAAATAAATAAATAAAAACATTATTCATATAAAATAATATTACTAGTAAATCATTAAATATAAAAAGGGAAAATATCGGGGTGTTACATTATCCCTCAAACTGAAAGGAAAAAGCCTTAATCGTACAACATCTTCACTTAAGTCCTTCTATGTGATACTGCCACACCTCTCCACAAAGTCCGCGACATGGTCATGGGGATTTTCTGAAGGGTGTCCTCCCAAACTGATTCCGTTCAATCATCTGGATGAGATGAGGTTTCACTTCGAAGTTATCAACACCAAAGTTAGGCTTAACAATACAAGGAATAGAACTTAGGGCGAGCGAAGGCGCACCCATGCGGCCAAAATTATTTAGGAACTTTTGCCAAGAATAATCCCAACTATCACTCGTTGGCCAAAAATAATCCCAACTATCGATTATTAATAATTCTAACTATTGAACTAATTTGCTCAAAACAGTCCCACAGTACCATTTGAATTTCTTCTAATCTGTGTGCTCGTTCGCAACATGTATCCCTTCTTCATCACTTTCATCATGATCAGAAACATTATCCCCGCTCAAATTCGAAACAACTTACAATATCACCCATTTGAGGATGTGGGACTGTTTTGAGCGAATTCGATGAATAGTTAGGATTACTAAAAAATAATCGATAGTTGGGATTATTTTTTGCCAACGGGTGATAGTTGGGATTATTCTTGGCAAATTTTCCAATTATTTATCATTATTATTATTATCATTCTTAGCCGCAATGTTTACATGTCTTAACTCCTCTTGTCTAGCTCGCCTTCTAATGGCGTTAAGTCGGCGAGCTGTGGCTTCGATCTCAAGGTCAAAATGTTCAAGAGACCGGGATCTCCTGGTCATTCAACAAAAACCAAAGCAAGTGTAAGATCTGTGGAGGGGGTAAACAAGAAAAGCAATATATTCAATAAAAAACCAACAAATCAATTGTCCGTCGCTTCCCCGGCAACGGCACCAAAAACTTGATGAGCAAATTTATTTTAACCGCAAGTGCACGGTGTATGTGTAGCTGTGGGTCGAACACACGGAAGCTTGGGACAAGGGACTTAGTTGTTTTAGTTGATTGTATTACTAAAGAGAACAAAAACATTGATTGGTTGTACTAAAAACTACAAATGTAATAATAAAGATGAGGTTAAACTATATGATGATGAAATCTAGGGTGTCGGGAATCCCCCTTAAGTCTTGTATGATTCGATTCTCATTAATATCTATGAATATTTGGATTAAATTCGTTGTCAAACATGATCTTGTTAATCTCAAACTCTCGCTCTGTTGATTAACTATTAGATTTATACCCTATTAATTCGATTCTCACACGCTAGTTTTATTGAACGAATTAATAAGAATTTAATTAAATTTACCCTAAAGCATAGTCGATCCCAATCTCACACGCTAGGTCTATTGACTAGTTCGACAAAGCATATTTAACTTAGGGTTAATTAGTAGAATTCAACCACATTAATCCTTAAGTTCATAGACACATACAAGAATCAAATCATACTTGACTTATAGGTTTAATCCCTAACCCTAGAAAATAGATCTACTCACTAGACATAATGAATGCAATAGATATCAATCTTAAGTTAATGCTAGATATGAATAACCATGATTAAATGGCAAATAAGGATAAGCAATGATGAAATACTTAATAACAATAACAATAAATTCAATAGCAATAATGGAGAAAAACAAAAACTTATTATTAAAGAAAGATTGAAAAACAATAATTTGAGTTCACTAGAGAATGCTTAAGAATTATAATAAATTAAAACTAGGAAATTAGAAGTACCAAAAGAAACTTACAAAAGCTTGAAGGAAGATTGAATCTAAAGGCTAAATCGAATGCTTGGAAATTAATTATAAAACTAAAGACTAATTAAAGACTAATAATTCAAAGATAAAAATAAAACTAAGAAAGAAGAAGAGGGAACCCTAATCTCAGATTAGGAGCTTATTTATACTAATCACTATATTTAACCTAAAGCCCAAAGAAAAGTCCGAAGAAAAGGCGATGATTTGCTAAACCGGAGTCAAGCTGAGTCGGCTGCACTAAGGAGTACACCCACCGCCAAGTCGGCTTAGGCTTATGGGATGTAAAGTTTCATGTTGTTTTTTGGGATATAAAGAATATTGAGTTTTGCTGATTTAAATATTTAATATTATGAAGTAGAGTAATTCCTTGATTACATAGAGTGGACTCGATTTGTAAATGTGTAATAATACATCGTAAGGTTGAATAAGGTCGCGATTCGCTAAGTTGAGGTCATTTGTTGTAGTATGCCTTTACGTGCCTTAATGATTGATATTTTGAGTTATTTAAATGTTTCAAGCCATCTCAATTCTTAACCATGTCTTCCGATCTTTAATGATACATGTGTAGGAAAGTATATAATTATAGAGATTTATTTTAATTGTAATTATTCTCTTTATTTTGTCTTTGATTTATTACCTAGAATAGTTTTATCATGGCTTTATATATTTGAGCTTTGTCTCTCATTATATTTTAATACAATTTTCATGTATTTACTCTAACCCTTAATTCTGCATTATAAATTTTTTTTACATGGTATCAGAGCTGATAGTGTTTTTTGGTGACCTACAACCGGCGCATCGATCGATTTTCATGATCTCCCCTTAAAAGAAAAAAAGAAAACCTTACCCAAAATGGAAATTAACATTTGGTTGTCATTGCCGAAACCTTTGTTGCAACTTGAACAGTTAAACACCAACAAAGATGTCTCTAAACCCCAATTTATTTTCCGACGAACCACACCAATATTGGAAATTTCAGATTAGCAAATACACATAGTACTAACGACTCTAGACATTCTTTTCCTCTCTCTCTTTCCAAGATAGGTGGACCATTCTTGGTGGAAGTCTACATCACCAGCAAGCCGCCACTAAGGTACCGGAGAATAGTAATTGCGGCAAGGCTTACTTGGTAGCAATCAGCGTGATGGCAAACACCAGTACTCGGACCGAACTCATGACTAGCTAGAAAGAACATACAATAACACTGAATAAAGATGAGAGAGAACGCATAAACCCACAAAATGATTTTCTAGTGAAATTGAAAAAGGAGAGAGAAGCATAAATCCAAAATCTAATTTCTTTAATTTCCTTCTTAAACTTTTTACATGGAGACAAATAATCAAATAAACCCACCTACCTACCCTACGAAAACCGTTACATTCTACGTGCCAACCCAAATTCCAAATAAACTCACAAAAAAAAAAATAAGCCCACCTGCCTACCCCAGCGAATTTTTTATAAATCCGAAACCCAGAAAAAACACCATAACTCACGAAATAATAAACCTAGTTTGGGATTATTATGTAAACCTCAACCTGTTTCTTGGATTTTTGATTGTGGTGCAATAGACTCCATCACTTTTGATCCGTCTAACCTTTTATTCAATGTTCCTACTTCTCGTACCCACATACAAACTGCAAATGGTTAATGTGTTAGTGTAGATCGGGCTAGAGCTGTTGATATTTCCTCCTCTATTCATTTAAAAATTTGTCTCCTAGTTCCTAGCCTATCCCATAAATTTTGGTCTAGTCAATTGACTAAAGAGGTTAAATGCACTGTTATTAGGTCTTCTACTACTGGTGTTGTGCATGATACTCAGACTGGGAAAATCATTGGACATGGTACTAAACGAGGAGGTTTGTACTATATGGATAAGACAAGTCATAAAGGTCAAGCTAAGCTTACTCGTGGATCACGCGTTTATCACCACTAGATGTGGCATCGACGTCTCGATCACCCCCCTTTAACTTTTTTTTTTAAAAAAAATTGGAATATATAAAGAAAGAGAAAAACAACACTGAAACATGGGAACCCCAAACCCGTCGGCATCAAAAACCCTGGGAGGGGAAAAAGCCATTGGAGGAGGGGACCAAGAGACAGACCACTGAAGACAGCATAGGATTGGTCTATGCATCACCACAAAAGAATTCAGTCTATCACCTTACACACCAAATAGGATCAGAAAAATCTTACACCTTACACACCAAAACTAAGAAAATCAAAACATCACCAAAAACCCCATCAAGATCACTATTATACACTGAACTGCTAAGTAAAGAAAAGATTAAGTCAAAGACTTATTAACCTATCTTTCTAAGAAATTCATTACGCAGATCGGGCTTACGAAATAACTGCATCAAGATTATGGATAAAATCCTGAGGAGAGAACTCGGCACAACCCAAAAATTTCTTTGCCCAGGTTCCGACACTGATTTTAAAATTGTAAATAAATTTATGGAAATCCAAGGTACTCATCTCGAACTTAGTTTCGTTTCTCTCATACCATAATGACCAAATCACACAACCAAGTATTAGAATCCAGAGTTCTTCCTTCTCCGGATCCTCATTATACCACTCCACTGAACAATGAAACTTTCACATCGGCTTTGGAGTACACCTTGAATTCCCCACCAATTCAACATTTTCATCCAAATACCCTAAGAGAACTGATAAGAAAAAAGAATATGCGAATTTGATTCCACTTCTAATCTACATAGAGGGCATAGAGCATGCTAAAAAAGAATATAAGAATTTGATTTCACTTATTCTAATCACCCCTCTTTAACTTATCTCAAACATTTATTTCCATCATTCAAAAACACTACTATGTCTCTTAATTGTGAGGCCCGTGTTTAGCAAAGAGTCATAAACGTTCATATATGCCTATCGTAACCCACTCTACTAGACCCTTTTCTTTAATACAATATGATGTGCGGGGGGCCGCACAATATTCTGGTACTCATAAATTTCCGTAATGTGTCTTATTTATGGATGATTGTACTCGTATGAGCTGGTTGTATTTTTTGAAACACAAATCTGAGATTTTTTCATTTTCTGTTACCTTTTATAACATGCTTTGAACTCAATTTATTGCTACACCATAAATATTACGTTCTGACAATGGGGGGAGTACATTAAACTATCCATGAAGCAGTTCAAATCTGACCATGGAATGATCCATTAAACTTCTTGTCCCGATACTCCACAACATAATAGGGTGGCCGAATGAAAAATCTATCACATTTACCTATGGCGTTCAATAGTGCTTTTCACTCCAATGATGTGCCTAAAAATGTTGACAAAGCCCTCCAGGATCAAAAGTGGAAAAATTCAATGGAAGAAGAAATCACTACACTTGAAAAAAATGAAACTTGGGAGAAATGTGATCTACTAGGGTGTAGGTGGGTGTACAAAATCAAGTACCGAGCTGATGGAACTAATGAAAGGTACAAAGCCAGATAAGTAGCACAAGGGTATAATTAGACATATGGAGTGGATTACTCCGAGACTTTCTCTCTAGTGGCCGAAATTGATACGATCCGAGTCCTATTCTATATTGCTGGAAATAAGGATTCGCCACTACACCTGTTGGATGTAAAGAATACATTCCTCCATGGGAAAATAGAAGAAGAATTAGTATACATGAAAGCTCCCCTAGGTTTCTCACGTGATTATAATCTAGGTGAAAGGTGTAAATTGAAGAAGGCACTTTATGGTCTAAAGCAGTCTCCGAGAGCATTGTTGGGAATATTCACTACGACTATGACAAAGTTTAGGTATAAGCAAAGCTACTCAGATCACACATTGTTCCTTAAGAGATAAAAGGGTTGTATCACATGTCTGATCAACTATGTAGATGATATGATCATTATTGGAGATGATAGAGAAGAGATTTGTTCCCTAAAGAAGCAAGTGTCTTCTGAATTTGAAATGAAGGATTTGGGTCGACTGAAGTACTTTCTCGGCATTTAAGTTCTGAGGTCAAAGAGAGGTATCTTTATAAGTAAAAGGAAGTATATTCTTGACTTATTGGCAGAAACTGGTATGATTGATTGCAAACATGTAGAGACACCTATCATAGCTCATCATGGTCATCAAAGCTCATCATGGTCTTCAGATGAACAAAGGAGAATAACTAGCAGACAGAGGGCAATATCAAAGAATGGTTGGAAAACTTATCTATCTTGCTCACACCCGAGTAGTAAGTAAGTACATTTATATATCGACCACAGACACATCACATGACAACATTTATGAGGATTTTAGGGTATCTCAAAGGTACAAGTAGCAGAGGCATATTTTATAAGAAGAATGAGCAATTAGATCTTTTGGCCTACACGGATTCTAACATGGCAGAAGATCGAGACGATAGGAAATCTACTTCTGGGTACTTTACATTGGTTGAAGGAAACTTGGTTACATAGAAGAGTAAGAAGCAAAAGGTGGTTGCTCTATCAAGTGTAAAGGCAAAGTTTTGTGGTATTGCTAAGAGCATAATTGGAATCATATGGTTAAAGAAACTTCTGAGTGAACTACACTTCCCAAAAAAGAAGGCATGCTGATTGTTTTGTGATAACAGAGCAGCCATCGGTATCTCTGAAAACCCAGTTCAACGTGACCGCACTAAACATGTAAGATTGATAGACACTTCATTAAGGAGAAATCATAGAATAAGGTTATAAGCCTTCCTTTCGTAAGATCAAAAGATCAGTTGGTTGAGATACTTACGAAGGCAGTTACATCAAAAGCTTTTGAACAAACATTACGCAAGTTAGGTATCGGTGACCCGATGACCTAACTTGAGGGGGAGTGTAGGAAAGTATATAATCAGGGAGATTTATTTTATTTGTAATAGTTCTCTTAATTCCATCTTTGATTTATTTCCTAGAATAGTTCTATCATGGCTGTATAAATTAGAGCTTTGCCTTTCATTATATTTTAATACAAAATAAGTATTCAATCAAATCCTTAATTCCGCATTATTAATCTTTTCAACATCACTATATAGTTCGACACCATATTGTAGCTAATGAAGGCTTTGATCGAAGATGAGGATAGTTTGAAAATGATTTGATTAAGTTCCAAGCCATTAGGAGAAAATATGCATGATCTCGGGCATGATTACGTTGACCTTGATCAATTTCATGTAGTACGTAAAGCTTTGGAGTGTTCTGTAACCAATCTCGACCGACATTGGCCAAGGTTCGGTCGAACTAGTATTGAAAAAAGGTTCTAGAATGAAATTGTTGAAATCTGGATTGATTTTACTGAAGTTTTAGGCGGAACTGACCAAAATACACTCAAGATCATGCCAACTTTGGTTGGGACTTGTGTGGCTTTGGTCAAAGCTTGCTTGAAAGCAAATTCTGGGCAACGGTTGATTTCAGTTTCAAGCAAAATTACAACAGCTACAGGCGAATTGGTCTAGCTTCGACCGAGACTCTTCCCAAATTCGACGAAAGCTATGCACAACTTCCTACAACCAGTTCTTTGGTACGACTTCCAAAACCTTTCGTATAAATACATGCGTTTTTAGTTGCTTTAAGGAGTTATCATAGGTTATAGAGGTTATCATTTCATAGTTTTAGAACTCTTAATTTTCTTTCATGCTTTTGTTAATCATATCCTTAATAAGACTTTAATCTTCCTTTAATTTGAATTAGTGTTTTATGTTTATGTAATTTGAATCTTATGGTTTATTCTTCATGAAATTTATGGTTTTGTTCTTCATTATCCTCCATTGTTAAGGTATCATTACTTTTCTAATCCTTTCATTATGTTTCAGATTATTGTTTATGTTTGTTTATCAAATTTAATTGGCTTTATGAATACAATCAGTGAGTAGTTTTCTTTCTAGTTCTTGTTATGAACCATAATATGCATTTGGATCAGTTTATTGAGAAATATTTTGGTTATTGTTTTCTAGGGATGATCGAATATTCTAAAATCCACTTAAGTTACAACTTAATCCTTAATTGTCTTGGTTATTGGTCTTGTTAAATGAAAAACAATTTAATATGAAATACGACAGTTGAGGTAAAAATGTTTTGGTTATTGGTCTTGTTAATCTATACATAATACTAAAATAAAAAACGGTTGACATAAGCAACCTCAAAAATTGATGAGTTTTCCACTTCTTATGAAACATTTTCCATCCATTTAACAAAGATGACATCATGAAAAAAAGATGACTATAACAATCTTAAATGCTAAGCATGATTAAGACTAAGAATAATTACGATGATTTTGATGATCATTATTAAAGACTTTGAATTGGGACCATAATTAACATATATTGAAATTCGAAAATACATTATTATAATAGTAAAAATAATAATTATGAATAAGGAACATTGCACCATTACAATTTAAAGGGCATCATTAATATTAGTTGAGCTACAACAAATGTAGTATTCAAAGAGGTTTTCCAAAATTTATACGATGCCAGAAAAAATAGTTGAAGCTTACATCATTGGTTCAAAAGACTAAGATGTCCCACCCAAACGAAGCTCCTAGGGAACAAAATAAACCCCTCATCATCCACTAGGTAGGGAGCGACATCTCCAAACGAAATATCACCTATACTTTGATACTATACCATATAAGACTAATAGACGGCTCGGATCCTAGGTCGTTGAATGTTTTACTAGACCTGCCCTATGCAATTAATTTATTCGTCTTAATTAAATCTAATGACTAGCATTAGCGGTAAGTAAGGGGTCGGTCCACAGGGAAATGTTCATGTGACAAAAAGAGTTTAATGACAAAAAGGTTTATGATTTTGAGTTTTATAGCGAAAACGAATTTCAATTTCAAACTATAAGCAATAGATAAAAAGACTAGAGTTTGGGGAATTTAACTTCTTAATTTGCTAAAGGGATGGGTTGAAAATATGTTTTTAACCATTTTTATGATGAGAAATGTCTTTCTAATTTAGGTCCACAACTTCTGGGCATATGAACTATATGATTACTAATATGGTTTAGGAGATTCGGCTTCTGGGCATATAACTCAACCATACTACTAACTTTCTAATACATGTTCATGACCTCCAATCTATGTCAAACAAGAAATAATCGTACAAGATAGACGTGGTTCATCATCCTGAGGACGGGCTAGGTCTCGAAGGAATCCTAATAAAGTTAGCTTCCGGGCTACTCATTACTAGCATGAATTCATACACCCCAAGTGTTTAAGCAATCAAGTAACATAAATTATCCATGGAAGGGGATCGAAATGGACTTTCGATTCCTTACCATGGAACTCACATATTCTTTCATGTACATATTTATTCTCAACCCATTACCCCATCAATTAGCTAACTACATCCCTAAACTCTAGAAAAAAGACTACTCACTCATTGTGATAAATGAAATAAACACATGAGTTATCATACCATACATGATTTTTGCAATAAACTAAAAGAAGTAAGAGCTTAGAATAACTTACTACCCTTAACTATGGAGGGGTTGAGAATCACAATAAAGAGAACAAAAGCATTAATATTCAAATGATACAAATACTTCACACTAAGTTGCACACTTAAAACCCATAAAATTCTGGAATATGTAAGCACTTTGATTGATTAGCAAATGAAAACCACTTCTAACTACTAGTGTTTAAGAGCTAAATTTCACCTTAAAGCTTGAAACAAGGAATGAAAATGCTAAAGGAAGTGTTTGAATGAAGACTAGACATGTTTCTGAACTTAGGAACTACTTAGAATACATTTAAGGATGAATATGCAAAGGAAGAAGAGAGGATGAAGCTAAGCTCAGCTTGTGAGCTGATGGGTGTCACTTCCCTTGAGAACATGGGGTATTTATAGCCAATTTCGATCAAATGCTCATCCACTTGCCTTCATGATAATTGTAGAGATGGTCCAACAAGCAACCTTCTCCATCATCAGAACCAGATGGATAGGAGTAGGAGGTCTTTAGCATGCAAGGGGAAAGATTGGAGGAAGCATGAGGCAAGAAATCACGGGTCAAAAAGCAAATAGTGATCTGCAGGTCTGAAAGAGTCTGGTCGACTAGTCCTGGTCGACCAGTGGACTGGTTTGTACCTGATGCCAATGCGTCTTTGAAAGGCCATAACTTGGTCGTTTCTTATCAGAATTGGGCATGTGACCAGTCGTTTCGAAGCTAACGAACCCAAGTTTAGTCTCCAATAAAAGTATCTATCAAATCATAAGTATGGTGAAGGGTATGATCATTATAAGTGGACTGTTATGCAATTGATGATCAAAAAATGTAGCATTTCTTTGGTTGGCCTTCTTTTAAATCAATTTGACTTCCTTTTAGTCACTAACTTAGTTCCTAATGTCACCAAGCCTCCGAGAGTATGAGGATAAACATAATTGATGCTGGTGACGGCTCGAAAACCTGCAAAAAGGGACAAAACAACAAACACTATACCAAAAGAGTAATATCCTCGAAAATAAGCATAAATTGACTAAATCAGAAGAATAAAGCATAAGGATGGCATAATATGAGTGAACATTAGGGGAGAAAATATACATAAATCATGCGTATCAAAGACCACTTACAAAAAGGCATCAAAGCCATAGCTTAACTGTGCAACTACAAAAAGCCCAAAGCTCAAAACATCTACAAGTTTAAATAGTATCTAAACTTGACATTGGAGTACCAGTTCTTCAGCATCCAGCAACATACAAGAGATAGAAAAAGCATCCAGTCTAAGAAAATCAATCCATACACTATGTCAGGCCACCAGCACCCACCACCAGGTTCCGCACAAAAGCCCTCAAAAACCAGATCATCAACAAAAGGACAACAATATATCTCTATATTGGGGAGTCCAAAATATACAATAAGACGGCTAGGATGGGCATACAAATTTTCTTCACCCATTGAGAGGAAAGACACCCAGACATAGCATTCTATTCAAAGCAGCACTCCAAACTAATACTAAATTCCAATACTAGTAGAACGTTGTAGTTGTTATTTGATATTGCACAACACAGATACCTTTCAAGCCAATAATACATTGAACCAAACCATCATGAGAGCCTTAATTGCGACCATGACGTTGAATTAACCAAATGATAGGAGGCTAAAAGGGTAAGGAACGTCCTATAAGCCTTAGATACCAAGGGTAGACATACTACCTCCCCTGGGAAGACATAGATTAACCATTTATCGGGGGTCAGATGTCTTTCTAAGATCGGTGTTCACCTCTACAGTCGTTATTACCACTTCTCCGGTTGTAAGTTGAGAAGATCTGGGTTGTGTTGCAAGGGTACGAGACAGTTTGGATGGGGAGTCAAGGGGTCCTTGTACAAGCACCTAACCATAGGCCTGTCAAACAGATCAAGTTGGGTCGGGTTCGGGTTCAGGTCATATATAAACAGGTCAGAAAACCCTTGACCCAGACCCAACCCATTTAATTAATTGGGTCGAAAATCAGAACCTTGACCCAGACCCTGTACACACTCATTTCTACTATCCCTAGCATACAACATTTTTTCATGTTTAATTGTTGCGTTATCCACGCGTATAACCGGGCCTAACGTACTTGCAATCTTCGTCAGTGTTGAGTCAATCCAATATTCAAGTTCTAAGGCTGGGAGTTTCACCCAAATAGGCATGGATGTTAGGTTCGCCTTACTAGCTGAGGTCTTACGAGTCTGTGGCTTTACCACAAACGGATTTTTTTCAAACAAAATTTTGCTCATGTCGCAAGCCTTATCCCTATATAGATTTGATGCCATACGCACAATAAAGACTTTTACTTAATAATCCCACCTTATCAATAGCCAAATTCTTCCACATTCATTTGACAAAACCTTCAATAACTTGAAGAGCGAGGTTAGCCCCAAGTACATAACACACCACAGATGATTCCCAAAACAAAATTTCATCAGTTACATCTTCTTTATTGATTTTAACAATTTTACCTGAATTTGCGTGGATCGCTCGTTCTCTAACCTGCACCGGTGTTGGTTCCACCGTAGGTTTCAATCTTGTCTCCTTAGACTTGCTTGATACTTCAATCCAATCAAACAAGATGGGCTTCGTGTGGGATTTGGGTTTCTTATACTGATTAGGGGTTGAAATTAGGGTTTCAATTTCAGAACCCGAAGTACTCAAACAGTTTGATTCTGGGGAAACAGAATGATTCCTTGCACTATTACCTTTAGCACAATGTTCGCCTTTATTCTTGGAAGTCCTTCCTCTTCCTCTACTTGTCATGGCTATGCCAATGAGACACGATAGAGTCGCTCGAATCGCTCGAAGAATCGCCAAGAGAGAGAAAGGATACACCGGCTCTAAAACTATTATTATTATTACATGAAATATTCTTTTTTCGTCATAGTATTTCTTCTTCTGATGTAAATTGTTCTATATATTTCAAATACATATGTTTTTTTAATTCAACCTCAAGAAACCACCTTTATAATTTATTTTTCAACTGATGTCATAAATTCACTTGAATTTGATCTTGATCAAATACACAAATACAACTAAAAGAAATAGATTTTTATTTCGAGAGAAAAAATGGTGAATGAAATTATGAGGATCATAACTAAAATGGAAAATTGGATTTGCATTTGTAAAGCAATCGTTTCATGTTGTAGGTTTTTTCTAAAGCATACATGTTGTTTCATTTGGACTATAAATTCCTCTTTATTTTTTTCTTTTTTGAAATAGATATAATTGATTGTAATTAGTTAAATGTTTTTTAATTCACAAATTCTTAAGGGAGTCGGACTTTGCACGGTGAACATCATTTCTATTGGGTTGACTATTGTACTACACTTATTATCTGAAAATGATAAATACTATTATGAGAGACTGTCTCTCAGTAAGACTACCTCGAAAAAAGAGTCCATATTGTGATTTTGTTATAAATTTGTATTAATTAAGTTACTTAATTAGCATACATGTGAGACAATTTGATAGTGAGACAGTCTCACACTATAATTTTTGTGTACTATCTTAAATTGACCACTTACATTTTTCAATTGATCTATTTTTAAAGTATTATAAAGTGATCACTTATAACCTCAAAGTGTCACTTACAATCTTAAAGTGATTAATAAGATATAAATGAGTCTTTTTCAACATTGAGATAGTCCTATATACAAGACAAAGTGGTTTTACCAAAAACCGCAGCCAATAGTGTTTTTTTTAATTTTCAAAAAATGCCTTATTGGCTGCGGTTTTTCCTAAAAACCGCAGCCTTTAAGTTTTTTATCTGCTGCGTTTTTTAACCGCGGCCTTTTTTTCAAGCTATCAGCTGCTACCACAAGTGTTGGGGTCCAAAACCGCAGCCTTTGGTGGCCCAAAAACCGCAACCAATAAGGTTTTTTCCACTAGTGTATGAATGCTATCATAATTTAAATTATTTCATATCAATTAATTTTATAATTTGTGTTCAAAACAACTTATTGAAACTAAAATTTATTTTTAACATAGTTTCTTATGCTTATGTGCTAAAGATTAAAATAATACTCCCTCCTATTCAGCCTAAATGTCTCATTTAGTTTTTCACACATGCCGAGGCAACATTTTAACCCTTAATAACTCAAATTATTCTTAATTAAAAATTATAAAAATTTGATATTAGTAATCCTTGTATTGAGACGAAACAAACAAGATCCCACATGACTATCTTTTAAGTTATAGATTAAGAGTAAAATACAAATTAAGAGCGATGAATGAATTGTACCAAAAAAAAGGACATTTAGGTTGAATAGGAGGTAGTATTAAATAGTATTGTTTAACATCAGACATCATACATAACTACTTATAAATAAGTGTTTCAAAAATCAAAAAAAAAATAAATATTATCTATTGTTATTAATAATTCATTGAAAATCAATAACCAATAATTCATTTTCTTTGTTTCTTAAAATAATTAATGAAATAAAAAACCTGCACCGTACGAGGATTATCTAGTAGGTTGAATAAATCAAAATCACGAAAGTTGAGATTAAGAGAGAACATTATTCAATCCACGATTAGTTAATTAGCATGGCGAAAAGGAATAAATAACTCTTCACCTAAAACTTAGATAATATAACCAACATTGAACTTGATTGTATTGTCCTATGTAAGTTAGTGGGGATTGTCATTGCGCTTAGCTTTTCTTTTATGCAATCAAGTCATTTCTTATATCTTTTCAAATGTTGTTTTGCTCAAACTCTTGATTATTGGTTATTCGAAAGCGATTGGTTGACTGAATTACTCTTTAAATAAGGCTTCCTTGTGGTTTGGCCCGTAATTGTGCTACAACACCCGTGCACTTGCGGTATAAAAATAAAACTCCTAACACTTAGACACCATGAATAATTTGAAATGAAGTTGAACACACATACTTGAGGACATGGTTATCAAAGTCGCGACTTGAATTATACGATCCAACGATCCTACGACCCAAATTAATGCCAACGAGTAGATTCATGCCTAGAATCGGAATCATGTGGGATCGCTGGGATCGCTTGGAATCGTGTGATGTCGCGACTTTTTTACGATTCTACCGATCCCACTTGTGTCAGCTTTGTTTGGGCATTTTTATAATATTTCCCCAAATAAACCCTAAACAACCCTAACTCTAAAAGTATCCCACAGCTTTCACTCTCCTCCTTCAAACCTGCTGCTTCTTCTTTTTCATCTTCCGAACATTCTGCGTCATTCTACAATCATCTATCACCATCTTCATTGACCTGCTGCTACTCGAGCCTCGAAATTTCCTTGACCTGTTGTTGTTCAACTCTCAAGCCTCGAAAGTGGTATCCAAATTTCGATTTAGGTTCGAAAATCCTAAATTTATGTCATCTTTTTAGGTTCGAAACATGGCTGTCATCTTTTAGCTAGAGATGGGAAATGTCCATGATTTTCAATCTGCTTTTCAATTTGATTTTATTTGTTCGAAAATACTATATCTATGGTTGTCTCGTTTTTTATGTTACTTTTGCTATTAGGTAATGTCGAATATTTGAATGTCCATGGGTAGCATGGTTGTCATCTGCTTGTTGTTTTTATTAGTAATTAGTAATGTAAGATTCTTTTTTGTGTCTTGTTTGGATTTTATTTGTTGGAGATTTTATGATTTTGGATGTTCATTTGTTTTGTGGGATTTGTATGATTTTGGAAATAAATTCTAAGTCTGTTTATTGATTGTTTATAAGTATGATTTTTGATACTGATTTGTTGGATGAATTTTGTTGAAAGCAAGCAATTACATCTTTTCTGAATTGAGACAAAGGCAGTAAGATGTAAGAAGAAAGGAGTTCTATTAATTGCTTGATAGATAATTACAAAGAGTAGGATGCCTATATATAGAAGGCTGTACATTCAAGAAACAAGAAAGTAACCTACAACTTCTTATACAAGTTAAGCCTAATACATAGACTAAATAGCCTAGACTAACTAGGACCTAACTAATCTTCTAACAACTTGCTGGATGCATGTATAATCTGTTGGATAAAGACCAGCTGCACGTGTTGCTTTCCTTCTCTTAGCTTGAGTGTGTTGTTGATCCTATGATAAACTCAACATCCCCCCTCAAACTGGAATGGGAGTTGACATTCCAAGTTTGCTAAGGAGCTCATTGAACTTGTTGGAGGGCAGAATCTTGGTGAGGACATCTGCAAGCTGGTGTTTTGTAGGAAGGAAAGAGAGTTGTAGGAGACCTTCAAGAACTTTTTCTTGAGTAAAATAACAGTCTATCTCAATATGCTTTGTCCTGTCGTGAAAGACAGGATTTTTTGCAGTGTGGATAGCTGACATGTTATCACAATTTAAGGTTACTGGTTTGAGGTTAGAGACACCTAAATCATTTAAAAGTCTAACAATCCATACTACTTCTGCAGCAGTGGCAGCCATAGCACGAAATTCTACCTCAGAGCTGGACCTAGACAATGTCCCTTGCTTTTTAGACCTCTATGCTATAGGGGAATTCCCTAACATGAGAATGTAGCCAGTGACTGATCTTCTGGAGTCTATGCAAGCTCCCCAGTCACTGTCAGAAAAAGCTTGGAGTGTGAGAGTGTCTGATCCTTGAAGAGTTATGCCTTGACCACAAGTACTATGCACATAATTCAAGGTGTGTTTTAGTGCCTTCCAATGAGAGTCCCTTAGGCTTTGCATAAATTGGCTAAGGGCCTGCACAACATAAGAAAGATCAGGTCTTGTGTGGGTTAGGAAGTTCAGTTTCCCCACAAGACTCCATTAAGGGGTTGGATTATCAAGAAGGACACATTCATGTGCTGACAGTTTGAGGTTGGAAGGTAAAGGGGTGACATCTTTTTTGAATGTGTCAAAACCAGAATCCAGAAGCAGCTCTTTTGTAAATTTATTTTGATGAAGAATAATGTTTTTATTAGCATATGCTACTTCAATACCTAGGAAGTAATGGAGCCTTCCTAAGTCCTTAATGCTAAAAACACTGTGTAGATATGATTTGAGATCATGTATCTCATTGGGGTCATTGCCAGTTAGAAGGATGTCATCTACATATATGGCAAGGAAAGTCATGTGAGTCCCCTCTTTCTTTATAAAAAGGGAATAGTCATTTTTGGATTGTTGATATCCCTTTTTGACTAATTCTTGGTTAAGTTTGGCAAACCATTGCCTTGATGCTTGTTTCAAACCATATAGAGACTTATAAAGTCTACAAACATGGTTGTGTGGGTTGGGGTATCCTGGGGGGGAGTTGCATATATACCTCTTCCCTTAACTCTCCATGTACAAAAGCATTATTCACATCTAATTGGTGAATGATCCAGCCCCTGTGGGATGCAACAGAGATAAGACATCTTATTGTGTTCATCTTCACAACAAGGGAAAACGTTTCATCATAGTCTATGCCAAATTTTTTTTTTTGTAGCCTTTGGCTACCAATCTTGCTTTGTATCTCTCTAATGTTCCATTAGCCTTTAATTTCACTTTATAAACCCACTTTGAGCCAATGGCTCTTTTGCATTGGGGTAATGGAACAAGTTGCCAAGTGTTGTTCTTTTCTAAGGCCTCTATTTCTTGATCCATAGCTAATATCAATAAGGGGGTTATCTAGTGCTTCTATGTGATTCTTAGGTTCATTGTGCACAATCTGAGGTAAAGCAGTAGAGAAGGCACAGTGATCAGAGAACTTCACTAGTCCACACCAGTGACTTGATATGGAATTGTTGCATTGAAAGTCATCTAAGTAGGTTGGTCTTTTATGATTTCTTTGAGACCTTCTAGGTTCTGATGATTTAGGTGTACTGTTGTCCATTTCATTTTGTGTTAGGGTTTCAGTTTCATCAGTACTACTTTCAATTTGTTCATCATCAGTGTTCAGGATTGTAGGATAAGATCCAAAATCATCAAGATTGTCAGAAGATGTAGGTAAAAAGAACTGTTTTAGAGCATTATTCTTCTCAGTGGTGCAATGGTATGGAAAAAAATGCTCATGAAAAACTGCATCTTTAGAGATAATAACTGCTTTAGTGGCAATGTTGTATACTTTGTAGCCTTTTTTGCTAGGGGAATAAACAATAAAAACACATTTTTGTGCCCTTGGTAAAAATTTATGCCTATCCCTTTTAAGGGTGCTCACAAAGCAAAGGCAACCAAAAATTCTTAAGTGTGAATAATCTAGCTTATAACCAAACAGAAGTTCATAAGGAGTCTTTCCTTTTAAAATTTGTAAAGGCATCCTATTAATGAGATTCACAGAACATTGCACACAATCTCCCCAAAAAGTAAGAGGAAGAATTTGCATGAAACATGAGAGACCTAGCAGTCTCTAAAATGTGTTTTTGCTTCCTTTCAACCACACCATTCTGCTGTGGTGTGTCAGGACAGCTTGTTTGGAGTTTAATTCCATGCTGTAGCATTTGCATTATCAGTTCTAACACCTTTTACTTTGGTGTTCAGTTGATTTTCAATAAATGTCACAAAATTTTTGAAAACAGTAGGAAATTCAGACTTGTGCTTAACAAGAAACACCCAAGACATTTTGCTAAAATCATCAACTATTATTATGAACATAGAACAATTTGTTCTTGTCTTATTTCTAAAGGGGCCCCATACATCAATGTGCAAAAGCTCTAAGGGCTTTTGTGATTTACAAACTGATTTGGGGTACACAGACCTTGTTTGTTTACCTAGAGGACATATGGTACAGAACATATGTGGCTTTACAAGGCTCTCAGTTATTTTAGGGAACAAAAATTTTAGCCTATTAAATGGTAGGTGACCCATTCTAAGATGCCATAGCTTGGCTCTATGAAGGACTGTTTTGGGTGCTGTTTGATTGCAGCATTCTGTGACAGTAGTAGCATTTGCACATTTTCTTGTGTCTTCAAAGATGTATAGACCAGCTTTGGGCTTACCAAGCAGCCATGTTTTCTTCTTCAATGTTTCCTGGAGGTAACACTTATTAGAGTCTAAGAAGACAGCAACATTCATGTCAGTCACAATCTTACTAACAGCAATTAGGTTAAACCTAAATTGAGGCACATATAGGACATCATGAAGGATAATTCCATTATTCAATTTAACTTGCCCTATGTGTTTCACTATTATATTCCTTCCATCAGGTATAGTGATTGAATGATTTCTTTGCTTTATTAATTCATATGAAAAGAACTTAGAAAGATTATAACACATATGATCAGAGGCGCCACTGTCAATTATCCATTCATCATTCTTAAGAGTGGTTAAGCAAAACATACCAGTCAAGAGTGAAGAATTTGCATAGGTGTTAGAGTTTCTATTGTTGTCTTGCTTGTTCAACAACTCCAAGATCTGTTGATACTGCGCATGAGTGAAGGCAGCAGTCACAGTACCTTCTTCAGGGGTGGTTTGTTGACTTGTTGCTGTATTTGCATTGTGTTTTTCCCTCTTCCATGTATTCCCCTTAAAATTAGGTGGATACCCTACCAATTTCCAGCATCTGTCTTTACTATGGCCACTAATCTTGCAGTGGTCACAGTAAAAGAGAGTTCTCTTATTCTTGTTACTCTCAGGCTGTGCTCTCCCTTTTTCTTGAAATTTTCTTTTCTCTGCTTTACAAGCAAGAGAATCATTCAACTCATTATTGGTTGAACTAATTTCTAAATGCTTCTCTTCTTGAAGTAAGATATTGTATACTTGTGCTGAAGTTGGTAATTCTTGCATCATTAGCATATTTGACCTCACTTGGCTATACTTCTTATCCAACCTCATCAAGAAACTTATGGTTCTATTATTTTGCTGCATTTTGAAGCTCTTTTTAGCAATATCACAAACACACGTTACACCTGCTGCACAGGAACATGTGGGAAAAGGGTTTAAGCTATCAAGCTCATCCCAAAGAGTCTTGATCTTTGTAAAAAAATCTGAGATGCTCATCCCTGGTATCTATACAAGATTGTTTAGTTCTTCTTGAAGGGAGAAAAGTTGAGCATTTGAGCTTTGACCATATCTTTCTTGAAGCTCATCCCATATTTCTTTAGCTGTCTTGTAAGATAGTATGCTTTTTGCAATGGAGTCTTCCAAGACAGCAATTATCCACCCCATAACCACAATATTGACCCTATCCCAAATCTTGCTAGCAGACACACTATTTGTTGGTCTAGGGAGGGAACCATCAACAAAAGAGAGTTTGTTCTTCCCAGCAAGAGCAATAGTCATCACTCTCTTCCAATCAACAAAGCCTGACCCAGATTACACAATGTGAATAAGCTTCTGTCCTAAGTCGGATGGATGAAGATAATATGCTGAACTAGGATTCATTGTGAGATCAGAAGAGGAGGACCCATTTTGATTGCTATTACTGCTATGATTGACCATGTTGGAAAATATGGTGCAAGAACAGGATTCTTGATGCAGGAGAAAGGGGAGAAGAGGCAGAAAAGAATATGGAAGGATTAGGAACGAGACACAACTAAATCAAGGATTGATTTAGTGGCTCTGATACCATGTTGAAAGCAAGCAATTGCATCTTTTCTGAATTGAGACAAAGGCAGTAAGATGTAAGAAGAAAGGAGTTCTATTAATTGCTTGATAGATAATTACAAAGAGTAGGATGCCTATATATAGAAGGCTGTACATTCAAGAAACAAGAAAGTAACCTACAACTTCTTATACAAGTTAAGCCTAATACAACATAGTCTAAATAGCCTAGACTAACTAGGACCTAACTAATCTTCTAACAACTTGCTGGATGCATGTATAATCTGTTGGATAAAGACCAGCTGCACGTGTTGCTTTCCTTCTCTTAGCTTGAGTGTGTTGTTGATCCTATGATAAACTCAACAAATTTATTTGTTAGTATTGAAAATTTGAACCCTAAATGAGTGATATATGATGAAACTTTGGATATGGTTAATATCATAATATGTATTTTGATTATTTTGAAACTTGTATTTTAACATTGTGTTTTGCTAGTATCTGTGTTTTTTTTGTTGACTATGGTTTATCATTTTGTAATTTCATAACGAAAACAGACTCAAACAACATTTAGTAAGTAAGAAGGATCTTTCAATGTACTTTACCTATTTTGGGTGCTTTTTTATATTGAAAATGATCAAACAATAAACATGATCATGGTACAACTTGTTATTTCTGTAAATTTTTAGAATCAACCGATCCTACGATTCGATCCCACCTGATGATCCTGCATAGAATCTCGATCTAAAAACCTTGCTTGAGGATGAATGTGTTGTTACCTTATAGGGTTTATATTGCATAGATGATCCTTATTTCAACTTTATACCTAAAGACAGATAACAATTAATTCAGAGTAGAGTTTAGTTAGCCTGGTCTCTATATTTCGTTTTGTTTAAAGAGAAAATTGCACACTTTAGTTTTTTTTTTTGGTTCATTTATCTACTTATACTATATGTCGCCAAGAAGTATCAACTAAAGTTCTATTACCCAAGAAATAGATTGTTAGTTCCTAGATTTCTATCGAGGAATTTTTTTAATGGTGCTTATCATCATCATTTAACCAATGTTCCGCTCGAAAGTAGGGTCTGGGTGAAAAAAGGTGATAGACAATCCGTACTCGTACGCGCATCACAGGGAGTACTAGAAAAAAGCGGTTAGATTTACACCCAAACATCTAGGAGCACTACATAAACCGGGGAATAAGAATTTGTCATTGAGGTTAAGTATTAATTTTGGGATTAAGATTTTGGCATTTTAATTGTGCATTCCGCTACGCATTTCATGGAATGAGCACTAGATGGTGGATTAGTTCTACTATAATGAAATCTTAACATTAGTAAGCATACATTGCCTCCTGATCGGGATACATTTCACTGTCATAAATGGGTATCCATATCGCAATGGGATCTAAGTTTTCAATACGAGTAACAAACCTTTTGTAACACCTCGATATTTTTCGATATTTTCCCGATAAATTTAATTGTTTACTAGTAATATTATTAATTTTTTTTGAAGAGTGTTTTTTTATTGGGTTAGACCATGAGATCTTAATTTTTAATGCAATTAAAACCATTTTAAGCCCAAACCTTTTTCTCTAACCTATCCTTATTTTCAAAAAGAAAAAAATAAAAGAGGGAATGGCAAGGGTTTTGGCCGACCCTTATAGTGTTTTGGTGGGATTTTGTAACTCCCATTTGGGTGATTAAAAAGTTAAGGCAATATCACATATTCCCTTAATCATTTCTTACCTAGCATCCCTTCATTTCAAAAAAATAGCAAGAAAACTCACTCAAAACTCCTCCTACCACACGCCTAGTATTATCTTCTTTCATCATTTGGTGTTTTGTTCTTTTGCAAATTGTGAGTAAAATTCTTAATCTAATTTTATTTTTAAGTTTTAATTTGAATTTCTCTGATTATTATGTGTGTTATCTTGTAATTTATGATTTGTTTATGATTTAAAATTTATGTATGAAAGTGTGATGTATTTTCTATTTCAATTAATGTATGTTGTTTAGGGTTTTAGATATGTATATATGTGTGCGAAAGATTTGTTTGATGGATGATTGTAAAGTGTGAATAAAAAAAATAGATGTTCATAAAAAAAATGTGTGTGGTGTAAGAAATTTATTTTACTGTTTAAAATGAGGAATTTGTAGTGTTGTTAGAGAAATTTTTAAAAAATATATATATATTTGTGTAAACAGAAATGGAAAAATGTGTTTTTGGGGCACTTTTTGGCTTGAAAATAGGTTAAAAATACTTAGATACATTATAAATTATGAAAATTGGTTTCAGGGGGTTTTAACGCTTTCCAAACACAACGGTGAAGTTGGAATTTCAGTTTGACAGTGTTAGCATACTTTTCTGGATAGAATACTAAATTTAAATTTTTTGTTTGATGTTATGTTGTGATGAGGTGTGTTGAGTGATCATGAATTTGTTGAAGAGTGGCTTGGTGCTAGATGTTTGTGTGTTTTGATTGTGGCTTGAGAAAGTGTGAATGTATGCTTATTCCCGTATGTACGATTGAATTATGTAGGAATTCGATTCGTGATGGGATGTTGATAAGTACATTTAACATTTGCTTTTTCTTTCTTAAGGTACGTATGCGCAGTAAAACTTATACATCATGGGTTCGTCGTTACAAAAGAATAATTATAATTGTATATTAAATAAAGTATGAAGATGATGTTATTCTTTCTTAATCAAACGAAATGATTTCAATAACTTGACACGTAGAAGTAGTATGACCTCAATTACTTTAAAGTAGACGTAGACGTCAATTGGTGGAAAGAATTTACTCGCGGTATGTTGGGGCATTATGAGCCACCGCGGGAGTATGCATACTTAACCATAGACACCGAAGTAAGGCGTGTATCTATGGTAGAGGCTTGCTTAGGGGTTAGCTCCCCCTAATGTATTGTCTCACCCTTGAAGTTTGGAGTTTGATCTGGCAGTAAGGTTGGGAAAGTACAATAGTATGGCTGACTAACTCAATGAATCAGTTTGAAATCTGTTAAAAGTGAATCATGAATTGTAACAGACGTATAGTAGGATGTTATCTTTGTTTTGTTATATGTTCTTAATGTTACAAGAGATATTTTGCTGACGTGTACCTTTGATCTTAACGATCCTGCGATGATGTTGTTTCCTTTCGGGGTTAATAACTAGCAGTGAGTTAAGTTGCAGGTTGGGGTGTGAGGATTTTCACTTGGAAGAATAAATCAGATAGAGTATAAGGAATTATAATATGAACTGTTATTTAACTTGAAGAATGGATTTAGGTTTAAGAGGCGACTTCGCTCTCGAGTTGTAATAATTAGACTTTTGACTTTATATCTTTATCAGCTGCTAAGACTTTCACATCGCTAAGTAGTTTATAATAACTCTAGTAGAACTCGATCTGAAAGCTTCATTTTAAAAATTTGGTTATCTTGCCTTTATGACATCCTGATTTAACTCGGGTCCTACACAAATTTAGTTATAAAGATCAAATTCTCTTTCGAAACGATCCGAGTTTTTCCGAGATGTTACACATTAATACTGTAAGAAGGCCTTGGAAGTTTATCCATTGACATATATAAATTTACTTTCATTACAGTGTTTATGTTTCTTAGCGCAGCACAGTAGGCCATTAACTCACTATGAGCCTTGTCCACTCAACAAAAATGCAAAACATGAAGCAAAAAGAATCCTCGATGACAAAACCTAAGAAAATGAATTTGCAGCTTCAATAACAGCTTCAACAGTAATGCCATACTCCTTGTAAATCGTTCCTGCAGGTGCACTTGCTCCAAACTTGTCAATACCAATGGCCTTTCCTTTTGCGCCAACGATTTTCTCCCATCCGAAAGTTGATCCAGCCTCAATGCTTACTCTCGCAGTTACGTCTGAAGGAAGGACACTCTCCTTGTATTCATCAGATTGTTGATCAAACAACTCTCCCAAGATACAAGCGATACAACTCTGACAGCTTTTCCTTCTTTTCTTAGCTCATCTCCAGCTTTAGCAGCAATTTCCAGTTCAGAACCAGTTCCAATCAGAATAACATCAGGCTTGTTGCCCGACGAATTGTCTGTTATGGTGTACCCTCCTTTCTCAACACCTTCAATGGATGTTCCAGGCAGATTTGGAAGCTTTTGTCTAGAAAGAGCGAGAATAGATGGTGTCTTTCTTTGTTCAACGGCAACCTTGTATGCACCAGCAGTCTCGTTTCCATCAGCTGGACGGAGCATTAGGATGTTGGGCATGGCACGGAAACTTGCCAAGTGCTCGATGGGCTGGTGAGTAGGCCCATCTTCTCCGAGACCAATAGAATCGTGGGGTCATAACATAGATGACTCCAGCTTCTGACAAAGCTGAGATTCTCATTGCTCCTCTCATGTAGTCAGTGAACACAAAGAAGGTAGCACAATAAGGGATGAACCCTGGACTGTGAAGGGCAATACCATTACAAATGGCTCCCATTCCGTGTTCCCTGACACCAAAACGAACATTTCTTTCCTCGGGTGTGTCCTTTTGGAAATCTCCAAACATTTTGAGTAAGGTCATGTTTGAAGATGCAAGATCAGCACTGCCACCAATGAGTCCTGGAAGAACCTTTGCAAGGGCATTTAAGCATTGTTGTGATAGGTTTCTGGTTGCATCACCTGGGATTTCAGGTGTGTATGTCTGCAAAAAAGAATTACGATTTGTAAATCTATCGATTATATACGAGAAGCGAGATCAATAAGTAAGCAACTTACAGGAAGTGCCTTCTCCCAACCAGCAGGCAATTCACCAGTAATGATAGACTTCAACTCTGTTGCTTCTGCAGGGTACTTCTTCTCATACTCTGCAAACTTGGCATTCCACTCCGCTTCCAAGGAAGCTCCTTCAGGAGTATGGCGGCTCCAGTGCCTGCGAAATGGAGAAATTTTACACCAGTTCACAAATATAAAGGAAAATGTGCGATAATGCTATCGTGTACTGCTTACTTTTTAACTTCATCTGGAACATAGAATGGCTCGTAAGGCCAACCAAGATTCTGCCTTGTAGCCTCTACTTCCTTAGCACCTAATGCGCTTCCATGCACACTGTATGAATTTGACTTGTTAGGAGAACCAAAACCAATGGTTGTTGTAACCTGCATATGCAAAAAAGATCATGTTATCAATAAAATGTTTATTTCATAACATAAAAAAAATGTCGTTACGGCGTTCGACCTATCAGTAAAATTGAATTTTAGCAAGTCTCATCTACGCCTAAAAAACATAATTAACCAAACGCATCTGATAGAGTTCAATTTGGAAATCCAAATATATAGCAGCAATGATAGAATGGAGATTACCTTAATCAAAGTGGGTTTGTCTTTGACGGCCTGAGCTTCCTTGATAGCAGCACGGATTTCATCGTACCCTGTGTTACCATTCTTGACCCAGATAACATGCCAGCCAAGGGCCTCAAACCGCGTGTCAACACTCTCAGTGAAGGCAATGGCAGTATCACCATCAATAGAAATGTGGTTATCGTCATATAGAGCAATTAATTTTCCAAGCCCCCAATGTCCAGCAAGTGAACAAGCTTCCTGAGCTATCCCTTCCATTTGGCAACCATCACCAAGTATACAGTACCTGAAATTCAGAGATGTATAACCAAAGTAAAACATCAAATACAATCGTAACCATCTTTGTCTTATGTTGTTCGGACAGTTAGACTCGTGAGTCAGGATGCTCATCTAAAAGAAATAACATTTTCCGAGAATGAAGTGTGCTAAAAGAAAGGGTCTAGTTAACATAAGTCTTGACAGGAGTATAAAAATATAAAAAACAACGAGCAAAAGAAAAAGAAACTTTTACGTGTAATGGTCAACGATTTCAGCATCAGGTTTGTTGAATCGAGCAGCTAAATGCTTCTCAGCAAGAGCCAAACCAACTGCATTGGCAATACCTTGACCGAGTGGCCCTGCGTAATAAGAAACACAATGAGATTAACCATTGATTGGAGTGTGTCTTTAATTAAACAAGTTGGTGAAGACTGATTAGCAGAAAAGAAGCTAAACCAGTTGTAACTTCAACTCCAGGAGTCTCAAAATTTTCTGGGTGACCAGGAATTTTGCTTCCCCATTGTCGGAAAGTCTTCAAGTCTTCTTCCTGTTAAGTCAATTGACAATATCACTGGTAAAAATAACATATATATGATTTTATAGGATGTGTAAATCTATAAATCCTAAAGAGACTGATTATGAAATTTATAAGCATACTTCCTCCTTTACTTCATTTAATAAACATACGTCTTGAACATAACCTTACTTTAAATAGGCTTATTTCACGCATATTTGAGATGGGGACCCCATTATTGATATTAATCCTTATTAATAATTAGTATAGCCTAAATTGTATGAAAAAAATGTCATCAATGCAAAACATAACAATATAGTCCACCCATCACCATTCACCACCCATTCAGAAAAAATGGTTCTAGTATACATGGATCAGTCTTTATGGAATTATACAGAATTAACAGTCTGTTTGGTAATCGGTTGTAAATGGTGACAATGAGAAGATTTGTAGTGTAAATTTGCATGATAGGTCATTCTTAGGTAATGAAAGTTTCATCATAAAAAAAAATTATTCTCAATTTTCCATTACCACCAAAATAAGATTGTTGAAGGAGAATAAGCATGACTATTAAATTTGTCAAGACATATCTATAATTCCGACCATCAAAAAAATCTACTTATAAAGAAACGATTAGGGACACATGTCACGCGTTCATTAAAATTTTTTCCTCCTTTTTCTATTATTGACATAGAAACTTTTTAATTAACTAGATATTTAAGGAAATACTTAACTAATTAAAAAATATACTAGTTATTGATTGACTATAAATTTAATTCCTTATATATACTTATAAAATTTTTTATCATAAATCTTAAATAAAATTAAATTTTGCTTCATTAAGAAGTGACTTAACCATTAAAAGACAAAATGAAATAATTTATTTTTACGTTTTCATATACAAAATATTAAATCTTAATTTGAAAATTTATATTATATTTTATATTCTGTTTACATATATCAGGGAAATTCCACGTGGTAACTCTGAGGTTTTGCGTTTTCCACTTGGTAAGCAAAAATTTTAAAAAATCTACGCGGTAACCCTAAAGTTTACCAAATTGTTCCACTGTCACCGTTTTGCACGAAAAAAAAACGTTAGCTAACATAAAAAAACGTTACCAAATTTCGAAACTTTAAGGTTGTTGTACGCCTATTTATGCGATTCACCATTTCAAATGCTATCAGTTTCAATATTTTCCGCTAAAACATCTTTGGATTTGGGGAAAAAATATGATTTGGATATAAGATAGTGGAGTTGGGGTTTATCTTTTGGGGGGAAAAGGTTGAAACTGATAACATTCGAAATTAATGATTGCTAACGTTTTTATGGAAAAATTAGATAAAGCTCAGGAAGACCGTGTAGATTTTTTATAAGTTTTGGTTACCATGTGGAAAACTCAAAACTTCATAGTTACCATATGAAATTTCTCTGTATTTTATTGTTGTTTTAAAAATGTTTCTTAATCTTACATGATAAAATTTAATTATTTGATTAAAATAAGATATTGATAGAAAATCAAAAATCTTTCACTTATAGGGTCATAGAAAAAAGAATAATTTTTTTATAATAAATAAAGTATTCTATGGCATATTAAGATTGTAGTAACTAAATTATAAAATCAATTGCGAATTACATCGTTCAAGTTTAGTGCTTTTGCGAATTACAGTCTTAATGTTTTTTTTGCAAATTACAGCCTCGAAAGTATCAAAGTTACCACTATTCAAGCCAAATGATTGTTGACCAACCCATATGACCTTTGACCAGCCTAAATGACCGTTGACCATCACTAATCCCCTTTGACTTTTGTTGACCAACCCTAATCACCTTGACTTTCCTAATTATCAATTGTACCCTTGTGTTTTAGCATTTTATCGTCGTTTTTACCCATCATAACGATATATTTTCAAAAACTAGACGTCGTGATTATCCTTATGGGTAACTTTTTCGAAAATCTAGTCGAAACAGGTAGTTATTCGCGTATTCTTGGGCACGAAAACCGAAAAAGATATTCAACGTCGTATTTATCTACCAAAACGATATCTTTTCAAAAAATGGAAGTCGCGATTACCCTTATGGGATAACTTTTACGGAAATCCGGTCAAAATAAGTAGTTTTGATGGGTCAAAATAACTTTTACCGGGCACGTAGACCAAAAGAGATATTCAACGTCGTTTTTACCTAATATACCGATAATTTTCAAAAAAAGGAAATCTCGATTAACTGTATGGGGTAACTCTTTCGAAAATCCGGTAACAAGTACATATTCGCCTATTTTTCGGCACGTGGATCGAAAAAGATATTTAATGTCGTTTTCACCCATCAAAACGATATTTTTTAATCTACGTATCGATAAATTGACGAATAAGTACTTGTTTTGATCGAATTTTCGAAAGAGTTACACTGTAAGGGTAATCACGATGTCCATTTTTTTAAAAAATATTGTTAGGATGGGTAAAAACGACGTTGAATATCTTCTTCGGTCTATGTGCCGAAAAATAGGTGAATAAGTACTTGTTTTGACCGTATTTTTGAAAGAGTTAATCCATAAGAGTAATCGCAACGTCCAATTTTAGAAAAAATATTGTTATGATGGTTAAAAACGTCGTTAAAGTGTTAAAACACAAGGGTACAATTGGTAATTATGAAAGTCAAAGGTGATTAAGATTGGTCAACAAAAGTCAAAGGGGATTAGTGATGGTCAACGGTCATTTAGGCTGGTCAAAGGTCATCTAGGCTGGTCAAAAGTCAAAGGAGGTTGTTATTCGCAAAAAGGAATTTTTTTTAAAATAAAAAAATAAAAAACAAGTAATTCGCATAAGTCCTAAACTTAAAGGTTATAATTCGCAATTAATTTTACAATTTATTAAAAACTATTGACAGAAAAAATTGACTTACTTGGATGATTTCATCAATATAATCGTATAACATAATGACAATCAATTTGATAAAATTATTTTGATTGATGGTAATTTTTGGTCTATTTTTCACATATATGATTTATTATAATTGTATAATTAATTATTTTTTCGCTTTGTGAATTATTTCGTATAACAAATTCAAAGGTTTAATGATAAGTATATGTTGTAAATGAATCATTTTTTATAAATTTATATTAATATATTTATACAAGTAAATATTACATCCGTGTTTTACACAAGAATCTATCTAGTTTAATTACCAAACCGGCGGTAGGGTATTAGCTTTACGCAAATCTTTATGTTTGGTCGTTATATCATGTCATCTACAATGCAATTACAAAAAATAAAAAATGTTTTGAAGGTTCAAAAAATTATTTATAAATTAAAATGAATTAATATAAGGAAAAATTATCAAGAATATTCCAATCTATTCGTGATTTTTCTACAATAATATCATCTATTGATTAACCATGAATAATCCAACTTTGAGGGGTATTTTCCTAGCGTAAACCCGGTGATCGGATGACTTGCTATAGCAAGTTTTATATTTTTTAATAAAAAGATAAATTAAAAAATTATCGAAAAAAATATAATTAAAATGTTCAAAATTTTTTATGTAAAATTTTAAAATTTTTCTAGAATTTTAAATTAATTGTCAATTTACTTTTTCGGTGAATTACGTACTATAGCAGGTCATCGGGTTACCCAAGTTTAGTCTAGGCTCCCTTAAAGTTTGGATTATTCATGGTTAATCAATAGATGAAATTATTGTTGAAAAATCACGAATAAGTTGGATTATTCTAGGTAAATTTTCCTTAATATAACATAATTTTATTAATAAATCTTTTAAAAGGTTCATGAAACATAAAAAATGATTCTTGAATAATTTTTAATCCTCTCTTGCAAGTTTCGAATCATAAATTATACTCCCTCTTATTCATATAGAATGGAACATTTGTTTGGTGACACTATTCACTTATAACTCTTAATTTGCATTTTTTCTTAATCTATAAATTAGGAGATAATCAAGTGAAATTTTATTTGATTCGTCTCAATGCAAAGATTATTAATATTCACTTTTTATAATATTTTATTACTTCATGTATAATAAGAGATATTAAGTATTGAATAAGTACATTAGAGAATGTAAAACACAAATGTCTCATTTTCTATGAATAAGAGGGTGTACTAGATTATCACAGTTTTATTAAATCAAACTGAATCGAGTAAAAAAATAATGATAGATACGAGTAGTAGTGTAAAATCAAATGCGCTCACCAAGACACTGTCATATCCAGCAAGATGAAGAAGAGCATATTGAAGCATACAACCATGACCAGCAGATAGAACAAAACGGTCACGGTTAAACCAATACGGGTTCTTCGGGTTATACCTCATAACCTCATCATACAATATATGACCCATTGGTGCACAACCCATGGGTAAACCCGGATGACCCGAATTAGCCTTCTCAACAGCATCAATAGCCAAAAACCTAATCGTATTTATAGACTTCTCAACGACTTGTTCTGTACCCGTTGATTCAAGAGTTTCTACGGCTGCAGCCTTCACAACAGTTGCACGTGATCCCACGCGCCGTCTTCTTGAGTTAGTTGCCTTAAGGAGTATTCCATTGACCTTGGAGGAAGTTGTAGGGACTAATATGGAGGATGTGGATGAGTTGGGGAGGTGGGTTTTTGGGTGTGATAAGATAGTTTGATGATGAGATAGAGTGAGTGAGGAAGAAGCCGCCATTGTTGAAGGGTTTGAAGAATGGCAAGCTTTCTCTCTCTATCTGATCTTCTTGATCAAGAAATTTGAATGAAGAAGAGAAATGATTGAGTGTAAAAGATGAGTGTAAAAGAAGAGAAAGAGTGGGGGGGGACCCTTTAAAATCTTTGTTATGGATAATGATTGGTTGTAATGAATAAAGAGGATAAGAGCCATTGATTGAGGAATTGTGGTACAACATGGTTGTTTGTTATGGGTGAGAATTGATTGGTCATTGTGTTAGATTTTACATAGTGGAAGGTATTACCAATTACCATCACTTACAATTTTGAGGCTCATGATATGTATATAATATAACAAGATTTAAAAGGCATAAAGCTATATACTTCCACCATTCTTTTTTATTTACAATATTGTTGACTGCGGTAGTAATCATTAAATAAATTGACTTATATATTGTCGATAATCTAAAAGTTAAAACATAGTTATATGAAATCTTATTTGAATTGTCTCGATTCAAAGTTTATTAATTTTGAATTTTTAGAATTTTTTGATATGTATAATTAGAGATATTAATGATTCAATTCGTACATTGGAGAGTGTAAAAAAGCAAATAGTGCAACTATTATGGAACAGAGGAAGTATGTCTTTCTCATTTCTCTCTTTTAACATTTATTTAGTTCTTTTTTTTATTTTGTATTATTTTTTTCATTGACCCATCATTTTCTTTTACGGCTCGTTTGGTAGGTGATAACGGTAGTTACCTTAATAACCATGTTTGTCCAAATTCATCATTAAAATTTCTTCATAAAATTCATTTTAATGCATTACCATTAGAAGAGGTGGTATTAGATGAAAATTGAAATTTGTAAATAAAATAATTTTTTGTGATCAAAGTTTAATTACAGTGGGATTGATATGGAGTTTTTGATGAAATTTACATTATAAACCATTTTCAATATCGTCATTTAATACCATTATCCAAACGAGCCGATAAACTTATTCGTATATTTTAATTTTCTTCTAATATATTCAATTTCTCTCTACATTGCAAAATACTTATTTTTTCGCATAATTTATTTTGTAATAAATAAAGAGGATAAAAACCATTGATTGAGGAATTGTGGTCCATCATGGTTGTTTGCTGTGGGTGAGAATTGATTGGCCATTATGTTAGATTTTAGAAAGTGGAAGTTATTACCATCACTTTCAATTTTGAGGCTCATCATCATATGTATAACAAGATTTAAAAGGAATAAAGCTACATCTGTGATTTGTCTTTCTCATTTCTCTCCTTTTAACATTTACTTGTTTCTTTTATTTGGAAGTATATCTTTTTAAATGATCTATAACTATCTTTTAAAACTATTCACATATTTTAATTTTCTTTTTCTTTTGATACTTTCTCAATTCCAATTCACTTGTAACATTTGGTTTTTATCTTCACGCAGTCCAATACACTAATTTAATCTTTTATAACTCTAATTATGTATATTGAAAAATTTTAAAAATTTAATATTAGTAATGTTTGCAATGAGACGAATCAAACAAGATCTCACTTGACTATATTTTAACTTATAAATTTAAAATTAATCAAAAATAAAAAATGATGAATAAATAATACCATTTTTTATAATGTTGCAACTAATTAGAAATAAAGGAAATATAATTCATTCAATTCAATTTCACTTTATATTATTACAAAATATTATTTTTATTAAAAACAACACACTTTCTAATTGATGCTTTAAATAGAGATGAATATGCTTCATACCCTTTAGGCCTATACCAATTTGTTATGAAAAATAATAATCAGGAGTAATACTTAATAACAAATACATAGAATTTTCTTTTCTTTTTATTTGATTGATATAAATTTACTCGATTCTATCCTTAAATTTAGTGTTATGTACCTATTTAAACTTATAGGTTAAATCTGTGAAAAGACAATACCTCCTCCGTTCCAACATAGTCGCAACGTTGGAAATACCAGCAATATTCACTTATCTCCCTTAATTTGTAATTAATTTGTAATATATAAGTTATAACATAGTTAAATGAGATCTTATTTGATTCGTCTCGATACAAAGATTATTAATATCAAATTTTTATAATTTGTGAAAAAGCATATGTTGTAAGTATTTTGGAACGGAGGAATTACTCTTTTTGGATTGGTTTGCAAGATGCAACTACGCTGTGAAATGGCACAGATAAGATAACATTCAAAAGGATATTTACTGCTCTTCACATGCAGAGCTGAGAGAATTACATACACCCAAAATCTCTTTTCCATTAATAATATCATCAATTTCACCAAAAGACAAACAAAATTATAACGAGATAAATTTAGTCTTGCAAGTTAGAACTCTCCGCAAAAACAATATTGTGATTGTAATTGTAAAATCCAAAATTCTCATAAAGATAGCATAGACTATGAGGAGACCTACATAAGCCCTAAGGAATAGCCATTCCAGCACACCTAAGAGTCGGCAATGGTGACTTCGACCTCAACGCCAGGTTCAATGGTGATTGAGGTGATCTGCTTCACCACCTCAGGAGAACTGAAGAGGTCAATCACTCTTTTGTGGACACGCAACTCAAACCTATCCCAAGTGTTGGTACCTGCAATATCAAATCCATGCAGTTAGATATAACAGAAATTTAGAAATGTATAAGCGTAAAAGTAAGCTTAGGCACAGAAGAAACACTAAATAAATTCAACTAGCAAAACTTAGTCTCATTATTCACAATGCACTTACGGCGCTCCAAAACTCCTACATCAATCTAGGTCATAGAACCATACTACATTGCATGTTGTAGATGCAAAATGTACAACAATCAAGCAATCCCAACTTCACAATGCTTGATTATATGTCCCAAGAGAGCCACAATATTAAATTATCCTTCAAATGAACGAGATAATTCGTTGTATGTAGAGTAGATATCAAAGAGGAAACAACAATAACGTATATACTTTCCCTTAAACATGTGCTACTCTCAACTGTATCATATGCTTTAATTATCTCATGGCAAACTTCACTTTCAAAAAACCTACATCAACCTAGGTCTTAGAACAATAGTAAATATAAAGTGAAATATAACAACATAACAAGCCTAGCTTAACAGTACTTTATTCAAGTCGCCAAGAGTGAACAGGACAAAATTATCAATCAATACAACAAAGAAATCATGTTTAGCTCTCAACTTCAAGCCATGTTTAATTCTTGCTTACAGAAAGTGAAGTATGTTAGAATCAAACAATCTGAGCTTCACAGTGATTAATTAAAGGTCTGAGAGCAACAAGGAACTGTCAATTGAAGAGAATTAGTTCTACAACGGATAAACAAAGATAAAACAATAATAGGAGTAATAACAATAATAGAGTATATACTTTCGGTTGAACGTGTTTAACTATAAACTCTAAAAAATTTACCACAAACAGCTCTAAAAGTCATGAAAATCAATCAAAAATGAACCAAAACAATACACTTACCTTCACCACAAGGAGCCTTCCTTGTTGTAATCCTCAGAACCTTTGTAGGCATCCTTACAGGTCCCTTAACCCTGAGACGCTTGTCCTTAGCGCCTCGTACAAGATCAGCACATACTACACAACACATTAAGAGAATCACAATCAAAATCCTATGCAACAATTGGAATTACATGATCGGCATCACAAAAAAAAATAATCAACATTTCAACAATAACATTACCCTACAATAAAAGCTCAGTTCCCAAATACAATCACACATCTACAACTCAGATTCCAATTAAACAATCTGATACACTTCAAAATCATACACATAATTACCGAAATCAACTAGCAATCAGATCATGAAACAACATCGAAATCGTTCAACACAACATTAATTAACTAATAAACAAAGATTCACAAAAATTCCACATACCAAACAAATTATCCATATCACAATTAACTACAATTACAAAGCTATACAACTAAAAACAGTTATTGACTACCATAATAGAAAAATTAAAATTTTAAAACAAAATTCGCAAAATCAAATACTCATTTTTATGGAATCAAAAACATAAACATTTACCCTTCTCGAGATTCTTAACGTTCTTCGAGGAAAGAGTGATTCTTATTTTATGGATTTGTTCTACAGCTTCCTCCATCCCTGGCTTTGTCGGCTTCATAGCGTACGCCATTTTCTGATACCTTCAATCTGTTGAAAAGCTGAAATTTAAGAAGAAAGCAAGTGATTATTGGCAACCAATCAACAAAGAATGAAGAATACAAAGATTGAGATCAAATGTACACCTTGTGGATTAGAGAAATTGCTTGCAACAGGTAAAACTTCAGAGTCCGGCGGCTTATGATCGGATTTAGAGTATTAGGGTTTTAGTTTTACGGTACAAAATGAAAAAAAAACAGAGTAATAGGATTCGATTTATATATTCTAGGCTTAGGGCTTTAGTTTTACGGCCCACTAAACAAATGATCGGATTTGGTGTATAAGTTTTTATGAAAATTTGAACCAAATGAGCTTTTTATTTTTTGAAGTATGAACCAAATGAGCTTTTTTTAAATTCTCAACGTGAGTATTGAAAATTTTTAATTCTCAAAAAAAATAAGTGTTTTCTATTTGAAGTAGTCATGGTAATGTTCACTATTAGTATGATCCAAATAATCGTCCGATGTTAGTAATAGTGGGCGATCGTCGAGTTGACCTTTTGACTTAGATTAAGTAATCATTAACATAACTTGTTTGATACCTCACCTTTATTAATATGATTTACTTAGTCTCTTCTCTCTTTAGGGTTAGGGTTTTTCTCTAGGTTTTTTTGAGTTTTTTTACTGTCTTCTTCGAAAGTCGGATTTCTCTCAATTATGGCTGCTGAAATAATTGAATAATGTTCACGTTTAAAGATAGTCAACGAAGAGGATGATCTCATTGAATTTGAGGATAAAGAAGATGAAGCCTCAAATATCAAACTCTCTTTTTGTGTCGTTGGTAAAATGCTTACCACAAAAGCATTTAATTCAGAGGCTCTCAAACGTACCCTACGACAAGTTCAGAGCCTACAAGAGAGGTTCTTATCCGATATATGTGTGGTAACTTATTCATTTTCCAATTTCTACTTGGGAGAGGTATGGGAAAGGTGTTGAATGGAAGACCTTGGTGCTTAGATCAGAGGTTACTTATGCTATAAGAAATGGAGAAAGATGTTCAACCATCAGATGCAATCCTGTCAACGTTCCGTTTTGGATTTGCTTATATAACGTGCCTTTCGGCCATCGTTCGAACAAAACAATTAGACCCATTATCTCTTCATTGGCTAATGCGATGGAGATTGAGGATGATTTCTTGGAGATTGAGCCATATTTTAAGGTTAGTGTTTTATTGGATATTAATAAACTGCTACGAAAGATGCAAAAAGTTAGGGTTAAGGGTGAAAATACTGTTAAAGTGCCCATTAAATATGAAAGATTGCCCCACTTTGGTTTCTATTGCGGTTTGATGAGTCACGCAGACCGTGATTGTAATATTGTCAAGGAGGAGGATGTAGAGAAGGGATGTAGTTTGGGGACTTGATATTAAGGTTTCACCATAAAGTGGTTTTAGTAAAAATAAAGAGGAGGTGGATAACCTAAAACTTAAAAGGAACATTTTTGTCACAAAACCTAAACATAATCCTAAGGGTCCTTGTAATGATGTTCTTGTACAATTTGCCTCTTTGGGCATTCATTCCGAGAATAAAAAAACCTTGGAGGTTAGTGTTTTCTATGCAGCTAATGTCACTATTATTAAAATGAGAATTTAGGTAATACTCCCATTATCCCTTTTTGTTTATAAAGTAATAATGAGGTCTATCATGTGGTGGCTTCTATGGCTCCCCCTGCTGAAAATATTTATAGTCTTGAGTCACTACTCCAATCATTAATAAAGCAGACTTTAGTAACTTTCACTTCAGGAGTGATCATACTATAAAAGTGTGTTTGTTTAAATTTAGGAGATGTGAAGGAAAAATTAAAAAGCCTATGGGTGGGGTTCTTCATCGAACAGTTTGTAGCGGGAAAACTTCATAGGAGGTCACCCATCTTAAGATTGCTCCCATGAAAAGAAGATGCACCTTGTTGATATGAGTAGTCTATCAATCCTCTTTCAAGCTAATTTTAGGGTATCACAATTATTATTAGGAAAAAGTGTCAAAAAGTACCTAATAAAAACTTTTTTTTCAAAAAAGTACCTAATAAAAAAAATTTCCAAAAAACACCTAACAAAAAATTTTCTTTTCAAAAGAGTACTAACTAACGGTTGGGGTTAAGTTTTCCGTTATCTTTTTTTGTCCATCTTTAAAACGTACCTAATAAAAATTTTCTTTTTTCAAAAGAGTACCAAGAACACAACATAATCATCTAATACAAAACAACATAATATATAACTCTAAGAACATAATCCATAAAAAAGTTCACACATCATCCAATACGAACACAATATAATAATAATAATAATAATAATAATAATAATAATAATAATAATGATGAAAACGTGTCAAAAAGTACCTAATAATTTTTTTTAATAAACGATTAACTGAACACCAACCGTTACTTGCTCTAGGTTTGTGTTAGATGATGTTCTTATGTTGTGTTTGTATTAGATGATGTGTGAACTTTTTATGGATGATGTTCTTAGAGTTATATATTATGTTGTGTTTGTATTGGATAATTATGTTGTGTTCTTGGTACTTTTTTGAAAAGAAAAATTTTATTAGGTACTTTTTAAAAATGGGCAAAAAAAGATAACAGAAAAGTTAACCCCAGCCGTTAGTTGGTACTCTTTTGAAAAAATAAATGTTTGTTAGGTATTTCTTGGAAAATTTCTTTTTATTAGGTACCTTTTTGAAATTCTTTTTATTAGGTACTTTTTGACACTTTTTCCTTATAATAATAATAATAATAATAATAATAATAATAATAATAATAATTATTATTATTATTATTATTATTATTATTATTATTATTATTATTATTATTATTATTAATAATATTATTATTATTATTATTATTATTTTTTTTTTTTTGGCAAATAAAAACTTTTTCATTCACTAGAAAAAAGCCAAATACATCAAGTCAAAGGACACTTGGAAAATCCTATTTGCATCAGTGTGGAACCGAGGCCCACCTTCTAGGAAGGGTTTCCACGGCCCACTCTTCATGTGCATACGGGCAAAAACCGAGGCCTAAAAACAAGCCGACATAAAACGTCAGCTAAACAAAGATATACAGTGCACCAAATAAATACACCAAAGTAAAGGTAGCATCAAACAGATGATGAACCAGCAGCTTGCACAACTTTGTAATGGCAACTTCATTCAATAACAGCATCAGGCCCAGCATGATCCACGCAGCAGAGAAATAGCCAGAAGCTGGAACCACAACTAAAGAGGACCAGGCACCAGCCTTTGACGCATAACAACAGCCTCAAAGATCAGCATCATATGTTACAACAGGTAGCAAACCCGTAAGAAAGCAACATAACAGAACAACAGCAAACAAAACAGGAAATCAGCAAATAGAACAGCTCTCAGCAGCTGCTAGGCAGCCTCCATTGCACCAGGACAACAGGCAGTAGATCAGGAGACACATATCAGTAGATCAAGACAGCAGCAGCATTCAAGAAGTTCACAGCAGCTACTGCATAGCACCCAATATCCACATCATCCCTTGCAACATATCATCTGGTTGAGCATAGCAGGAAGCAAGGCACCAGCAGCTTCAGGAGACACAACTTCATAGGCCATCATGAGGTTGCATAGATCAGTAGCTTAGTAGTAAATCAGGAACATCATATCAGTAGCATGTGCAATAGTACTAAGGAACAATACATATTAGTAGCATATTACATTAGTGTTTAGCATATGATTCAAGCAGCAAATGCAAGGGATAGGAGCCCATACTCATCACTCCATTACAACTCAGCATACTAGCAGCACACCCATCCCACATCAAGAACAACACTCCCTCAGCAGCCAAATGCACCAGTAAAACAGCATTAGTTTAACATCAAAATTATAGCAAATGGACAGGAATGTAGTAGCCCAATCATGATATACATCACTCCTCAACAGTTGCACAATACAACTCTTCAAAGCCTAACAGCAGCATGTGCATCACTTTCAACATAGAGATCTCGCAGATGGACCAGCAGACCTCAGCAGCTCATCAATTGGCAATGCACGGACAACAACATGACACACAACAGCTTATGGGAAAGGCAAACCAGCATAGCAGCACAACACTAGCTACACACACCATTAGTAACACAACGAGCAACATTAGTAACACATAACAGCCAGCCTGTACTGAGCCCAACAACCATCAAGCAACAGCACAACGGGCAACCATCAAGCAACATTAGTAACACACAAACAGTCCTGCAACATGACATAAGTAACAATCACACACAACAACACAACGAGCACCCCAACTTCATGAACTAACACATCAGTGGCATCCCTGAGACAGTTAATGGACAGTAAGACCAGCCAATAGGGGAAAGCATCAGGAACCTCTACCATCAGCAAACCACACACATCCATAAAGTTAGGGAATACACTAACCAATAATAATGCAGTAGGAGCACAAACAACTACCATCACCAGGAGAAAATCAACACGGAGATAACAGCCCAGGAACTAACATAGAATAGACACAAGCCTCAACAGTCTTGGTTGGTACTTGGTCGATAGCGTTTTGACTTTTTGACTATTTTTATACGCGGCAAAAATTTGAAATTAAATTTTTTGTAAATTTATTTATTTCTCTCCATTTCTTTACTTTATTTCTCTCCTCTCTTTATCTTGTTAATGAACACTAAAACCATCAATTTTCAAACATTAACCGAAAACCACAATCATTGGAAAATAGAAGTACTTGTTAGTATTTAGTAAAGGGAAAAGACAAATAATTAACTTAGGTTAGTAAAAGGTTTTTTAGAGTTAATTTACCTCCCTTGTGCTATTGACAAGGGTTGTGAACTTGAAGATTCCAATATGTACCAATGCAAACGTAAGCATAGAGATGGGCATTTTACTGCAGCTATCAAGGCGATGTCTTTGTCTGGCGTGGCACCTTTATCCCCGAACACTCTCCAGTCTCTTTATTCCAAGCACCCTCCTGCACCTCCACCGATCTTCACCCATTTCCCATGCTATGAGAAATCCCTCTATGTAACCAAAGACGAGGTGCTTAGTAGGATTTATAGCTTCCCTATAGGCACGTCGTGTGGCAGGGATGGGCTTAGAGCCCAACACCTTTTGGACATGTTGGGGGTGTTGCGATAATTATTGACAGTTTATTAAGATCTATCATTAGTTTAGTCAATTTGTTCTTTGATGGGACGTGCCCTAGCGTGCTTGGTAGTTATATAGCTAGCACTTCTCTGACCCCCTTAGTTAAGTGAGGAGGTGGTATTCGTCCTATTGTTGTGGGTATGATATGGCGCAGGCTTGTGTCCAAGGTTGTTATTTCAGTCGTTGGGAGAACCTTAAGTAGTTATGTTAAGACTTCCAGTTTGGGGTTGGTACACAAGGGGGTTCTGAAGCAATCCTTCATTTTGTTAATAGGCTTGTCGAGTGCAAAGGTGATGCAGTCGGTCTCTCTATGCTTTTAATGGACTTTGAAAATGCTTTCAATTTTGTTGATAGGAGTGTCATGTTGTCTGTAACAAGGATCCAGTGCCCTTCTCTAACTCCTTGGGTTGAATTCTACTACTTAAAACCGGCTAGGTTATACAATGGTGAATCTCTTCTTTGGTCTTGCTAAGGTGTGCAACAAGGTGACCCCTGAAGCCCTCTCCTTTTTGCCCTTATTTTGCATCCTATGATCTTGAAAAATCCATCAGCCATGTCAACTCAATCTTCAGGCTTGGTATATTGATGATGGTACTATTGTTGGTGACACCCTTATGGTCTCCAAGGCCTTACATATTATTTAGGAAGATAGTCCATCTCGTGGTTTGATTCTCAATGTGGATAAGACTGAAATCTTCGCATTTTCTGCTGAGATCCCAAGTCTTCAAGTGGGGCCCTCTTGGCCACTCATGACCTTGTCTTTTTAGAGAATCCCGCTCATGTGTCGTAAGACTTGTAGCTTGGCAGTCTAACGGGTGGGTTTCTTTCTCTTTCCAGTTGCGAGTGTCTTCTTGGATAGTCATAGCGGCCCATAGGCGCAAGATGTACCTTGTGGGGGGGCGGCGGTCCCCTGGATGGTCGGTGTAAGGCCAGAATTATTCTGGCCTAGGGACGATCCTAGGAGTAGAGAGCATGGAGTCTTCCCACCTAACATTTCCCGCCCTTATAAGGGGGTAAAACATCTAGGTGGTTCTGTGAGTACTGATCCTACCTTTTGTTGGGAATTCTCCATTAAGAGGGTTACTAAAACCATTGAACTCATGACAGCTGTTAGCAAACTCCATGACCCACAATGCGAACTCATGACAACTGTTAGAAAACGTTGTGGTTTGTTCGTCGGGTCAACGATAAGTTTCCTTTTTTGCGTTGTTCTCTAGCATGGAGTTTGTTTGGTGTTTTAATGGTTGTTAAGAGGTTGTTTAATTGGCTCGTCTTCACCTTCGTTAGTTCTTTTCCATTGGTTTCATGATGGTTGGTGCCTTGTGGTGCTGTTTTCTACAACTTTGTTTTTGGGTCCGTCTTTGGCACAACCTTTCTTCGGCTTTATAATAGTAGCTTTCAAGGTAGATATACTTGAGTTGGCTCTCGGTTAACATTCTTTATTGTATTGCTTGTCTTGATATGCTTTGTTTTCGTTGGTTATTTCTCCTTTGGGTTTTTCTGTAAGCTTGTCTGTTTGTTGTGGGTTGTTTTGATTTTTATCGTGTTATGCTTTCATATGGTTATATAGGAACTTATCCCTATTTAGAGGTCGTGATTGTTGCAACACTGGAGGTGGTGAAGGGTTTTCTGAAAACTACTTTATTTTTCATCTAGGCACTCGTCCTTTCAATTCGATTGAGTCGAGGCTACATCTTAAAGATCATATTACGAGTGACCCTTGTTTATTCTCTTCTCTGGACATAGCACTTATAAAGGCTAGTATTTGGCTTTGTAGAGAGTGATTTCGCACTTAGTCCTACAGTAAGAACTGTAAGCATGCCAACGGAATAGTGACCCTAGCCCCCACCCTCGATGATGATGCGATTCATGGCATCCTCCGTCCTATGGTCTCTTTTTGTGCTTCTACGGTGGTCGACGAGGCTCCCCCCAGGTTCTATTTCCAGTTGTGTAGCCCTTTTCCTTTGAGGTTGATCTTCTCGGACGTGTCTTTTTGAATCTTTTCGGATAGTTAAACGTATTCCTCCTAAGCTGAGTCTTGGCTTCATGCACTAGATGTTTTCCTGGCTTATGCGAATGATGAACGTGCTTGTAGTGCAACTTCTTATCCTATCTTGTTGTGATTTGGATACCTTTTTGCCTAAGAATAGATCTGAACAAAGGTCGGGTTAAGGGAGCGCTGCCAGTTTGATTGTATCTCTAGTCATATTTCAAGATGGCAGGACCCTAGTGACAGGCTTTGTTTGGTTTTAGATTGTTAAGCTGAGGTACCCCTTGTTAATTCTAAGAAGGTTAGTAACCTTGAATATTCCAATTTGTATCAATACAAACGTAAGCACGGGGATGAACACTTCTCTACAGCCATCAAGGTGTTATCTTCCTCTGGTGTGACACCTTAGAGTAGGCAAACAGGACTAGCAACGCTTAGTAGCAGATCAACAAGGGGCCATCATAAGTTGCAGCCATAGAGAGTACCAACACCATCCAATAAACCACAAACAGTCTAAACAATACACAACAACAATACTCAGTATGAATACACATCATCAATAGAAATCCAAGGAACCAACACCAACATCAATCAGTAATCTCTTTCACCAGCCAACAGAAGTGCACATCAAAGATCCAGCCAGAGGCATCACCCATCATGAAAGATTAACGTATTAAGAAAGCCAGCGACCAATAGTCTAATCAATAATCCTAGAATGCAAACTAAGAAGTCTACTACGCACATCTGTGCGCACAAGGGCACTAATACGAGAAGGAGACCTCACATAACCCTGCCATACCGCTTCATTCCGAGATCTCCAAATGTAATAGATAGTAGCCGTGTAGATAGCACTGAGAGTATTACGTCGTATGGTATTCCCTTTGAGATGCCGATAGTCCAAATGAGCAATTGGATTAAATTTGAGGCCACACCAAGACCGAATGCATTGAATACACCGCTGACTAAAGATACACTCAAAAAACAAATGAGTGTTGGATTCAGAGTAATCACCACACAGAGGGCAATGATCATCAACGACCACACCAATACGTCTTAGCTTGTCCTTTGTTTTAAGCTTTCCAATAGCAGCCATCCAGGCGATAAAACGAGTCTTAGGGATGGATAGCCTATTCCAAATGACATTAACCCATCAACATCGCTGATTAGAATCCAAGAGGTCCAAATAAGTGTCCTTGATCGAATACATATCCTTACTGATCCAGGGCAAAAGACGATCCTTCACACTGCAAATTTTCTTCAATGTCCAGCTAGCAGTGATAGGGGCATTGAAGATTTCCCATCTGTCACCCTTTGTATACATCCCATACACCCATCGGACTCATAGAGATTCCCTAAGATGAGAGATGTGCCAAGCTATCTTCCCATCCGCCGCATCATTCCAAACATGCAGGTTACGAATACCAAGACCACCAGCTTTCTTCGGCTTACACACTAAATCCCAGCTAACATTTCCTAGTTTCTGAGAATCCTGTTCACCAAACCACAGAAAGGATCTGCATATAGCATTAACCGTCCTGATGACTCGACGCGGAAGAATAAACATTTGGCACCAGTAGGTAGAGATGCCCATCAACACTGAGTTAATCAACACTGAGAATCCTGTTCACCAAACCACAGAAAGGATCTGCATATAGCATTATCTGCTATTTGTTCATCTTTTTGGTTGGGACTCGAAACTACTAACTAAAATGTTTTGGTCGATAGTTAGTCATTTTTAACGATATTGGATCACGTAAGAATTTATATTGGTGAAAACAAGGTATATATTTAATAATAAAGAGATTGTGTTTTTCCTTGGCCTATAATAAATAATAATTATTTATAATTTTTTAAAAAAAAATTAGTTGAGAAAACGCAACCCTATCTGGCCGGATATGTATAACCTTTAAATTTAGATATATACAGTTTACAATTAATTCTCAATTTTCATGTACACTTTAAGTTTTTTAACCTAATCTCGCTCTAAAGTAGAGCAATAATCAATAGTAATAATAATTAGTATAAGATAATGATAAAAAGTATTAAGTTGAGTTTGAGGACAATCCTTTCATTTCAAATTGTAGAGTTTAATTATGAAAACATTAATCGAGAATCATATTATATCATATCATATCATATCTATAATTTATAATCTATAATTTATCTATCTATATCTATGAATAATCTATAATAAAGAATACTAATGAAGAAACGAGACTGACATGTGTCAGACTCTCCTTCAATGTTTTCCCGCTCATTTATTCTGAATGGCAGTTCATTATTTGGACAACTTTCATTGTTCTCTAACATGATTTCTTTCTTTAATTGACTAATTCACCATAACCCGGGTTGTTATATATGTGGATAGTCTATAACTATTTCCTTTTATATGTTCTTTATCTTTTAAATAGTGCCTCTTTTGAAAATTAAAAATATTTACGCCATTATTGCTCTTATTGTCTTTGATTATTTCCTATAAAAATATATAATGATAATGATAATTATGAAAATTCATTTAGGCGGAAAAACTTTTCATCACCGCTTGACACGTGGCATTGAAGATTTTCTTTGGTTCCTCTTTTAATATATTAGTATAGATAGATAGATAGATTATCGATATTGACGATAATTTTTTTAAAAATATATTTAGAATGTTAATCTTAAATTTCAAATAATTTTTATAATTGACTAATTAACCATAACCTGGGTCGTTATATATGTGGATAATCTTTGATGATTTCCTTTTATATGTTCTTTATCTTTTAAATAGTGGCTCTTTCGAAAATTAAGAATATTTAGGCCATTATTGCTTTTATTGTCTTTGATTATTTCCTATATAATATATAACGATATAATTGATAATTCTGAAAATTTATTTAGGCGGGAAAACTTTTAATCACAGCTTGACACGTGGCATTGAAGATGTTCTTTGTTTTCTCTTTTAGTATATTAATTAATACTTTAGCCAAAACGGTCCAAAATCAGACAAAGTCTATCAATATGGTCCCGCCATCTGAAAATGACACTTGTATACTTTCAAACTGACAACTTACCATTTCTGGTAAAAAAAGTCCCCAGAACACAATAGAGCAAAATATATGTAATACTTATATTATTATTATTATTATTATTATTATTATTATTATTATTATTATTATTATTATTATTATTATTATTATTATTGTTATTATTATTATTATTATTATTATTATTATTATTATTATTATTATTATTATTAGTATTAATTTAATTTTTTTAATTATTTAATTATTTAATTATTTAATTTTTTAATCTTTTTCATTTATATTACTTTTTTTGTTTATTTCATTAATTTTTTATATATTTTTTTTATTTTTAATATATTTTTTTAATTATAGAAATATTTACATACCAATGAATAACAATTATGTACTACTTATAAAAATATATGTATCTCTTAACAGGATAATATGTACCCTAAAATAATAATAATAATAATAATAATAATAATAATAATAATAATAATAATAATAATAATAATATTAATATCAATATGTAATCCTAAAATAAAAATATATATCCTTAAAATAATAATATGTACTTTAGTGATGTCATTATATATGTTACATAATTGTTCTTGAATTACGTATTGTATGGCTGACACAATTCTCATTCTTAATAGTTATTATAACATATTTTCGGCAGTGCAATTGAATCATGCCTGTTGAATGAAAAACTGGCTAGTTTTAGCTCTTTAGGAATATTTCCATCATCAAGGTTACCTTTAATCCAATACTGGACGTATGATATGTTGAATAAAAGAGCACAAGTTGAACTTAATGCTCGATCTTTTGAATTGGGTGACTTTGATGGAAACACATACCCGGTTTCAAAGAAATTAAGAAAGCATTCGCATGACGATGATGTGGAGCTAAAAGACAATGGGATGTATCTTACAATTCCAATTACAGATAGTTTGGTGGCATTAGAGATGGGCATGAGTCGGATCTAAGTCGTGTCCAGCTGGATCCAGATCTAGACCCTATTTTTTTATTGGACCCAGGCCCGGATCCAGATTCACAGGGTCTGAAAATTTTAGACCCACACCCAGACCCTTAGGGTCTGGCGGGTCTAGCGTCTGGATCTGTGTCCAAAATAATTTTATTGTTTTCCTGTTTTTTTTTAAAATATATTATGAAGTACAATTTCGATCATTCGTATAAAATTATTTAAACATTTTCGACTAACGAGGATCTTCCAATACTTAATACTTATTGAGCGAATAAATTTATGATGTTTTCGAACATTCAAGCCGAAATATTTATCAGGTCTTTACTTTTTCAAGTATTGATACAATGATCACATTTTAAATTACATTATCCGAGAAAGTTCAAAATCAGGTAAGTTTTAGAAATCAAACAAAATTTCAAATCAAATAATTAAATACACATGATAACTGATATATAATTTTTTTAAAAAATATATAAATGGGTTTATGGGTCGGATCTGGGGTCGAATTAGGGTCTCAAACATGTAGACCCAGACCCGAATCCGAACCCTAAAGTCATGGACCTAGACCCTTAAAATTAGGGTCGGGCCGATTCTAGACCCTTAGGGTCCATGACCCATGCCCATGCCTAGGGTGGCATCCTCCGATCGTCAAATTCATGAGTCAGTTGTTGATGTAAGTTATATTATATTTTTTCGCATTTAATTTTGTATTTGCATCATAAAGAATAAAAGCATAAATTCATATTTGCATCATAACACAACAAGTAACAAATTTCAAACTAAAAGTAACACTTTATATCCATAACACATCTCATATGACTTGGATTAAATTGAATTATTTTTTCTTATGTTCTTTGTTTTTTTTGATACATTTTATGTTGTTTGTTAAGAGACTTATAGAGAAAGTGAACAAGATGAAGAGGAATATGGAAATTATTACTCAACACCATTTATCAAAATTAGGTAATATATTTTTTTTTGATATATTTTGAAAGTTAGGTAATATAAATTCTATAGGTAAACAAAGTAGCAACTTGTAAATCAACATGTAAAGAAGCAACTTGTAAACATCAAAGCAACCCAGAGCAACTTGTATAGCAGCAACTTGTAAACAACAAAGCAACCCAAAGCAACTTTGTAAAGCAGCAACATGTAAACAACATAAGCAACCTACACTCATTTTGAAAATTAGTTAATATATATATTCTAAATTTATCAAGAGCAAGACACCAGACAAATATTCATATAAAAGAATATATACCTTAATTACAATGATGTTCTTCTTGATGGGCAGTTACGACTATCATGGTAAGCAAAGTCCCCACACATTTTACACCTTTTGTTTGTTTTTCTTGCTTTGCTCGATATTTTTTTCCTTTTCACCAACTATCCTTTGCCTCTTCCCTTGTTTTTTGATTGTATTGGGTTTTGGATTTCCATTGTTGACGATGAATTTGTGCCTAACAAATATTCCATTTGTTGTTCTTTCGTGATTTCCACCTTTCATCATCACCGTCCTCTAATTTTCTACTAAAACACTTTAGGTTTTCTAGAACTGATTGTAAGTCACTTTCACTCTCTTCAGCTAAACCAACACAATGGAATATTTCCAACCAAACCTCCCCCAACAACTTTCCCATGTTGTTCAAATTTTTCTGGTCTTCAATCAAATTGCCACACATATCATAAATAACCTTCTTCATTGCTAGTTTTGTCCAACGATCCAAGATATATTGCTTTGGGATTTGTGTTATTTGCCTTGCACTCATAAGACAAATTGCATGACAACATAATAGGCCTATACGTTTGAACAACTTACACCCACAATCTACTTGAAACTCATCGATTGAACTTTCGACTATAAATGTGACTTTGTACATCTTATCTAATACCGAATCCAAAACAACTATAGTTTCAACACTTTCACTTTTCTCAATACTTTGAATATAAGTCTTGAAGCTAGACTTATAAACTTCATATTGAAATAGAAAAAATATTGTTCTTCTATAGAGTTCATTACCATGCTTTTCATTGGCAATAGAGTTTTTAATTGGAGTACTGTATGAATTGATGATACATTAAGCTTTTCTTGGTTATATCTCTGGGAATCCATTGCACTTTCATAGCTCATGAAAATTCAACAAGCGTCATGTGTGGGTTTGAAAAATTGTTAAAAAAAATGTTAATGCTTTCAGACCTTGATGTAGTTCTCAAAATCCCTCCTAATGTGATGTCCCTAAAATATGTTGGTATCCATTGGTCTTGTATACTAAAAAAGTTACAAAACCATTCATCCTTAACAAGATTATACTTTATCATGATTGCCTCCCATTTCTCCTCAAACTCACTTTCTTCTTGATCAACATTCCATACACAACTATTTAATTCTTTCAAAAAAACTCATCTTTGTTCAATTCAGGTCCTACTTTGTCGGTGACTTTACTTATTATGTGCCACATACAATGTTTATGTATTGTATTTGGAAAAATACTCTTAATTGCAATTTTCATTGCTCGGTCTTGATCAATAATCAAATAAGTAGGCATACAATCCCCCATACAGTACAAAAAAGTCCTACATAACCACTCGAATGATTCGGTATCCTCCGTAGCTAATAAACCAACACCAAATGTATTACAAGACCTATGATGATCTACACCGGTAAAAGGAGCTAAAACCATACTATATTTGTTAGTATCATAAGTCCAATCAAAGGTGACCATCTCTCCAAATAGGGCATAATTCTTTCTGCTTATTGCATCTGCCCAAAAAAGACGTGAAATGTGGTTATCCTCATCTAACGCATAATCAAAATAAAACCCCGGGAAAATATCTCTTTTCCTAATGAAATTCTCAATCAACATCTTTCCATCATCACCTTTGATGTAATTTTTGTAATCTCTATGAAAAATTTTGAAATCCTGCATAGTAGCTCCCACATTTTCATAACTCCCTACATTTTCCTTGAAAAGTCTAAATGATTTGACTGGTCCTACATTAATTCGTGCGTTTTTGAATATGAAATTCTTGTGTAAAATAGTCATGTTTCTAATACCCCTTAAATAGTGTCGTGATGTAGGGCTAATAAGACTATGACTATGCCCCTCAACAAACTTGATAACAAAATACGTTCCTTTCTTTTTATCAAATTTTAATATCAATTTCGCTGTGCAACCAACTCTTTTGGTTGATCTCTTATACCATATAGCATCACCCTTATTTTTCTTAACTCTAGATACCATAAAACCCTCCCTACTACAAACAAAGTATTTCAACACAATAACACCCTTTGATTTGGATGTAGTAGCCAAACGTATATCAAAACCACAATTTCTTGCATATCCAGTATATAAATCAAATGCTTTTTCTAAATTTTCAAAGATCATACCAACGAATGGCTTCTTATCGTCCTCATAATACGGAAACCACACGGTAGAACCATTAGAACTAACATGTGTTACAATTCTCGGAGTTTTAGTCACCGTTTAATAGAAAAAAGATACTATGAGATTCAAATATTACTCAACCTAAACAAATGTGATACTCTCTTGATAGTATGTGATGATGCTTTCTTTATTAACATGTGATGCTTTACGGATTAATATGAGATACTTTTAAAATAATAATGTGATGCTTTTATAATTAACATGTGATACTTTGTTAATAAACATGTGATTCTTTCTTAATATGTGATGCTTTCCAGGTTTTCATTAATGACCAAATCATTAATCACATGTGATGCTTTTTTAATTAACACATGATACTTTATTAATTAACATGTGATTCTTAATGTACTGAAATCTAAACATGTAGTAAACATGTGATGCATACTTAATTTACATGTGATGCTTTCATTGTACAGATGTGATGATTTTATAATTAGCATGTGATGCTTCATAGTGCAGATGTGATACTTTCTTGATTAAAATATTCAACTAAAAATTCTTATCTCATCGGTAATTAATGACAAATTATTCAACTAAAAATATTTAAATGTCAAAAAGTAGATGAGTTTGATGATAAAATGTGCTATTATTTCCATATAGCATTCTTGTTTGTAGAACTAATTCATATCTAAATATAGCATTTCTCATCAAGTCCTACTCATTTAACAGCTATTATGTGATGGTTTCTTCATACATATGTGATGTTTTCTTAATAAATATGTGATGCTTTCTACAGGTTAGGGATGGTCACGAGTCCAGGACCCTGTTGGACCCGCCCAGACCCGCCCATTTTTTAAGTGTCTGGGTCTTATTTTTTGAGATCCATCGGATCTGGGTC
>CM025928.1:3002813-3015865 GCA_000753965.2 Amaranthus hypochondriacus
GGAGGGGTTGGGTTTATTTAAAAAGGGAGGGAGTAATTAAGTGGGTTAATTGAGAGTAATTAAGGGAGTAATGTAAAGTAAGTATGGTAAAGGGGGGGTATATTTGTAATTAATGCATATCCAAAAATAGAAATGGGACAAGTAAAGAGGAATTGCCAAATAAGGAAATGGGACAAGTAAACTGGACCGGAGGGAGTATTAAATTAGGTTATCAAATAGTAAGTGTCTAATTCTGATGTTGAGCTTAGTGTTAGAATAATTATAGTATGAATTAGAATTCATCATTTCAATATGCAAACATAGACTTTGACATGCATGGAGTTTAGAGATTACCATCAAAAAGAGTGATGGAAATATAGACCAATCGTACTTATGAAAACTTGCCTATCATTCAAATAGTTCTTTAATCTACTCATCATTTGCGTATTGTTATAATAACTAACCGTTTATCAACCCCTAAATAAGTATTAAGTAATTACTATTTATACTAAATTCAACCTAAAAACTGTTTTACATGTGGATTTGACCTTAACTTTCACTAACTATGTTACAGTAATTATAAGAATATTTTATTATTAGTTGAGATAGATGGCTGAAAAATGTTGTACCAAATGGAAATCATGGGCAATCAAACCCTCTATTAATGAAAACATGTTTTAACTAAGTAAAATGTTGTCCACTTTTACTTGATTGAAACTCATTGACGTTCACAAATTTCGGAGAAGCTTAGTTTTAAAATTAATTTAATCCGTATCTCATTTTTCTTTCTTTTTTTTTTTTAATAAATGAAGCAAAAAAATTGCCCTAAATGTGTTAGGTCTATTCAGTGGTTAAGGTGGAAGAGGAGGCTAGGCAGGGGCAAGTACGGATGGTGGAAGGGAGGAGGGTCTAGTTTTAGTTTATATATCTTTTAATTTTCATATTTATATAACAGTTGATGACATGGGTAAGGTGTAAACAAACTCATGAGAAAGTTAGAATTATTAAAAGGTGGTATATTTTGAGTAGATGGATAATAGTTTAGATTCTCAATGTCAATTTTCTTTAAGGAAAAGAGTATAAGTATTAGGCACATGCTCCCAATTAATCTCCATCAACATTAGAGATGGCAATGAGTCGGACTCGCCTCGGATTATACATACTCCGACTTTGCTTCGGATAATAGTCGGATTATAGATACTCCAAGTTTGCCCCGACTCGGACTCTTTGACTCTCGGATCTCCAATGGAGTCTGATTAATATCAAACGATATCGTTGTGTTATTGTACTAATGATTTTAAAGCATACAAAATTAACAAAATATATTTTTCAAATACAATTTAACAAAAAAAGTATGTAGTTTGAATTCAAGTTTAACAAGAGAAATAGTCCTACTACTACAATTTAACAAAATTTTCTCGCATTTTGATTTGCCATATTTTATATCTCTTAATCTGATTTGTCGTATTTTGATTGATCAATCTGATAAAAATATCAAGTAGCTTTTCAAATTCTAAAATTACAATTAGTATGAGAGAGAACTTGAATTAGTCAGGCCTACTGTTTTAAAGGAAGCAAAATATTGGTGTAAAAGTCAAATTCAAAGTTGGCTTTCGTTCAGGGTCGGAGTGTTGGATTTTTAATAAGGTCTAACTTCGGTCTGTCTCTAACTCGGACTCGGATCGTAAAGATGGAGTTGGAGTCGGATGACTTTTTCCACGAACTTAAATCGAATTATTTTCCTCGGATCGAATCAGACTAGGATCGGATTCGAACTGAATTGTCATCTCTAATGAACGTTGGTGTATTTGAAGGAGGCCATCATTAGGCCTACACTATAATGTCATTCCCAATTCTAATCTTAAGAAAATTGCATTCTATTTAGACTAAGGAGTCATTTGGTTGTCATTGGAATTAAATATTGTTTACTTCACTAAAAAATATTGTTTGGTTGGCTAGAGGAATTTTAAATTAACTTAGGAAGTTGTAATTACTAAGGGTACGTGGTTATTAAATTTTCTACATCTTATAGGATAATGATAGGTTTAGCACACAAGAATATCAAGAATCGATGGAGAACGTATTTTGACGAGTTATTTAATTACAAAAGAACAAGAACATGTTAAAGGGACCCAATAATCACTCCCTTGAAAGAAAATAGATCATTTATACAAAGAGAACAAATATCAAAAGTGAAGAGGGCTTTAAATAAAATAAAGCTAAAGAAGATAGGTTGGTCAAACGGTATACCTATTAAGGTATAGGGATGTCTAGAGACGATTGGAGTAACTTGAGTAATTGATCTATTCAACAATAATTGGAGGACCAATAGTATGCTCAATGACTACAAGAGAAGTATTATAGTTCCTATCTACAAAAACAAGGGGATGTCCAAATTGTTCCAACTATAAACACTAGTGAAAAAAATGTCATATACTGTGGTTTTGGGGCCATATATATTGCGGTTTAGGCCACTAGCACTTGTGATATAAGCAGATAAGTTTATTTGCTATTCCAATTTAAATTTGAAGCATAATAAAAAGTTATATGCTACGACTTTCTACGGTCCACAGCATATAGTGTTGGACTATATGCTGTGGTTTTCAATTTACAAATACATAATAATTATTACACTAATAATCTTTCATTAGTTCCTCACTCATTATCCGAATTTCCTCATACAACTCCAAATCAATCATCACTTATAAAGTGATCGAAGACGAATTTTAATTAACAGATACCATATAATAATATCTATTTTACTATAATGTATACACAATTGCAAAAATATATATTACTCCATTCGTTCCTTAAAGAAGTTTTCAATTGCCATTTTGAAGTGTTCTGTTTGATGTTTCTATAAGGAATCTTTCTATTTATATCACAAATGTTTGACAAAAATAACCTATTTTATCCTCCTTTTAATATTTTATAATGCTTATTGTCCCCACAGATCTTCAACTAACTTTATTATAACATCATACAACCTAATAAAAATAATGTAAAATTCCACATGACATGCTTAGAGTGATTTGCCATAAGAAGTGATTCTTACCAAAATTAACATCAACTTATTCCTTGATATGTACCACAATAAAATACATTTTTTAAAATTTTCTTTAAATATGTTTTTTTTTAAAATTTAAAAGTTACATAAGATTTTCAATTAGTTTCTTTGAACATATATTTGCTTTTTTATGTTAAAGTATTTTAACTAATAAAGTTTCTGTATTAAAATTTTAAATTCTAAAATATTTTATCAAGAAACAAAAAATACATGTAAATCTAAAATTATTTTAAGAATAATAAAGAGTCATTATGATAATATTGTTAGAAGATTATTCAAATTTGCCTTAAAAAGTACGAGAACTTTAATCAATATTTATATTAACAATTAATTTTATTTCATCTAAGGCACTATATATTCTAAAATGATCTATCTATTTTATAAGAAATATATTATAATTTTATAGTAGTAATATATAGTTGCATCTCTATTAAAAATTTATATTTATGTATACTTTTATACTCATAACTTCATGCATAGCATGAGTTTCTATACTAGTTTAATATATTACTTATTTTCCCTACATGTTTTGTACTAACTTTATAAAAATATTTTTTTATTAGTTGTTATCCCTATATTTATTCCACAAACTTTCTTTGAATATGTTTTTAATTTTTATGGTCCCTATTTTTCCTCCATTAAATTAATTTTTCAATAAAATAATATAAAATTTCTATTATTCTTGATTCTCGTTTACATTCCTTGTGAGAACTTCATTAAGGAACGGAGGAATAAAATCCAATGTACTTATAAATAAATGTATACAAAATAGAAAAACAAAAACTAATTACTCTACCATATGCATAAATTCGATAAAATGATGCGATCTTGTCCTTCATTTTAATAATCTCGCCGTTGTTTAAAGGACGTGATTCTGTTAGAGTGTTTAAAACCTAAATAAAATAATATATAGAAGTATACATTAGATGGCTTTGTCCCTATCCCGGTGTGTAAGGTGATCTGTTGGCTTATTTTTGCTTTCGCATAGTCACCCTATGTTGTTTTGGATGGTCTGGCTCTGGTTCTCCTTTTCCAATGGCTTTTTCCCCTCCCCGGGTTTTTTATGCCGGCGGATCTGGGGCTCCCAAGTTTCAGTATGATGTTTTCCCTTTCTCTTTTTATATATTCCTAATTCTCAAAAAAAAAAGTATACATTAGATTTTTCACATAATATGTATTATATAGCATAAATATAATATTAATGTTTCGGATGAAACTTAGTTACAATTTATATTATGTGGGGGAAGGGTAATGCCAAATGTAACTCCAGGTAGGAATGTCCATGTGTCGAAGTATGGGGTAGCCCGATCCAACTGATTGAGGTTGAACGTGATTGAAGATGGTCGAATGGGGTTGAAGATCTTCAAATGAACCTACACAAAATGAACAAAGGTTACTAACCCGGGGGTGGCACCCGGGAAAGCCCCTCCGATGCTTAAGTCAGGAAGAGGTGGAATATGAAATGTGATAATTAGTTACTTAGAGAGCATATGAAAGAACTTACTTCATTAGGATGATTTGTGAGTATTTATAGTTGCTGGATTTGTACTGATAATGAAACTGGTTGAATCTGACTTACGAACCGATAATCGATGAAACAGACTGATACGTAATCTGAAATTGGGCTTTGACAAACCAATTGACTATCACTGACTAAATATGAGGCCCAATTAATATTGAAGTCTTTGGACACAAAACATTAGCCCCACGCACATAGGGTGTTGATGTCGAACAGTAATTGACGGACTGTGTGCGGAACCTCGATGATAGGGGCTTTCGGTGAAGTTCTATCGGAGCACTTGAATCTGACTATAACTTATAATTATTTTTTAATCTCTTGGCTTTCGTAGGAGAAATTTTTGAAAATGGTAAATCCCTAGATTAAGGAGCCCTAAGGGGTAAGAATGTAGCTAATTTTGGAAGCTTGTGTGGCTTAATAAGCCCCAAGAAATTATAATTAAGGAATGAATAACTTAATATATTTTTTTTTGTAATTGGGCATTTTTTGGTGTGATAATAAATGAAAATAATGATAGAAACAAAATTTAATAGATTTAGAATTTTTGTGGGTTGGATAAAAATAATATTCATGGTAGGAAGAGAGGAAAACAAAATTGATGAAACATGGACCACATAAGAAGGCTTATAAGAAATGATAATGGACTTGCAAAGAGTCCGAGCATACCAAAACTGAGGTATTTCGAAAATCAAGACTTGCCACCCTATACTTGCTTTTCTGACATGTCATCTGCCCCCCTTAATTGAACATAAATTTTTTAGTGCAACTGTTGTACCATATAAGCGTTCATATTTGGTACAACCTACTAATTAAATTATGCCATATCAAAACACATTAAGCCATGTCATCAAGGAAGCTTAAGAGTCATTACTTTAATAAAGCCTCCTTTTATAGTTTTAAAATAAAAAAACATGTAATTCCCTGCTCATTCTTCCAGTTCAATAGTTAGGAAGTTTTTTGTTCTCTGAATTACTTCAAGTGAAGAACATTTTATGAAGAACCAGGTATGAATCTCATTTAATTATCTACGTTATTCTGTATTTTGATTCTTTCATGAACATTTACATAGTCATTGCTATTGTATCTTTGTCATTCCACATTCGGCACAATAATGTCGATAATTATCTTGATTGTTGGTAGTTCTTTTGGATGTAATTTATCTTTGATTATGTGTGATAATAAATAGAAAAGATTAAAAGGATATTTTTTTACAGATTAATGTCTGAAATAAGCGATAATCTTGAAATGGAAGTGCAACCTACCATTCTTGATCGAGATGTATCCAATGTTCTTAAAATTGGCATTTTATTTAGCACCGAAAAAGAAGCTTATGATTACTATAATGCATATGCAATTGATAAGGGATATAGCGTGCGTAAGGATCTCTTACGTCGAAATAAGGATGGAAAAATCATTGGACTCACATACTTATGTTCAAAAGCAGGAAGAGCATATGCTAAATCTGAGAATAGCTTAATTATTCGTACCGAATGTAAAGCCTTTGCAGAAATCAAGAGTTTAAATGGTTCGTGGGAACTCTCAGATTTTTTTGATGAACATAATCATGATTTGGCGTCCAATGATGAGAAGCATTTGCTAAGATCCAATCGAAAAATAGATGCAGCAAACAGTTTTGTTATTTCATCTATGATTGATGCTGGTATCGGAGCTACACAAACATTTTCTTACTTGACAAATGAAATGGGTGGTGAAAAGAATGTTCAGTTTACATTAGAAGATCTAAATAATCATATCCACTCCAAAAGAAAAACTCAACTAGAAGCTGGAGATGCACAAAGTCTTGTAAATCATTTTAGGATGGAGCATGAGAAGGACCCTATGTTTTCTTACACAGTGCAATTAGATAGTGAAGGTCACATGACAAACTTTTTTTGGCGAGATAGCAAGTCATTGATAGATTACGAGTCTTTTGGGGATGTGATTATTTTCGACACTACATATCGTACGAACAAGTGGGGTTTATCATGTGCTCCCTTTACTGGCATTAATCATCATAAGAAAAATATGATTTTTGCTTGTGCTTTTATATTGGATGAGACTACTGAGAGCTTTGTTTGGCTTTTTAAAACCTTTTTAAAAGAGATGGGTGATTAGGGATGGGCATTTAAGGGTATGGGTCCAGACCCTACCCGGACCCTACCCGGACCCTAATTTTAGGGTAGGGTCCAGACCCGGACCCTGATACTAAGGGTCCAAAAAGTTAGACCCAGACCCAGACCCTAAGGGTCTGGGTCCGGACCCTTAGGGTCTAGAACCATACCCTAAAAAGTTTTTTTTTTTTTTTTTTTTTTTTTTTTTTTTTTTTGAGTGAGATTAAAAGGTCTAAAAAATAGACCCTAATCTGAACCCTTATGAGACTTTTAGGGTCTAGGTTCCTAAAATCCATAGATCATTAGTTGAAACTTCTAAAGCAATAATAATTTCAACACCAAACTTAAAAACATTAAACCAAATCCAAAATACAAAAACATTAAACTTTAAAAACATTAAACTTTCTAAAGCACTTAAATTCAAGTTACAAAATCCAAAATACAAAAACATTAAACCAAATCAAGCAAACTTCAGTGTTTCATCATCCTTGTAAATTTCCAATCCTCTTTGTGATTTCACGAGTACTAAATGCTGCACTCCTTCCTCTAATCATGTGGGTCGTCATCAAGATCCTATAAACATTTATAAGAAAGCGAATTTGAAATGAAAAACTTAAATTAAAATAGTATATTTATATATATTTTATAAAGTTTATGTTAAAAATAAAATACCAAATTTATGATATCAACTACTTCACCATCGCCTTCAACATCAAAATCTTCATTTATAGTTGAACAACCATGAACGTTTTCTGATGTACCTTTAAATGAAACCACAAAAACGAATGAATGAATGTTATACAACTACACTAGCACTTATTGAGAAAAAAATGAGGAAAAATAAAGTAGAAAGTGTATTACCTTTAAGGTCTTGGGTCATCCAATTTTGCAAACACATAAGTGCTTCTACAGTATGGGAATGGAGTCTACATCTGTGTGGACTAACTACTCTTCCTCCCGTACTAAAAGCACTTTCCGATGCCACGGTCGAGATGGGTATAGCAAGAATGTCCCTTGCAATCTTTCTTAAAATTGGATATTTATCATTCTTACTCCACCATTTAAGAACATCAAATTCTTCATCTTCCGGTAGTGGTTCACCGGCTAAATAATGATCCACTTCAAAGATTGGGTCTACTTTCTTTGTGGTAGTCTTAGCAATTTTATTTTGCGCCCATAAATCCCACCCACTCTTAGAAGAAGATTGCACAGGTACCCTTTTCTTGGAAATTTGACTAAGTAACTCATAATCTTCATTCTTATTCTCTTGGTACTCATCAACTAGCATATCAAGAAGAGTTCTAATTCTTTCAATTTGCACCTCAGCCTCATCATCATAAAACAAGTCAAAATAAAACTTAATGCAATCCATTTTGTTTCTTGGATCTAAAATAGATGCAACAGCTAACAATCCATTAATGTCTTCCCAATACTCATGCATAATGACCATATGAGCTAAGTCTTTTCTCGATACATCTTGATTGAATACATCTTTCTTCATACTACCTAACTCTGACAAATTTGATCCATCTTTCTTCAATTGTGTTTGGCTAGTAGGAGTAAGTCGTAAGTGTCTCCCGGGACATGACTTCGTAGCATGCTTGTGAAGGTGTGATGTGCCTCTATTACCACCCGCTGTAAGTTCGACTTGACAATACTTGCACTTTGCCTTTTTCAAAGCACCATCGACCATGATCTTGTCAAATAGTTGCCATACAGATGAAATATTTTTCCTATTGGATGTTCCACTTGTATATGTAGACTTTGAAGAGGTAGTATCATTATCCACTTTATCATTTACATTGACAATTCCTTCTTCAAATACCTCTTGGTCTGCACTTAAATTGGCAATGTTCTCATGTGTATCAAAGTCTTTAGAACCGATTTGAGATTCCAAATCATCCATTATTTCTTAAATCAACAAGGAAAACTTGAATCCTGGTAACAAAAAAAGAATAAATTGCATACCATTTTGATTACAACAAATACCCAATGAATTTGTTTAATTTGTACTACTAATCGGCAACAAAAAACCAAAAACCCACTAATTTGTTCAGAAAACATTATCATAAAAGTAAAATTAGTAAATTGCATACCATTTTGATCTGAAATTACTGCGAAATATGCCGGCCAACATATTTTTTTTTTGAAATTGTTTTGTCTAGGTCTTAATTCTTTTACGAATGAAAATAGAATTCTACAAAATATAATGTATCTGATTTTGTTGATTTTGTGATTAAGTCAATCAAGTCAAGGAAAGAATGAATCGCGAATTCGGATAAGAATAAAAAGCTTGTAACAAAGTTCACAATTTATACACAGCACAAACAAATCCATAAAATCCATTTTCAGAAATGTTAATCACAAGAAAAATTATAAAAATCATTGCCAAAAAAATTGTAGTTGAGAGAAAAGGAAAAGAATATGTAGGCTGATTCAACTGTGAAGGAGAAATTGGAGCGCAAAATTAGCGTGGATCATCAGATGAATGCTCGAACACTGACAGAATGAAAAGAGAAAAATGAAGAAAGGAAGGAGAAGAACATACCTGGTTCGAACACTAACAGGAAGAGGCGATGAGCAACAATGGTGAAGAGCAACAATGGCGTCGTGACTTAGAGTCCAGAAAAGCTTCTAGGTTAAAATTGGGGTTTATTTATTTTAATTTAAATCATTTAACTTGAAGGGTATATTAGTAATAAAAGGGTCCAAGGGTCCAATCTGGGTCTACCCGGGTCTACCCGGACCCGGACCCTTATAATATTTGTTAGACCCGGACCCGGACCCGGACCCTTAGGGTCCAAAAAAAATAGACCCTTACCCTTAAAAAAGGGTAGGGTCCAACAGGGTCTGAATAGGGTCTTAGACCCTTGCCCATCCCTATGGGTGATAGACATCCAATCACAATATTTACAGATCAAGGGCCATTCAACAAGTATTCCCGAATACCAAACATCTCTTGTGTATGTGGAATTTATCTGAAAATGCTGGGAGACATCTTAGCCATGAATATTCCATTGAATGGGTTCAAAAAAACTTTTACAAAATGTGTTTATGGTTGTCGTTCGGTTATTGAATTTGAGGAAAAATGGGCAAAAATGATACAATCATTCAATCTTGTTAGGCATAAATGGCTATCTCGTTTGTATGATATTCGTCACAAATGGTGCCCCGCATTTAGTCTTCACTCATTTTCAGCCAGAGTAAGATCCACTCAAAGGAGTGAAAGTACCAATACTGTCTTCCGTAGACTTTCATGTAAGACTATGCCCTTGACACGTCTTGTCCAACATGTGCAAAAAGTAGTTGAGAGGTGGCGTTCCAAGGAAAGTAAAATGGACTTTCGTTGCAAGATGGGGAAACCATTACATGCAGCTCGAGATAGTGGAATTCTAAAACAAGCAGCTCAAGTATACACAATTAAAATGTTCGACGAGTTTAAGAAACAATTTTATGACATTTTGCATCTAGTAGTGAAAGAGTTTGAAATCTCTGATAACTTCTATGTTTATGTGATTCATCAAGAGACACAAATCTCTGATAACTTCTATGTGATTCATTTCATTAAAATGTTGATGTCTATTGTTCATGTAAGAAATATGAATCAATGGGGATATTGTGTTGTCATTCCTTGAAAGTTTTTAACTTAAATGGAGTGGATTTTATTCCATCTAGTTATATCCTAAGAAGATGGACAAAAGGCGTGAAAAGGGGAATTAGGATGGAAGATGGTACCGAGTTAGCTGATAAAGATAAAAAGTCGTCGGTAACATTAATGAGAAGCAAACTCAAGATTAAAGCATACAAATTAATCAACCATAGTGTATTGGATTCAAAAGGAATTGACATTGCCGAAAGACACTTATCATCTTGGATGCAAGAGAAGTAATGTCATGTTGCTAATATGAAAATAGGGCCTGATCATTGTTCATCAAATTCCGATGATATGGATGATGAATGTGAAGATCTATATGAATCCCAAGAAATTCAAGTCAAGAATCCTAAAAACAAGAGACCGGTCGGTGAATCTAACAAAAGAATAAAAGGGGCTCTAGAGAAAAAGAAAAAGGAAACTCAAGCAAAAAGATCAGCGACAATTACTGGTAAACTGTTATTCGCATATTTATTTACATATATGATCTATAATAATTTCTTAGAGTTCTAATTGATTTTCCTATCATTCAGATTTGAACATATAATGGAGTTGTTGTATTCTTGTTGGCTGCATAAAGGATGCTCTTCACTACGTTTATTTGGAAGCGATGTCTGATATGTTACTGCAGAATTATTCTTTTGGCATAATTTGATGAACTTCCTTTGACATTGTTGCCCAAAAAATGTCTGATGGATGCTTAAAATCATTTTTATTCTGCTATATATTAGCTCTTTTGTAATGTCACTTTGGGGGTGCTTATAACATTCAATCAATCTTTACATAAATGGAGCTATGAGTTATTGTTGTGATTTGCATTCTAGTAATTATGAGCAATTAAATTAACAAGATATACTTATGTGGGAATCAAACCCACATCATTCGTGTAACACACGATGCTCTACCATTTGAGCTAATAGGTAGTGAACATCAAAGTCACTTGCATCCAATATCAAACAGAACACATAAAGCAAGAGTCTTTGAGTAAACTAGCAGGATGAAAATAAATAAACAGAGCATATAAAGATGGGAATAATTACATAGATGGGGATAACTGCAAAGAATGCATATAGCAAGAGTATATCTGTAACACCCCGATATTTCCCGATATAATTAATGATTTACTAGTCATATTATTTTATATAAATAATAGTTTTATTTAATTATTTTGGGCTTGACCATGTATTTTCAGTCCTTTTTAACAATTTAGCTTTTTCGGGCCCAAAACCTTTAACCCATTTCTTATTTCAAATTTTTAAAAGAAAAAAAACATAAAATGGAGGGAATATGATAGGTTGGCCGGCCCTATAGGGTTTTGGTTTTGGTTGTAACTCCCATTATAGTGTAATGAAAGATCACTCAATAATGACTCATTATTCTTATTTCCTTAATTCTTCATTTCCTTGATCTCCTTAATTCATTTGCATTCTACCTTCCAATTCCTAGAAAACTCAAGAAAAACTCCCATAAACCCTACCTAATTCCACACGCCTAAAACCATTTGCAACCTTGAATTTTTGGTGTTCTTTCCATACAATTGAAGTCGTTTCGTGACGGGGAATTGATTAGGACGTTAGAGAATTGGTTATCTTGTTTAAGGTACGTAAACGCAGCGAAGTTTTGTATTGTGATATGTACCATATATTAATGGTAACAAAGGTAAAGTACGGATGTATAGCACGAATAATGTTATGTTTTCCGAATAAGTAATTTCGATACATTGTTTTGATAAGCAGAGGTAGTATGACCTCACTAACTTTAAAGTGGACGTACTATGACGTCAATTGGTGGAATGAATTACTCACGGCATATGGGGGCATTATGAGCCACCGCGGGGGTATGCATACTTAACAATAGGCACCAAAGTAAGACGCGTGTCTATGGTAGAGACTTACTTATGGGTTAGCTCCCCGAATGTATTTGTCTCACCTATGGAGATTAGAATTGAATGAACGGCAGTATGACTGGAAAAGAATACAACAGTTTGACTGACTAACAGTTACATGAAATTGATTATAATTTATTGTATTTAATTAAATGATATGCGACTTCTTGCTGACGTGTACTTTTGATCTTAACGATCCTGCGATGATGTCGTTTCCTTTCTGGGCAATGACTAGCAGTAAGTTAAATTGCAGAGATATGGAGTGAGGATTATCCTTGCAGAAATAAACTGTTAGGTTACAGAAGTCTTGATATGAACTTTAATTTACGTGTTTATGAATATTTGGTTTTATGAGGCGATTACGTTCTCCAAGTTGTAATAAGTAGACTTATCTTTACAATCTTATCCGCTGCTAAGTTTTCTTTTACGGCTAGTAGATTATAATAACTCTAATAGAACTCGATCTGCAAGCTTTGTTTCGTTTTAATGATTTATTTTAAGTTCTAACTTCCTGTTTGACTCGGACTATATTTAGTTTCTTCAAAAAGTCGTTTTCTCTTTTAAAATGATCCGAGTTTTTCCGGAATGTTACAATTGGTATCAGAGGCGGAGTTGTATTTAGTGTTATTTATCTAAACCGATAGACTAACGCGCAATAAACGATGACGAGAGTAATGGGTAGACATTAAGGGAATATTATGTCTTTTGCTAGTGTTTTTTAAGTATATTGTCATAGATAAAATTTGATATGTATTATGGTCGAAATTTTGTGTATACATTTGTGGTATTCTATTTATATCTATCTTTGTCTTATTTTTGAAATAGATTATCTCGTTTGC
>CM025928.1:3018280-3132107 GCA_000753965.2 Amaranthus hypochondriacus
TTCTAGTACAAGGACCACCCAATTGCATCCGAATCCGTTGAATCGAGCACTTCAGAGAGGGGTTTTGAAACCCTAACCCATGCGAAATCCCATATTTCACAACCTTCAACCAAAAAGCGCCACCCAAAATGCCCCAGAAAACACCCTATCTGGCTGGAAAGAGGCTGTCCAAAGAACCACAACAAAAAATAAAGAGGTGATAAGGCTTGGATCGATGGAACAACCAGCATCTACAACTCTTCATGAAGGCCAACCAAAACCAGGTAATGCCCTAATTAAAATCTCTAAAGAAGATGTTTGTGATGAAATCAAGTATAGGGAATAAGCTTTGATATGCTATGTGATTGGGGCTAATCCCCCCTCCAAGTCATTGAAGGATTTGTCTAAAGTAATGTGGAAAAATATGTCCATTGACAAGGTAGGTCTACTAGCTAAAGGGGACTTCATTGTTCGATTGTCCACCATTTCTGATAAGGATTTGGCTTGTGAAACAAGTGGAATTCTGTTTAATAGAAAACCCTTTGTGATAAAGCCTTGGACACCTAACACCTCCACTAGTAAGTCAAACCTTACATCAATGACAATATGGATAAAACTCCCATTCTTTAGAGCTTCGATACTGGACTGTTTCAACTTTGAAAAAAATTGCTAGTTCATTAGGAATCGTTATGCGAGTCGATAATGCAACATACAAACAAGAGCGTATGATGTATGATAGGGTCCTAGTCAAGATGAATGTATATGTTAATTTTCCTGATGAAATTTACTTCATTTATGAACATGATGAGTTGGTAACTCAAACAGTTGTCTATAATTGGAAACCCATCTTATATGGGAAGTGCAAGGAGTTCGGTCACTTGGAAGGGAAGTGTAGAGGGGGAGAACATAGAAAAAGGACTAACAAATCTACACCAAAACCTCCCATAGATGGAGTGGGAACAAGTGAGAAAAATGGGGCAGTGCAAGCTTTGGTGACTGGCCACTCCAAGGAAACTGATCCCAAACCCCCAAGTCCCCATGGTCAGTTACCTGTTCAACACCCCCAACCTCAGACCAAGTCCCCAACCCCTTTGCCTTCTACTCCGGAAACTACAACCAAGATCTTCTCAACAAATGCAGCGCGAGAAATGGTTATAACCACCATTGAGGTGAACAAAGACCCAAGAATGTTGGGTGATCCCACAACATCAAAAGGCTATCTCCTTGCATCTCTCGGGGCTTCAGCATGCTAAATTCTGGTACACATGATTTCTAGGGTTGTCCATTGCTCTCTTAACTTAAATTTGGTTTTTGTAAGCTAATGTATGGAATGCTTTCCCCTATGTAAGTTCGCTAAGGACTCTTATAGATAGAGAGAGACCTTTTTTTTTCGTTGCTTTACTTACAAACTGAGGTTGCTACTGTCAAATTGAAGTTCCATGGCTATGAGGACTGTTGCTGATGTGATCTCAGGATAAGGAATCTTGGAATGGATGGTACTGGTGAATGTGGATGATGAAAGTCTTTGCTGGTGCATGTAATAGGTTGGCAATGCTTATTTTTGCACATTTGGACTCATATAGGCTAGAAATATAACTGTAAAGGCTATTGTTAGTTTAGCTGATGAGGTAGCGTGACTTTCCTAGTAGATGACGAGGGGCTGCTCAAGCCATTAGGAGCTTGGTAAAGTCGCGACACCTAAGTTTTTTGGAACTAGGATGTAAAGCTTCGACTTTTTTATGGAATTTTATAAAATTTACTTTGCCAAAAAAAAATGTTTCATGTCAAATAAACCAAGTTTTCACCTGATTTAAGACAATTAGTGGCTTAAAAGCTTAAAAAAACCTTAAAAACGCAACTTGAGACTTAATTTCATACATATTCCTATTTTCCAATTTTAACCATTTCAAAATAATGAATGTACTAATTAGTGTTGCGTATCAAGTTTCATGTCAAAAACATCAACTTCAAACTAGTTTAAGCAAGTTAGTGGCATAAAAGTTTACAAAACCTTGAAAGCAGAAACTTGAGATTTAATTTCATACATATGCCAATTTTTATTAATTCTAACCATCACAATACAATAATATACATATTAATTAGTGTTGTGAGAAAGGTTTCATGTCAAACAATTCAAGTGTCACCTAATTAACCCTAAGTATGTAATAGATTAAGAACAAACTAAATGCACATAAATCAAAATATATAATTAACCCTAATTAACAAAGTAATAATCATTCATTTAGCCCTAATTAACCCAATAATATGCATTATCTAATAACAACATTAATTCAATCATATGTGTATTCTAATAACAATATTAATTCATTCAACCCTAATAAACCTTATAGCAGTTGTTCGGCCATTTGACCTAAGTATGTGGCATGTCACACGATGAGACTGTCTCATACAAAAATTTGTGAAGTTTAATTGCTTTATGCAAACCTTAAAACTATAATTATATACGACAAAATAAATTGTTATTTGTTTATATAAGTCTTAGTAGTATATATACTAAGTTGAAGTTACCAACCAAAGTAGGATATTTTAACACTACAACATAACTGGCTTATAATGGGATATATTTAGCGACATATAATTTAAATATCGTTATTTCAAATTGCTAATGGTACATATAGAGGATTTAGTGACATTTATTATACCCTTTAGCAGCATTTCAAAAAATCACACAAAAGCTTTTTGCGACATAGGATCTAGTGACATTTCTCACAATTGTCACTATAGACTATAATGACAATTACATAAGCTACTAAAGACCAGATAAAGTGTCGCTAAATCATTTTATGGTGAACCTTTAAATAAAAACCAATAATTATTACATTAAAAATACAAATTAGTGGTATTTTTTTGATATTTCAAAATCCAATCTCACAAAAAGTTAAATTTGTTGTAGTTAAAATAAAAAGTGCGGAAAACAAAAAGTTGACAATAAACTTTCCTCCAACTTTGAAATAACTAAAGTTGACAATAAACTTTCCTCCAACTTTGAAATAACTACAGAAAAGTTAACTATTAATGTGTTTGAAACTTTGCATTATTAATGCATAATCCTCTCCTTTCTTTTATAGAGAAACCATTAAAGATGTATTTTGTTCCCAAGTGACGTGGGGTACAGTTTGTTTGGTTATATTATCCTTCGTCCTTTTCTTTTATAAGTGAACATTATATATTCATTTTGTACCAGAACCAATGTTTAACAAAATTTAATTTATTTATTTTTCTATTCTCCCATTAGTTTTATAAAAGAGAGCAATAAGCTAATATTTTTTTCCCGAAAGCCATGTGAGACAAAGTTTGTTTTGCTATTTGTTAATAAGTATAAGACCACAATAGTGTATTGGAAATTTTATATTAGTTTTATTAACTTTTAAGTTAGATTGATTAACGAATAATTTTTTTTGGTTTGTTTTTTGTAAAAAGTTTAGTAAGTTAAAAGTTTCATTAAACTTAAATAGCTTAAAAACAATATGATTCTGTTAGAATATATGAGCAATATTCTCGGCTTGATTATATTCATGGAATAATTAGTGCAATATTGTCCGGATTATATTAGGCAAATGTATATACTGTAATATTATTATTTTAGGAAGTTTAGAGAATAGCTTGTATATTTATACCTTGGCTCAGCTGTGGAGATGAATAAGACAGAAATATTGAAAACCCCAAACAACTCTTTTTACTTAAAATCATGGTATCAGAGCAGCAACGATTCTGAATCGTTTTTGCTGTTTTTCATCATATACCGACCTTACCTTTCAACTTATCTTGAAGAGACAGAAATGGAGAAGAAACCAGAAACTATCATGTTCACCGAAACCATAAACACAAACCATACAATTCCAGAAAACCAACCAAATCAAGACTATAAAAAAGGAACCAGGCTGATGCAATTGGTCGTTGATGGACGAGATCGGCTCAGTCATATCATCGCCGAATCTTCACCCAAAAATAACACAATGTACAACCAATGGACCCAAACTAAGTCGATTATTGATTCCTGGATTTTGGAGAGTGATGATCTAGTGAATCAAGTAATCGATTTCTCAACAAACAACACAAATCCGAAAGGGAAGAACAGAAAACCGGTCAGATCTGACCAAAATCAGACCAGCAGAGACGATAAGGGATCTTCCATGGAGGAAGGAAGATTTCAAGGAGCAGCTCTCAATGGTGTCGCATGTGTTAATGGCGGTGCAGAGAGAGAAGGAGAGAGGGAACCTGCTGAAAACGGCGCACAACAAGGAGAAGGAGAAAGGTTCTTTGGGTACCCTAAAACCCAAAATGAGCCGTGGGTTTTTAAAGCCCAAAATGAGCTGTGGCGTTTTAAAGAAAAAGAAGTGGGTCACGTGGCTTCTTTAAAAAAGGGCCCACCTTCATCTCATGGTTCAGCTTTGTCCATCTTTCGTGGTGGATGGATTTTCGATTGTGGGGCTACGGATACTATGTCGTATGACCCTAATGATTTTGATACACGGTCTAGACCCTTGAAAAATATTATTCGGACCGCAAATGGAGAAGAGATTAAAGTGGGCGGAGCTGGCACTATTTCTTTTACTAAAAATTTCAGTTTAAATAATTGTTTATATGTTCCTGATTTGTCACATAAATTGTTATCTGTGAGTCAGCTCACAAGGGATCTTAATTGTACGGTGCTCATTAAATCTGGTTATTGTGTGGTGCAGGATGCTCAGACAGGACAAATTATTGGGCGTGGTATTGAACGAGGTGGCTTGTACTACTTGGAAGAGGAGACTCAAAAAGGCAAAGCATCGCTTGTTCACAGGTTAGAGGATAAACAAATATGGACTTGGCACCGTAGGCTCGGACGCCCATCTATAGGGTACTTAGAAAAGTTATTTCCTACTTTGGTTAAAAATAAGCTGAATTTCAAATGTGAGACCTGTATTATGGCCAAAAGTCACAAACATTCCTATCCTAGTAGTTCAAGTAAAACTGATGTTCCTTTTAGTTTGATTCATTCTGATGTGTGGGGTCCTGCTCCCGTAGTTGGCTTGCATGGTTACTTGTATTATGTTGTGTTTATTGATGATTGCACTCGTGTGAGCTGGATATATTTTTTGAAACATAAGTCTGAGGTGTATAAGGTGTTTGTTAACTTTTTCCACATGATCCGTACCCAGTTCCAAGCCCAACCCCGCATTCTTAGGTCTGATAATGGTCGGGAATTTGTTAACTCTGACATGCATCAATTCTTTACTGATAATGGCTTAATTCACCAAACTTCTTGTCCTGACACACCTCAACAGAATGGAGTAGCAGAAAGAAAGAACCGAACCCTCCTTGAGATAACCCGTGCTATTATGCTTGAATCCCATGTCCCTACTTATCTTTGGCCCGAAGCTGTTGCTACCGCAAACTATCTCACAAACCGTCTACCCACAAAAAGCCTGACCTACCACACACCTCTTGACACCTTAAAAACCTTTCATACCTTACCTTCATCACATTCCCTTCCACCCAGGATATTTGGTTGTGTTGTGTTTGTTCATCAACCCAAACGAGTGCGGAGTAAATTTGAATCTAGAGCAGAGAAATGCATCTTTGTGGGGTATGGAAGAGATCAGAAGGGCTATCGGTGTTATGACCCCCTCACTAAGCGAGTTTATACTACTATGGATTGTGACTTTGTTGAGGATTCCTACTACTACTCCCATCCTCGATGTCAGGGGGAGAGATCTGATGACGATCTCGGATGGCTCATAAGTTCCAGTTTATACTTAGACCAAAATGAACAAGTAAGCGATGCCACTGAGTCACCTATTCAAGCTGTACAGTCCTCTTCAATTCCATTACCAGTTCTGTCTGATCATCAGGTGAGTTCTCTTGATAGTAATGTTGGTACTGGTATTGTTGATAATAGCACTGATGTTGTTGATGTTGATGATACTACTATACCTGATGTTGTTGATGATGCACCTATACTTGAGATTGCTGATACAGGACATAGTACAGAGACTGTGCCCCAGGATGACAGAACAAATAGTAGGGAGATTCCCTATGCTTTGCCTCCCCGGACTACTCGGGGTGTTCCCCCGAGAAGGTATGACCCAGATTATGAGGCGAAACGGTCAAGATATCCGGTCGAGATGCCGAGTGAGGGAAACATGTCCCGGTGTGCCTTAGCTTTCAAAACTGCATTATACAGCACCAAACTTCCTACGTCAGTCAAGGAGGCTCTTGAAACCGATCATTGGCGGAAAGCAATGGAGGAAGAAATAAGTGCTCTCAAAAAGAATGGCACTTGGGAAAAATGTAGCCTACCAAACACTAAACGGGTTGTTGGATGCAAATGGGTCTATACGGTCAAGTACAGGGCAGATGGAACTATTGAACGATACAAGGCTCGGCTTGTAGCTAAGGGTTACACTCAAACCTATGGCATTGATTATTCTGAGACATTCTCTCCGGTGGCAAAACTTGACACTATCCGGGTTCTGTTTAGTATAGCAGCAAATCTTGATTGGCCTCTTCATCAATTCGATGTGAAGAATGCGTTCCTTCATGGGGAACTACAGGAGGAAGTTTACATGGAGGCACCACCGGGATTCACTTCAGAATTCTCAGAAGGGGAAGGATGCAGGTTAAGGAAAGCTCTATATGGGCTAAAGTAGTCTCCTAGAGCTTGGTTTGGGAGATTCACTTCTGCTATGAGGCGTTTTGGGTATAAGCAGAGCCATTCTGATCATACTTTGTTCCTGAAAAGGAGAGGAGGTAAGATAACCTGTCTGATTATTTATGTTGATGATATGATTATTACTGGAGATGATAAGACTGAGATCGGGAATTTGAAACGGAAACTGTTCCAAGAATTCGAAATGAAAGATCTAGGAAGACTTAAATACTTCTTGGGTATTGAGGTTCTGAGGTCAAACAGAGGTATATTCATATCACAGAGGAAGTATGTTCTTGATCTGTTAGCTGAGACTGGGATGCTAGATTGCAAACCTATTGAGACACCGATCGTGGTAAACCATGGGTTACAGATGCTCAAAGATGGAGAATTGACTGATCGTGAGCAATACCAGAGATTGGTGGGAAAGCTGATATACCTAGCACATACACGACCAGACATTGCTTATGCAGTTGGGGTTGTTAGTCGGTTCATGCACAAACCTCAAACTCAGCACATGGAAGCAGTTTTTCGTATCTTGAGATATCTTAAGGGAAATCCGGGTAGGGGAATTCTCTATCAGAAGAATGGTCACCTTAATCTCAGAGCATACACAGATGCAGATTGGGCAGGTGACAGGGATGATAGGAAATCAACATCAGGCTACTTCACTCTTGTGGGTGGAAACTTGGTGACTTGGAGAAGCAAGAAACAGAAAGTGGTGGCATTATCTAGCGCAGAGGCTGAGTTCAGAGGTGTGGCAAAAGGAATTCAAGAAGTCCTTTGGCTTAGAAAGTTGTTAACTGATTTGGGCTTTGCCCCAAAAGAGAGCTGTGAATTATATTGTGATAACAGGGCTGCGATAAACATTTCTGAAAATCCAGTTCAACATGACAGAACAAAGCATGTGGAAGTGGATAGACATTTCATAAAGGAAAAGCTCGAAGGAGGAATAATCAAGCTACCTCATGTAAAGTCCGAAGATCAACTTGCAGATATCCTCACAAAAGCAGTGGGAACACAGTGGTTCGAAGAAGTTTTAAGCAAGTTGGGTATCGGAGATCCGATAACTCTTTTATATAATATATAATAGTCTAATCAATGATTTAGATTACTTTCATTCACACTAATTAAGATTGAGTCTATTCAGCATCACTTTCAAACATAGCTACAAGGTTATATTAGGCTTTAAGTAATTGAGATTACTTTCATTAATTTTACCTACGATCGTTGAGGGGTAGAATTGAAATCGCTAGAATCGGATCATAATATCGCACTACAAAAAATGTTGCCTCTACCCACGCTTAAAAATGCATATAGGCACGCTTATATGTGAGGCTGATGCATTTAGCCACGCTTAATTGAGCATGCTTCCAGCTTGTGTGGGTGTATTTTAGGCACGCTTAATAAGCGTGGCTGAATTCGCCTGTTTGCCACGCTTATAAGCGTGGCTGATATTACCTTTTTTCACGCTTATAAGTAATGCAATATTTCTTCGATTAATAAGCGTGGCTAAACACTTCAGTACTCTTTAGTTCTTCATGTTTTCTACACAAAATAAACGTGGCTAAACTTGTTATTTTATTATTATTATTATTATTATTATTATTATTATTATTATTATTATTATTATTATTATTATTATTATTATTATTATTATTATGGCCGGTATAATTATTTATATTATATTATTATTATTATTATTTATTATTATTATTATTATTATTATTATTTTTATTATTATTATTATTATTATTATTATTGTTGTTGTTATTGTTGTTGTTGTTGTTGTTGTTGTTGTTGTTGTTATTATTATTATTTTATTTTTTGCCAAACAAGTTTATTACTCCCTCCTATTCACTCTACTTGTCCCATATACCTTTTGCACATATGTCAAGGCAACATTTTAACATTAAATATCTTTAATTGTGCATGATTAAAAATTATAAAAATTTGATATTAATAATCTTTGCATTGAGACGAATAAAATAAGATCCCACATGACCATATTTTAACTTATAGATTAAGAGCATGATACAAATTAAGAGTGATTAGTGAATAGTAACCAAAAAGTAAATGGGACAAGTAGGAAGAATAGGAGGGAGTATTAATCAGAAAATACAAAACAATGTACTATGTTCCACTTGAAATCATAAAAACTAATGCATCATTAGTAAAAACTGTTTTGCTTGTATTTGGAAAAAACTTGATGTACTTGACAAAAATACATAAAAGTTAAAACTTGATATACACAACAATATGGATTGTTTTGATGTACTTAAGAAAAACAGTAGCAGAAGCAATAGAACAATGTTTCAATCTCAACCTAGACTTAGAACCTTACAAAACAGACGAGCAGCAGTAGGTGCCAAGAACATACCAACAACACCAAGGGGATCAGGCAGGAACACCTTCTTATTAGACCAACAACAACACGCAACATGAAGCAAAACAACAACAGCAAAACAACAACGCATCACAACAACCTGCAATGGGAAAGAAAACAAATCACAACAACGCGCAACCTCAATAAAAACAGCGCAACATAGCAAGTCATCAACCAAATGTACACAACAGACAAAAACATGCAACAACAACAGCACAATAACAACAGCGTAACGACAATACGCAATGCAATGCAACGAATTGCAACAACATTAGTACGCAACAACATCAGTACACCCAACAAAACGCAACTTTCGTAGTTTAATGCTAAGAACTATAATCCAGCACGTGCACATGCTAAATCATTAGGTGGTGACGTGCATATTAGGAGCATCATTGATGTGCTCGTTTTAGAGCACATTTATCTCCTCATTTTACTGTCAAGTCTCACGTTTTATATCAGTTTTTACATATCATACGCATGATTTTACCTTGATCTTGTATCCGTGGTACTTTAAGGTGTTTTTAGGTGTTTTCAGGAGATGTTGAGGTGTTTTCGTTGCGTACGAGACTTCGACGCTTGAATCGAAGATGAGACACGCATAGCGAGACAATCCCGAGCATTCCAAGTCATTCTCGAAGATCTCGCGAAGCCCGGAAGACGTTCGATGCTAGTTCAAAGCAGAAAAAGAACAAAATGGGCCAAAGAACACTGCATTCGGTCGAAGCCCATGTGTATTCGGACGAATGTGCTTGAGAAGCCCAACAAAGCAGCCCACAGCTCGCCATTCGAGCGAATGCAACATGGGATTCGGGCAAATGGAATTGTGTTTGCAAGAATCGATTTGGAAGTCTCTGGAAACCCCGAATGGCACTTATTCGGGCAAATGGGTGTCCATTCGGGCGAATGGGGCTGGAGATTCGGCCGAATGAGCTTTTAAAAGAACGCAGTTTTATTTCTTCGCAAGCCAATCCACGTAGAATCTTTTAGGGTTGTTTCGCCCACTTTGTACAGCCTATATAAAGGCTTATTTCTGAATGTTTTGCCCATGATTTTCTAGGGAGTAACCCTCCCAACTTGTTCATCAAATCTTTTCTTGCTTTTCTCTTCATTTTGCCCTAGATTAGTTTATGCTTTCTCTTATCTTTTGTTCTTCATTCAAGCACATTTCTTTATGTAAGTTTACTTTCATCTATTGCTTTTAATGTCTTAAATGCTTTCTGTAATGCTTTCATTTAATGTTTTCATAGTTTAGATTCATTGCTTTCTTGTACTTCATTTCATTTAATGTTTTCTAGAATAGATTTAATGTTTCCCATGTTTATTACTTTTGGTTCTAGTATGTTTGAGTAGTTTATTTAGGGGTTTTAGATTAGAGAAACCCTAGGTATGATCTTGTCTTTAATGTTCAGGATTAGGGTTGAGGTTGATGATGATTGTTGATTGATATTCGATTCGAATCTTGTCCTGCCACTCCTATAGAGATATAGGGCGATTATAGGTCGTTCGTTTGGCCAATAGGTTCATCAACTCCCTCTCGATATCTAGAGTGTCTTGATTTGGTTGTGGTTCGATCTCCCTTGACCTAGCTAATCTTTATTTCCAATAGACCATCTTAGGGTGGACCTAGTCTAGTCCTCGCTTTCTTTCATTCCCTTATCCTCGTTCTTAGTATAGTTCATCCACCTTCCAACCTTCCATACAACTTTTCCACACCGAGTCTTTCGTCTAGCATCCGTTGTCCTTGTGGTTCGACGCCCGACTTACCATTACACTCGTTGTAGTAGTATTAGGGTGATTATAAATATTGTTTGCATAGCTTGGTTCTTAGTGTTTACGACGCGTTAAAAACCGGTTATCAAAATGGCGCTGCTGCCGGGGACAAGGCGTTTGTTTAGATTTTAGGTTTGGTCTGGTTTGTGAATAGTTTTGTTTTTGTTTTTCTCTGTTCATCTTAGATATGGAAAATTCTTCCTCCCTGGGAGTTATATTAATAGATGGCAAATGTGTCATCACCTCTATGGAGGATTGAATAGTGAGACTAGGGGGCTCGTAGATGAGTTTTACCATGATATGTTCCTTGACCAAACCCCTGTGATTTGTCTGAACTTCTTCAAATGGTTGACCAAGGACAAATTTAGGAAAGAATACCCCTATCTCCCTCCCCTTGAGGTTCCACCGGCCTACCCCTCTATTTAACCAATTTCGAAGAGTTGACCGAGTTGGAGAGAGCGTGGAGTGTTAACCAATTTCGAAGGATTTTTGAGGAGAGACTAGACCTATGACAACGTTGTGCCCATGGCATTAAACCATGACCTAGACTCCCCTCACCCTATTGCTTACTCCCCTCCTTCTCTTGATGATCGACCTTCTTGTGTTGATGCACCACTCACCGGTGAGGCTCATGATGAGGTCCCTTGTGCACCTCACCATGACGAACCCTTCACATATGTGCATGATCATCTGGCCAGTGAACCCAATGACCTAAAGGTAGATATGTGCGTGATTGAGGAGCCTCAAGTGTATACCCTTAGTGTGCCTTCTGTTGAGTCTCACCCCGCACCTCTTTGTCATCATGAGAAGCTCTCGATCGTTCATGTTTATGCTCACCTTGATGCTTGTGATTCTATGCCGCTTGCTTCCCTCTCCCTCCCTTTGTTAATTTTTCTCCCGGATTTTCATGATGTTATGGAAAGTCGGTCTTTGTTGTGTTTCTCCCTTTCTTCTTTCTTCTCTCTCTCTTCCACTCCCCAACTTCTGCTATTGTGGGGAGTGATTTTTATAAACTCCTACGGAGTTTGACGCACTACCACGTAGTGAGTCAAGTCTAGCTAAAGACCTTAAAGAAGCGCTTGTTAGGAGGCAACCAAACTGTACATATTGTTTTTGTTTCATTTTTGCTCTTCATTCATTGCATTGCATTATTGCTAGTCATTGCTCATGTTATGTTTGTAGTATGGTTTATTAGAATTTGCAGAGCCAAACGACCTTTAGAATTGACCCTCCAAAAGTTTTCCTTGTATTTGGATTGACGATTTTGAGAGGATCAATGCTAACGGTCCAACAAGGGTGAGAAAGAGAAAGAAGGCTCAAAAGAGCAATTAAGCCAAACACGAAGAATATAGCTTCACCCTAGCTTGGGGGAGGCAATCGCTCTAGCTTTGTGCTTCATGCCTCCACCTCTTTTGAGGAGTGGAGAGTTCTTAGACCTCTTTGATAGTGATAATGGTAATCCTAGTAGTGAAAGCCCTCCTAGCCTAGGTATGACCTTCTTCTCTCCTTTTCATTGGCTAGTATGTGTTTGTGTTGGGTGTCGTGATAATCCTCATGACCATGGTTTTTAATGTTTCATCTTCCTCTTTTCTCTCCTTCTTTGCTAGAGTCTAGCAAAGCTTTAGCTTGGGGGAGAAATGGTCAACGCCATTGTCACTTCCACCCATTTGTTTGTGCATTTAGTTTCATATAGTTATAGTTTAGTTCATTACATTTATTATTTTGTATATATTTCCCATATTCATGATATAGTGTATATATTTCATATTCATGTTTAGTTTTCAATAAGATGGTTGAGTTGTGAAACTAACATGCAAACTTTTGGTGTGTACTTCTATGATCTGATCTTATGCAAGTTCGTATTTCCTTAGCCCTGTGCCTGTTTTGGGACCTAGAGTCTTACTATTTTCCACATAGCTTAGGGGATCTAGGTTTGCTTGGTTGGTGGCTTGGATGACTACCTTTAGAGTCGTATTTCGACTAGCATGTGAATATTGAGCCTTCTTGGACTCCTTGCGAGTTCCATTCATTTTGTGTGCTAGTTAGGGGATCTAAGTATTGTGTCGGTTCTTCTCCAACGTAGTCGACTTTTATTGAGACCAGGGATGATAACACGTTCGCTAGATTTAAGCTACATAGCCAAATAGCCTACCTTGTACGTAATTTGACATTAGGATAAGCCAAATTTTTGCCTTTTCCTTTTTCTTTTGTAGCCACATTGTATAACCTCCATATGAGCCAAATTGTTCCCTCTTCTTACCTAGAGGATAGCTTAGTGATGGTGGTGTTGTTGTGTGTTACAATGATTCGTGGGCTTTTGGTTATGATATTATGGTTGTTGGTTTCATATGACTCTATTCATTCTTAATCAGCTCATATTGTTTTTCGCCTATTTCCTCTCGTGCTTATTATAGAGATTATCCATACATGTTTTATGTTTGAGGAGACCCCTCTCTTGTTCTTCATTGGGTTTTTATACACATACATATTTATGTGAGTGAGGAGGTCGATATTTTATTTGGGAGGCTTATGAGATTTCAGATTTTTGATGGTGTTTTATGATAGAGATCATTGTGCTTACATGAGGTTATTGGGTTATTATGGTTGTTGGATATAGTTTTCATTGGTTTATCATGTTATGTTTGCGGTCGTTTTGTTTAGGGTCACTTGATATCCTCTACTTAGCTCCACATTCCCAAATGTATCTCACCTTAACCCTAAGCCAACGTTACAACCCTTCGCTAACCTGTTCGACTTGGTGCGATTAGTTTGTTCTGTGTTGGAGTTAGATATGACACAATCCGCATGATTTGCCCCTTTTAGGTGTTTGATTCCCGACTCATCTTTAGTCGGAAGATTATGAGCGAAACACGAACCATAATCAAACACATGAGCGTCATTGCATATTTCTCACATCTTTTGAGAAATAACTCGGAGAGCGTAGACTTGTGACCTCTCTAGGTAGTGGGTGGCATAGCCTGTGATGTTGCTTTCCCTAGTGATCTCAAGTTTGTGGAATTGGTCATTCTCTTTGGTATTGCGCTCTATTGAGACCATTGTACTTGCACACTCATGGCTAGGGAAGAGTTTTGCTCGTGCACAGCTCGCATTGCTTTGATTTCCACTCACCTTGCATCGCATCACATTTAGATTTTACATTATAGTTTTTAGTTGCATATAGTTTGTATCCTTGCATTTGCATTGCATTGGATTTGTGGGTCTCCTTTTGAAAAACCCTCACGAGACCTTACTCGTCCTCTTTGGGAGACCTTGAGGTTTAAAGGGCTTGTCGTACATGCTAAGTGCGACCGTGATTCCTACGACAGTGAGTTTTAGGTTTTATTGCTTTGATAGTTTAGTTTTGTTTGTAGTTTAGTTTGTTTTTGGGTGCCCATGTGCTTTCATGTCATTCCTACCTAGTCTCTTTGCTAGGGACTAGCAAAGGTTTAGCTTGGGGGAGTTGATGTGCTCGTTTTAAAGCACATTTATCTCCTCATTTTAGTGTCAAGTCTCGCGTTTAATATCGATTTTTACATATCTTACGCATGATTTTACCTTGATCTTGTCTCCATGGTACTTTAAGGTGTTTTCAAGTGTTTTGAGGAGATTTTGAGGTGTTTTCGTTGTGTACGAGACTTCGACGCTTGAATCGAATATGAGACACGCATATTGAGACAATCCCGAGCATGCCAAGTCATTCCTGAAGATCTCGCAAAGCCCGGAAGACGTTCGATGCTTGTTCGAAGTAGAAAAAGAACAAAATGGGCCAAAGAACACTGCATTCAGTCAAAGCCCATGTGTATTCGGGCGAATGTGCTTGAGAAGCCCAAGAAAACAGCCCACAACTCGCCATTCGAGCAAATGAACAAGCCCATTCGGGTGAATACAAGCATTCGAGTGAATGCAACATGGGATTCGGGCGAATGGAATTCGTTTTTGCAAAAATCGATTTTGAAGTCTCTAGAAACCCCGAATGACACAGTTTTATTTCTTTGCAAGCCAATCCACGTAGGAACTTTTAGGGTTATATCCCCCACTTTGTACAGCCTATATAAAGGCTTGTTTCTGAATGTTTTACCCATGACATGCTTGGGAGTAACCCTCCCAACTTGTACATCAAATCTTTAGTTGTTTTTCTCTTCATTTTTGGCCTAGATTAGTTTAAGGTTTCTCTTATCTTTTGTTTTTCATTCAAGCACATTTCTTTATGTAAGTTTACTTTCATCTATTGCTTTTAATGTCTTAAATGCTTTCTTAAATGCTTTCATTTAATGTTTTCATAGTTTGGATTCATTGATTTCATGTACTTCATTCCATTTAATGTTTTCTAGAATAGATTTAATGTTTCCCATGTTTATTACTTTTGATTCTAGTATGTTTGAGTAGCTTATTTAGGGGTTTTAGATTAGAGAAACCCTAGGTATGGTCTTGTCTTCAATGTTTAGGATTAGGGTTGAGGTTGATGATGATTGTTGATAGATATTCGATTCGAATCTTGTCCTGCCACTCCTATGGAGATATAGGGCGTTTATAGGTCGGTCGTTTGGCCTATAGGGTCATCAACTTCCTCTCGATATCTAGAGTGTCTTGATTGATTGTCATTCGATCTCACTTGACCTAGCCAATCTTTATTTCCAATAGACCATCTTAGGGTGGACCTAGTCTAGTCCTCGCTTTCTTTCATTGCTTTATCCTCGTTCTAAGCATAGTTCACCCACCTTCCAACCTTCCTTACAACTTTTCCACACCGAGTATTTCGTCTAGCATCCCTTGTCCTTGTGTTTCGACCCCCGACTTACCATTACACTCGTTGTAGTAGTATTAGGGTGATTATAAATATTGTTTGCATAGCTTGGTTCTTAGTGTTTCCGACGCATTAAAAACCGGTTATCAATCATATATTTAATGCTAAGAACACGACAAAAACATCACAAATTAAGAAACAACGCACACCAAACCAGCACTAGTAGAAAATTTGTTATTTGTATCTTGATTTAAGCTTATTTGTATCTTGTATTAGGGGGTTACTAAAAAGGGGTTACAAATAACACATTATTTGTATCTTGTGTTCTTTTGCATTTTTTTTCTTTGTGTTTTTCATTGTTGAACCTTCGAATTAAGGAGCTCACTAATAAGCGGGCTGCTTCCAAAATGCATTTTCTCATAGATAAATTAGCTCCTAATCAAATAATATCACAATAAATAAACAAGATCACAACACCATGAAAACCCAGCACCAGAAATCAAAATCACCAACAGAAAACCAAATCAAATGCAAAATTTATGACAAAATCTGAAATCAATCATATGTTAATCCTTCACACACCTAGCCAAGGATGAAAGGATTCCATTTTTATCAGCAAAATACACTTCATAGAATGCATCTCCAACCTAGATTTTCGAAGTAAATAATATAGATTTTGAGGAAATCAAACTAATAACGACCGCATAAACAACTTTAATAATATACAAATGAAATTTGGCACAAAATACTATAGAGTACATCATCCTTAACCAAGAAAATTGAGAGAAGATAAGAAGGAAACTTACCCTTTACCAAGAATCTAACAAAACCCTAATTTTCAACAGCAAAACTAAGCATTAAAAGTGTACCTAACAAAACCCTAAATTACAAAGAAAATTGAGAAAAGATGAAGAAGAATACTTACCCTTAACAAAGAACCTTTGAGATTACCTAAACAAAATCAGACAACATTTTCGTCTTGCAAGACTCACTGCCACGTTCATTCTCCTACGGTCACTCAAAAAACCCACCTGATTAATTAACATACAATTCAGAGAACTGAGTACATTTTTGAAATGAATTTGAGTTCACCAACAAAAAAAATATAGATTACAAGTAAAAAACACGACAAGGTTTTGAGAACAGACAATGTTTTTCAACAAAAGTGAGAAAACAAAGAAAGCAGTATTCAGTCAGTTGATTTAAAACTTTATTGCAAAAAAAATCACTAACAAGTTATCAAAATTTGGTTTTCGCCTGCAAAAAACCCTAATTTTCGATTAAATCCAAGAGAGGAAGAAGAAGAATACTTATCCAAAATTCAGAAGTTTTGTGATTCAACAACGGAGTACTTACCCTAATTTTCGATTGGAAGATTGGAAGAAAACTGGAGGAGAAGATGAAGGGCCAAAAGTGTAGCGCGGGTCTAGAATAGAATTTCGAATGCATTTTACCTTTTTTTTTTGTTTGATAGCGTTATTCACGCTTAATAAGTGTGCCTGATATTAAAAGTTGTTAGTCACGCTTATAACCGTTGCTATGGTTCCCACGCGTAATAAGCGTGCCTATCTAAAATAAGAGAATTACACTTAATTAAGTTAGGTTAATTAAGTGTAGGTATAGACAACTTTTTTGGTAGTGTTGTGTGATCCTACAAATATGCATTAATGTGCTTTGAATTCAGATTATCATTTATATTTGTTCTCTATTTAAATTTTAAGGAGTAAGTAAAAAACTTATTTGACTTTATATATGAAGTTTTGATTAAAAATACTTTTAATAATCATTTTTGAACTGCGAATCAAGAAAATCTTGAATTTTATAAAGGTAATGTTATAATTATAAATAAATATTTAGACGTAAGTGAAATCTTTATCATATGAAAAGGTTTTGCGATTAAAATTACCCATATAGGATCGAATTATTGGATCGTAAGATCGTAGAACCATGTTATGATCCCAATCACTTAAATTCTTGTGTTAAGTAGGATTGCACGATTCTACCATATTAAGATCTTACCTATGATCCGAATCGGTCGCCTAGTTTTAGTTTGTAAGATCGTAGAATCGTAGATCAGAATCGGGATTCTGATAACTATAATTTTTATTATTCAACTTTGTAATATTTTCATAATCTAATAGCTTAATATAATGTCGATTAGATAATTCAGTAGAATATCCACTATAGAAATTTGGTAATAAGTATGAGGCTATAATTGTCTAATAAATAGTTATGAGTTTTACTCTAATAAATTGAGTTTAGATCATTAAAACTTCAAGCTCCATTAATCATCTTCAACGGTGTCAAGTGTTTCATCGATTATGACCTCCGGATGCTCCAAAGTTAATGCATTACCTAATCCAAAGTTACAAACAATATATAGTTAATGCATTACTTCATCATTTAAAAATATTTTACTCTTAAATAATCAATTGAAAAATAATTAAAAATTTATACCAACCTTCCTTCATTTCTTCAAGTGCAAGCAAACTTTCCTCTATTGCTAAAGGAGTTCTAGATTTACGAAGACAATCTTATGCGCAAATAAGAGCTTCGGCCATCTTTGGAGTCAATGATGTTCGAAAATCATCAAGAATACGACCACCAGTACTGAAAGCAGATTTAGAAACAACGGTAGAAATAGGTATAGCAAGCACATCTTTGGCCATCTTTTGAAGAATGGGATACCTTTTTGTTTGATCTTTCCACCATACTAAAATGTCAAAGTTAGAATCATGAGGTTCACATGCATCTTCTAAATACCTATCCAACTCACTTTTGTCTACATTGGTTAATGAACAACTTGTCTCCATTTGATATCTTGAATTCATTAGTTCAATAAGGTCAATGTCATGATATTTTTTAAACCCCAATCAATCAAGCATTTTTCAACAGCTCTGTCAATAAGTATTCCCTTGTGACCAGCAATAGGATAAAAGTTTATGATTTTCTTTTGCAAATTCCGGTTCTCATCAATAAAATGTGAAGTCAAACACATATAACTTAAGTTTTGCCCCAATGTCCAAGTGTCTGTTGTTAGACAAATTCGTGACTTAAAGTTTTGAAAAAACGATTTCAACTCATTTCTTTTTTCAATGAAAAGACTATAACAATCTCTAGTGGCAGTGCTACGAGAAGGAATCTTAAATAAAGGATTCAAAGCCCTACAATACTCACGAAACCCTTCACGTTCAACAAAAGCAAAAGGCAATTCATCCACAATAAGCATTGTCGCAAGTTTTTTCCTACACAAACCATAATCAAATTCCCACAAATTCGGAACACCAACACATTCAACACTACCATCCTCATTGACTCTTCTAAAAATATCAAATTCAATTTTTTTTGCTTCAAATCCAAATTTGGAGGATACTATTTGCATCTTTTAGTATGATTAGCCAAAGAAGTTTTTCCATTTTTGCTATGACAACTAATAGAAGCTGTGCAATGCTAACAATAAGCAATTGTTGAATCCGATTCATCAACTGTGTAGTGATCCCACCATTTTGACCTATTACTCCTCGAACTAGTAGTTGCACGACGTTGATTTTTTTGTTTTTTAGTTGGTTGTCTAGTATCTTCATCTTCATCGAACAAACGATCAACACTCTCTTCAAATTGAGTTGCTTCATTTGGTTGTGAATTTCCATTATGATCAAAAGATGACCCCATCTTCTACACAAAATATATTTTAAAGAATTTTCATTAGCTTAATATAGAACATCTTCTATACAAACATATGCGAGGTAGATAAATCAATTAAAAAAATGAAAAAATACCAAAATTGAACAAACAAAATATCATCAGAAATTCAGAATAATCTCCATCACAAACAAAATACCATCAAAAATTCAAAATATCATTAAACAAAAATTCAGAATATACAAACAAGAACTTTAAATAATCTCCAACTTAAAAAACAAAATACCATCAGAAATTCAGAATATCATTAAACTTCAAAATACCATCACAAAGTACCATCAAAATTCTCAAAAACAAAATACAAACATCATCAGAACACCATCACAAATTCAGAATACCGAAATTGCCATGAAACATCAAAATACCATCAACGAAAATTCTTAAAAACAAAATACAAACAAAATAACAAAAATCCACAAGTTAAACAAAGTTAAAAACAAACAAAATACCGAAAATCCAGGTGGTGGAGGGTAAGAATCCATGTAGATCTTCAACTAAAAGTCTTAAAGTGTCTGAAAATAATTGAACAAACAAAATATCATAATTTGATTCAAAATAAAGTTAAAAACAACTTAAATTAAGAACAAGACTTAAAATTTAAAGTAAAATAGCAATGAAGAAGATGAAGTTGATGAAGAAGATGATTGATGAATGATGAAGAATGACGAAAATGCTTGATGAAAGGTGAAGAATGAGGAAGGTCGAGTGAACTGTGAAGGGCTGCCTACTCCTGCGGCGCTTCTTTAGGGTTTCTTTAGGTTTTTTTAGGGTTTCTAAAAAATAAGATTATTATGTAATATTGTAATGTATTGTGATGAGTAAAGGGCTGAAAGGTGAAGGGAACTAGGGAAGGCTGCCTACTCGGCTACTCCTACTCCTACAGACTACATAATTAAATGCCTACTCTACTCCTAGCTAGTCTACTACTTAAGTTAGCATTTTTTTTTAAAAAAAATTAATAAACCGGATACCGGGTACCCGGTTCTGTCAAAAATGTTACCCGGATCCGACCCGAATACCCGGTTTATAAACCGGGTACCCGGCCCGAAATACCCGATTTGCTTAATCGGGTAAATTACCCGCTTTTTCAAAACGGATACCGGGTTTTTCGGGTCGGGTTTTCGAAAGCGGGTATTTTTGAACACCCCTATTTTAAAGTATGATCCATACTATAAATTAACTTTTATAAAACACTGTTTCATATATTTGGAGTTAGCAATCAATGGTCAATACTTTTGAACTACCAAAGATTAACAAGCCCAAAATCTGACATCGTCATGAAACCGATTTGAAAAGTAATTATAACACATCTATTTATTATATTGTACGATATAATGTTTTTTTATATCATACAATATAATAAACAGATGTGTTAACAATTACTTTTCAATCGGTTCTATAACGGTATCAGATTTTGGGCTTGTTAATCTTCAGTAGTTTACAAGAAATTGATATTATATCGTATGATATGATTTTTTCATATTATACATTCATTTTGTTCCCTAAGTAAAACAATTTAAAGAAATAAATCTGATAAAATCACCAAATGATTTGCATTATAAGCTATTTTTGATGACAAAAACTATTTTTTCGTTTGAACTTTTATAAAATAATTTGAAATATTTTTGTGTTAAATTTGATTTTGAAATGTGTTATTAATAGTTATAATACTTCATATAAATTAATGTAATTTATATCGAAAAATTTAATAAAATTGTGCATCGTACGGGCACTATCTAGGTTTTAATTAAACGAAAGTTAATCATACATCAATAAAGAAGGAACCGACAACTTAATATGATAGCCCGTAATCGATGCCTACTCGAAAAGAAGGACTCATACCTGGTTTGTATCCGTTAAACAACCAAACCAATTTATAATTGATGACGAATTAAGCCCAATTGACACTCGATTCGAACTTCAACTGGCACCAAATCGGTGCAAACTCAGACAGTTTGAATAATTGCATATGTATCCAAAAGTTAACCAAATTGAAATTCAATCAAACAAATTGAAACTCGTTTGAACCTGACCCAATGACCCGAATGAACACATCTAGATATGAAAACCTTATTTTACGGAGAAAATTAACCATATATATTCCTTAATAGGCGTTTATTTTAATATAATTAAAACAACCATAACTTCTAAAATTATTTAACTTTAATTTGTTTAACTTTAATATTTAATTGAACACATGTATAAAAATTTGTTTTTCATACTCATGTATTTTTAGACTTATTATCATTATATAAAGGAATTGAGTCTTCAAATTGTATGATTAGTCAATTTTGGAACGACAAAAAAATGACATGTTGGTTAATTTTATTTGCCACGTACGCCACCATCGACCAAAAAAATCCTTTCATCTATTTACTACTCTCTCTGATTCTTTTCAATTGTCTTATTGCACAGATATTAAGAGTGGGATGATGTCCACTAGAAAGGTTGTAGTTGGGGTATTTTAATTGACACTACTACAAAATATAGAGTTTCTAGACAGTTTATTTTAGACACTTGAGCAACTGTTGAAAAAATAAAACAGAAATTTTAGACGCTTAATTTTCGACGCTTATATACGTGGAAATTAATTGGTTAAAGCGTCATAAAACCTTTTAAAAAAAAGGAAAAAAAGTTGTAAAAAGCTGAAAAAAATCTTGCTTGATTCTTCTTCTAAACCCCTTATTTTAGTCTGAAAAAAGGTGTAAAAGTGTGATAAAGAGTCATTTGCCAAGGTAGAGAAAATCTGCAAAATTAGACTCTTTGCTTCTTCATCCTCTAACACCAATTCCATTAAAGCATAAATTACAAACAATTGAGAAGAAAATCAACCGGTAAGAACTTTTAATTTCTCTAACAAACCCTAGCCCGACCCTTTGCTTCTTCATCCTCTAACAAACATCCAATCCATCTAGAAATACACTGATTCTTTGTTCTTCTCAAGCGATAGCAAGTTTTCTCTTCAATTTCATTTCTTCTCAATCAAGTGCCGTCAACACCGATCAATGATTTCTTCAGCGATTGCTTCAATTTAGGTAAATGATTTCTTCTCAACTCTTCCATTACTTCAAGTTTAGTTCGATTACTTCAGTGATTACATTTTTTCTTTTTAATTAGTTCACAAATTTTAATTACTTCAATTTTTCTATCACCGGAGAATTTGTAGGTAAGAGTTTCTTTTTAATTAGTTCACAAATTTTAATTACTTCAATTGTTCATAAGTGGTATTCATGAATTAGGACAAATTACTGCGTTTTTGTAGGAATCTTGTTCATAAGTGGTATTCATGAGCTCAATTTTTGTAGGAATCTTGCTCCAAAATATTGTTTATTTACTGCGTTTTTTATTTTCTTAAAGAAGGTGCAAATCTTGTTCATAAGTGGTATTCATGAATTAGGACAAATTAAGGAGGAATAATGGACAAAAAATGATCACCAAAGCCTAGAAAATTAAAGAGTGTAAAATTAAAGAGTTATTTTAGTCTTGAAAAAAATTGGAGGAAATATTTCAGGTTCGTGATTTTGCAGTGATGATGATTAGGAATGTTTGTCTTGTTGAAGAGTGTAAAATTTACATGAATGAAAGTTGGACAACTTTGTCCTTAAAACAAGAGGATAGTAACCTAAATCCTAATCTACTACTCGATTAGGCTTCATAATCGGTGATTTGATCTAAAAGGAGTATTAGAGGCATATATGTACTAGTAGACAATTTGAGCTTATTTGTCTTCCATATACTCCCTCCAATTCATATTTGTAATGGAAAAACAAACAAATGAGACAAATAAAAACAAACTTTATCCAATTATGGAAAAACAAACACTGAAAGGGATGAAGAAATCTTCAACAAGACCTTCCAAGTTTAAGAGAATTTGTGTGTTTTGTGGTAGTAGTCCTGGCAAGAATCCCAATTATCAGCTTGCTGCTATTCAACTTGCTAATCAATTGGTATTTTTTTTTCTTTTCTTTCAATTATTAATTTCTGCCTATATTTTAACGTTTAGTATTCATCAAATTTTATTTTCACAATAAATACTTTTTTTCATTACTGCCTCATTTAACTTCTTTAAATGGTAATGAATATTGGGAAAAAATTAAATAATTAAAGTAAAACAAATATAACCATTAAACTTATCGAAAAAAATTTTCAATCAAAATTTACTAATTATTTAATAGTTATAAAATTAAGTAAATTAAAATTTCATTTAGTTTATGCGGATGATCAAATATTAATGGTTTTGGTAGTGTTATAATGTTTAATATTTAATTTTATCTTAGTTCGAGAGTATTTTCTGTTTGTAACATGATTGTTTACATTGCTAGTGATCACTTTTAAGGTTGTAGAAAATCACTTTAAGGTTGATTTTTGAATGTTTTGATGTTTTTTGTATGATCTAATCATCCTTTTATAAATAGGATGTCTCAAGATATTGATAAGAGTTGGATAAGTAAACCACGAAACACTGAAGCTTATATTAAGGGAGTTTGTGACTTTATGGAATTTGCAAAAAAAGGGTCACGGAATGAGAAGATTAGATGTCCATGTAATAAGTGTCAAGTTGATAGAAAGAAACTCTTATCACTAGAAGATGTTGAGAGACACATTTTTTTTAAAGGCTTTTATAAGGAATACAAAGATTGGATATTTCATGGACCTAAGAGTGTCGCTGAAAATGTGTGTAATCAAATAGGGCTTCCCTTTGAAGTTCCTAATGAATCAGAAGTCATAGGTAACGATGATATATCTGGGTTACTTCGAGATGCTTTTATGGTGAATATCCCAAGTGATCCCGAGTTGCTTAGTGAACATAGTGATGATATTGGAGTTGATGACACAATAGAGGAATCTAGTGTTCAGTATGATTCGGATGAGTTTCTTTCCCAAGAGTCTAATATGGACTATTCTTATGAAGAAGTCAAATATAGTAGGCTACATGAAACTTCAAGTAAACCTCTTTATGATGGTTGCACTTCCTTTTCAAAGTTATCATTTCTATTGCACCTTTTTCATCTAAAGTGCATGTTCAAGTGGCCTGACAAATCTTTCTCAATGTTGATCGATCTTTTACTTGATGCTTTCCCACAAATAAAAGACTTTCCTTCTTCATATTACCAAGCTAAGAAATTAATCATGGATTTGGGTTTAGGGTATGAGAAGATCCATGCTTGTCCCAATAACTGCACATTATATTGGGGTGAATTTGCAGAGAATGATTGTTGCCCTCAATGTTCCACTTCAAGATGGAAGAAGGAAGAGGGTAAAATTCCAGCAAAGGTGATGAGATATTTTCCTTTGATTCCTAGATTAAGAAGGATGTTTATGTCGTCTAAGATTTCGAAAGATATGAGATGGCATGATGAAGGTAGAATTAATGATGGAATTCTTAGACATCCTGCAGATGGGCTAGCATGGAAAAATTTTAATAACCTATACCCAGAGTTTGCTAAAGATGCTCGTAGTGTTAGACTTGGTCTTGCTAGTGATGGTTTCAATCCTTATCGTCTCATGAACACAACCTATAGTACATGGCCCATAGTTTTGATTCCTTATAATTTGCCTCCATGGTCGTGTATGAAGCCATCTTCATTTATTCTATCAACTCTCATTCCTGGTCACGAAGGACCAGGGAATAACATTGATACTTATATGGCTCCTTTGATACATGAATTGAATTTGTTGTGGAAAGGTGTTAGTGCTTTCGATTCGTACACTGGAGAGAAATTTAAACTTCAAGCAGCCTTAATGTGGACAATTAATGACTTTCCCGCTTATGGCATGTTATCAGCATGGAGTACAAAAGGTTATAATGCTTGCCCGAGTGTAATTACTCAACTCCATCTACACGTGTCGGGAATAGGATATGTTATGTTGGACATCGTAAATGGTTACCTGGTGATCATCCTTTCAGATTTCAAGCGAATTTGTTTGATGGGACCGAGGAACATGGTAATGCGCCTTTACCTATGACTGCTTCTGATGTCTTGAGGGAGCAACAATCATTAAATTATAAGCATGGGAAGGTTCACAAGTCATTGAGAAAACGACATCGACAAGTCATTGATAATGATGTCAATGATGCTAATGATATCAATGATGTTGAGAACCTTTGGAACAAAAAGAGCATATTTTTCGACCTACCTTATTGGGAGCATAATACTCTTCGTCATAACTTAGATGTCATGCATATTGAGAAAAATGTATGTGATAATGTACTTGGAACTTTGATGAATGTGGATGGTAAGAGTAAAGATAATGAATATGCTCGCATTTATGTTGAGGAAAGAAATGTGAAGTCCAATTTTTGGCTTGAATGTAATGCTCAAGGTGAAGCCTGCATGCCTATAGCCCCATATTGTATGTCACCGGAAATTAAGGAGTCATTTTTGCAAGTTTTAGCCGATCTCAAATTTCCAGATGGATATGGTTCAAATATTTCCAGATGTGTTAAAATGAAAAAGAAAAGGTTGGTTAATCTTAAGAGCCATGACAATCACATTTTAATGCAAGATATCCTCCCCGTAGCATTGAAAGCATCTCGAGCATCAAAGGTGGTTGATCTTATTGACAATCTCTCTACATTTTTCAAGTCTTTATGTGCCAAAGATATCAATTCGGATCACCTAGATGCTTTACAATCCAACATAGTTCAAGTTTTGTGCCAAATGGAGATCGAATTCTTACCTCCTTTTTTCACCATTAGCGTTCATTTGCTAATTCACCTTGTAAATGAGGTAAAGTTAGGAGGACCAGTTCATTATAGATGGATGTATCCAATTGAAAGGTTTGTGTAATTTTTTTGTACTCTTGTTTTTCTTTCCTTTTTACAAATTATTTGATAACTAATTATTACTTCAATTTTTAAAGGTACTTAGCCCATCTTAAAACATTTGTGAGAAATAAAGCTCAACCAGAGGGTTCCATTTCCGAGGGTTACATTCTTGAGGAAACCATTACCTTTTGCTCAAGATACTTAGAAGGCGTAGAAACAGTTTTCAATCGACAACGACGTAATGATGATGATAATGATGCATATTCATCAAGTTATTGGTTCAATTCATGTGGTCGGACAATTGGGCAAGTGAAAGTAATAACTCTACCTAATAAAAGTAAGGTGCAAATACATCGTTATGTGCTAACCCAATTCCAAGAATTGATTCAACCATTTGAACAGTAAATACTTACCTTATGCATTTTGTTTTGAACAACTACAACCAACGCATAACTGACTTTTGTTTGATTACAGAGAATTCTTATCTCAAAAGGCGAGGGAAAATCCTAGAATTAGTATTACCGATGAGGTGATGAATAAATGGAAGTTGGAGGAATTTCCAGATTGGTTCAAATTACAGGTTATATTAACGTTAATTATTCATTAATTAAATAGAAAAAATTATATTAATGTTAGTTATGATCCACTCAAAGAATATGTTTTAAACATAGGTACAAAAAATTGACGAAACTAATGCCGAAGGAAGAATGTTGATCGCATTGGCTTTTGGTCCTAGCTCATATGCTAAAAGAATGAAGGGTCATGTGATTAATGGTTTCAAGTTCAATACACTTGCAAGTGAAAGATTTCGCAAAACACAAAATAGTGGAGTAATGGTAGAAGCCGATGGAAATACATACTATGGAAGATTAACTGATATCCTTGAAGTTGATTACCTTGGATCATATAAAATTGTGGTTTATCGTTGTGATTGGGTAGACTTAGTAAATGGGATAGAAGTTTGTGGTTTTAGGTCTCGAGTGAACTTTTCTAAGTTGATTCACACGGGTCGTTTGTTAAATGATGAACCATTTATTATTTCAAGTCAAGCAAAACAAGTTTTTTATGTAGATGATAAATCAAAAAAAGGTTGGAGTTATGTTGTTGAAACTAAGCCTAGAGACTTGTTTGACCTTTCTTAATCTAGGAATAGAGAGTTTCTTATTGTGCTTTGGAACTTCAAGACTTTCGTATGCTTTTGTATGTATCAAGTTGCAAAGTGTATGAATGAAAAGAATGTTGAGTTTTGTTTATTGATTAGTCTTCTTTTCCATTTATTTATGACTATTGTTTTATAATATTGGCTTTTTAGAATGTTCGATCAATTTGGCAATGTTCTCTTCTAACATGTTTGACAAATTTAATCAAATTTTGAGTTGCAGGGTCATAATATCGTGAAATCATGAGCTTTCGAAGTAAAGCTTCAAATACTAATATCGTGGATTATAAACAAGAGGCTTGTGCTAATCAACAACGACGCACTACTTCAAAGATAGCCATACGGGGTACACATTCTGAAGATTCTGCCCAATCTGGACCTTCTGTCCAATTTGGTCCTTTTGCCCAATCTGGACTTTCTGCCCAATCTGGACCTCTTGAACCTAAGAAGATAGTTATCCAGGCTTCAAATTTTCTCAAAAGAAAGCATCAAAGTGGAAGCTCGAAGCCATCAACCACCAAGAAGCATCAAAGTGTTCCATCATGTTCACAAATGTTTTCAAAGTCTACACCTTCAACTTTGAAGTCTACAAGCAATAATCCTCTACGAAATCCTCTTGTTATCTCGAAGCCCTCAACCACCAAGAAGCATCAAAGTGTTCCATCATGTTCACAAACGTATGTTGATACTCAAGTATTGGGTGAAGGTGAAAAAATTGATAAGGCTGCAAAAAATCCCAAAGAAAAGGATTTGAGTGCAAAGAGCAATGGAACAAAATTTCTTAAAAGAAGAAAAAAAGTATGGAGGCCAGGGGGTAAGATCAAATGGACAGAGAACATAGATGTGGATCCAGACGAGGTTATCCAAATAGAAGGTAAGCAACCAAACCAAATAACTTTAGTCATTCTTTTAAATAATTATTACTGTTATATTACTCTTTCAATGTTTTTCTTAATTGAACAGAGGTAAAAGAGAATGAACCTCCGAAATTGGGGATCATGGAGGGGACAATAGTTGCTAAGCATGTTTGGTGCTTACCGCCAGGGAGAAGAATCATTGTGCATTTTAACGAATATGATCAGCCAGTGAGAAAAGGTGGACTTGTACTTGTGCATTTTCTTTCTGACTTGTCAAAAGATGGGTCACTTTGTCCACTTGGAGCCAATAATTGGAAGCGTGTTGATAATCATTACAAAGAAAGGATCATTAAACTCGTTTATGTATGTATTCACCATGAAACACTTAAAAATTATAGTGTATTTTCTGTGTTTTCATCTAACTCTTATTTTTGTATGTTTGTTGTAGGAAAAATTTGTGTTAGATGATAGGATTGAGATCCGTCGAATGATATTGTCACATGTAAATCTTAAATGGAAGCATTATAAGTGGGAGCTTAAAAGTGAATACTACAATCCTAAAGTAACAAAGGAGAAGATGATCGACAATGTGCCTGATAATGTCATAAAAGAGCAATGGATTAGCTTAGTTTCTTATTGGGGCTCCGAACAATTTAAGGTATATGTGCAATGAGGTTACAATTGATTAAAAAATTGAATTTTATAATTTTGAAATTAGCAACTAACAGTTGATATTTTCAGAAATTGTCAATACTGGGAAAAGAGCTCGAGAAATGCAAGATCATATGCATACTACAGGCTCAAGAAGTTATGCCCGTGGGAGAAGTGACTTTGTAAGTGTTTATATAATGCAACTTAATCTGATGGTTACATTTTATGCATGCTAGGATAAGGTAATTAAGCACTTAAGCAAATAAGCACTATAATATAGAATGATAAAGGAGACATTATATGCATGCTTAACTAATAATGATGTTTGAAGTGACATCAGTTGCTATTTTCCTGAAAGTTTTTGTGTTCTTTTATTATTCAGTTTAAGATCCATGGAAGAGAACCTAGTGCTTTAGAATGGTGGAAAATTTCACATGAAACAGACGATGGTGGTTATCTTGATGGCACTTCCACTCAAGAATTTATGGTAGGTATTATCTATCAATTATATAGTTTTAACTTTGATGATATCACAAATATGATGTTATATGTTGTAGGCTATTGCTGAAACTAGAGTTGAAGAACGCTTATCTACTTCAGAGCAGACTCGTGATGTGATTGAGACAGAAGTCTTCAATGAGTTGATGTACCATGCTGACAAATCTAATCAACGTGTTGTTGGTTATGGTTATGGGGTTACAAGAACTCATGTTTTTGGTCTCGAAGCTCAATTTCGAATGGGGAAGGTAGCTGAAGGTGGTGTTTTTTCCAGTGAAGTTATGAGTATTAAATCTTATCTAGTATCTTTTGAGAGAAAAAATGAAGAGATTATTTCGCAACTTCAAAAAAGGAGTGAAGATCTTGAAAAGGCAAACACAACTCTTCTCACTCAAAATGCAGAACTTAAAGCTCAAAACGATCTAATTCTTACTCAACTTAATAGTTTGTCTTCATTTCTTGCAAAATTTGAGCAAATTTGAGGTAAGAATATCCTACTTTTTCTATTTTTGTTCATTTGTTTATTAGTGTTGGTGTTGGTGTTGGTTTTAGTTTTAAGTCAACAAGATGCCTATAATGTCATTATTTTTAGTACTAATTTTGTTGTTGTGTTATTCAGGCAGTTGTTCAGTTCATGGTTGATCTTGTGGCAAACAAGGAGGTCAAAGCACAACCTACTAAACAGAAGAAGTCATGGGCACAGATATGCTTCTTTTCAAAATCTAACAAAAGGAAGCGCACTGGTGCAAATTATGTCAGGACATAATTTTGGCTTGGTAATGTCAATTCATTGCTTTTACAGAATAGGGATTAATCTAATTGGATTTTTTTTTGTTTTATGTCTTCGAATTCCAGTGATTTCATTTGTTTTATGGGATTAATCTTCTAACAGTAGATTGGATTTACTTTTGATTGCTGTAAAAAAAATATGTTAATAATCACAAGTTCACAACTCTATTTTAAGAAGATGATAATGATTTTGGAATATGATTGTGATTGTGATTTCAATGTTATGAATTGGTTATTAATTGGAAAGTAAGGACTAGATTGTGATTGTTGTATTATGAGTGCGTTTATGAATTGGGTTTGAGTTTAGATTAAGAGTTTAGTAGGTAAAGTTTGATTATAATAAAAAGGAATTTGAATGATTGGTTTTGTACTTGGTTATGCAAAAGAATTTGGAGAAGGGATGCTAACTGAGTTGAGATAATGGGTTTGTTAAACAAGTTGGATTATGGGTAGGTATGTAGCTTATAGGATGGTAGTAAGAGTACACTGCGAGCTTGGAACAATGGATTGATTGTGAGATTGATTATTTGAATATTCCTTTGACTTAGTATAATGTACACTAGTTATGGTTATAAAATAAATTTTGTAAATAAATTGGTGAGTTGTGAAATCTTTTGTGCTTTATCTTTTACGTATTATACGCAAAGTTGAAAATGAGAATGTAATGATTTTTATGTTGATGTGGATTTGATTTCAAAGAGTGAAGTTTATATAAGAAATGTATGCAGGTACTACAAAATCATAGAAGGAGATCATTCTTTTCATTGTGAATCGAGACAGAGATGGAGTTCGATTTGAGTTGATATACAACATCTTTGAACGTTTGTAGGAAGCATGTGTAATAGCTATGGAAGCTACATTTGAGAGATTCAAGCTTTTATAGTTTTGGTATTTTGTAAAATGGATATATGGATATCATTTGATAATGTAATAAACTCTTTAATTTTGCTCAAGACAATTTAAAAAGTAAGACATTTTCATTTGTTTCTTTTAAGTGTTGCAAACTAATAGGTATGAGTTTGACGGACCATCTATATAATGCTATCATTCGCATACAAATCATACTTTTTTGACTATTGAAAGTGTTGAAAACTTGTAGCATTTTCAACACTTAAAAGCGTCGAAAACTTGTAGCATTTTGAACACTTAAAAGCGTTGAAAGCAGTGGCTTTAATAGTGGGAAAAGCCTAATCTTTTTTACACTAATAAGCGTCAAAAAACTCAAAAACTAAACGTGGATAATACAACTAGTTTTCAACGCATTGAAGCGTTGAAAAAAAAGCGATGAAAAACGTTTGTGACCCTTGGTTTTTAGACAATTTTTGAACCGTTGAAAAAAAAATTTTCAACACATTAAAGCGTCTAAAAGCTATATGTATAAGCGTTGAAATGCTCCATGTTTTTTTGTAGTGTGAATAAATTAATCATAAAGGTGGTAGTTGGGTATTGTACGTCGTAAAAATGGGGATATTTTGGTCATCACTTGTGTTAATTTGACATATTTATAGGTAAAAAAATCATCGGCAAAAAAGAAAATGAGACAATTGATATGAATTTGCCAATATAAGGAAATTGGACAATTGAAAAGAATTGGAGGAAGTATAGTTTATGATATGATGCATTTCATACTCTTATATTTCATAAATCCTATTTTGATTCCTTTTATATGTGATATTTGTTATGTTTCTATGCGATTTTTTGTTACCTCTCAATCCATTTTCTTGGGTTTACATCCCTTTTTTAGGGAAACATGTGTTTGTTCGTGTTTTTGTAGGTTTTCCACTTTTTTTCCGAGCAAACGCGTGTTAGACACGATGTTCCCAAATCCTCCCGGAGGGTTTGAGAATGAATGGATCAAAGTCGATGAAGAAATGAGGGCAATACATGAAAAGAAGTCAAAATCAAGTAAACCAAGAAGCATAATTTATGAAAACTCAACTTAAAATCCCAATTGAGGTCAACGCAATCGGATTTTCGTGGATATCTTGATGGAAGGTAAAATTTGGGTTCATTAGCTTCGAATCGACCAGTTAAATGTCGAATTTGGAATTGTAACGAAAAAGCTATGATATTTCCAAAACGGTAACAATCGAGCAAAAGTGAGCTACGGAGACACGTGTGCCAGCAGCAGGAATCAAGAAGCAAAATAAGGTTTGGTACAATATAGGTGAATGTATCCCTTTGAGAGGTAACTTCATGTCTAAACTAAGTATTGTTTCCTTTTCTAGTCACTAATTAGTCTTAATAATTACTACTTGGTTTAAATTACAAGTATCTTCGACATTTAAAGCCTAATGTCAAAATTAAGGTGCATGTTGAGGCCTCGATCTGTAAAGCATATCTTACAGAAGAAGTATCATACTTTATCTCACATTAATTTGGGCAAGACGTTCGGTGTAGAGTTACAAATCTTCCTAGAAACGATGACAAAGGCTTTAATAACATCAAATCGGGTATTTTGTCCATATTCACACACCCAATCAAATTTTGTGGGAGGGGTAAGGCTCTTATGATGGAAGAAGCAGATCTCAACATTGCTCAGACTTATGTTCTGCGAAATTGTCCGAAGGTGAATCAAATTTATGATCAATTTATACACTTAATCACAAAGTACAAACCAAATCTAAACGCAGAGCAAGTTGAACATGTGGTCCAAAACCAGTTTGCCCGCTGGTTTAAACAAATTGTAAGTAAACGTTTATCATCGTAATTTTGAATGTAAATAGTATTACGGATTTACTTTGAATTATTGATTTTATGTGCAGTCTAGGGACGGGTTTCTTGACGGTGTGGATAATGCCGATATTCTAAAGGACCTCGCCAAGGGACTTTTGCAAAAAGCACGTCGATATGATGTTTGTTACGTGAATGGTTATAGATTTCACATTATCTCCCATTCTGAAAAAAAGAAATCTACTGAAAACAACGGCGTGTGAGTGAAATCTGATGATAACTTTCTGGATGAAATCGACTTTTATGGTAAGTTAGAGGGCATTATTGACCTCGAGTATCGAGCACTTCCAAGTAAAAGGGTCACACTGTTCAAATGTCAATGGTTTGATAAGACTACCACTGGATACGGCCATGGTACGAGAATCCATCTACGGTACAAGTTGGTTGACGTTCATATTGGTCGATCATATAGAAAGTACGATCATTTTGTGCTAGCAAGTCAAGCTTCCCAAGTTTATTATTTACCTTATCCCTTTTTAAGGCAAAATATGAAAGATTGGCGAGTTGTTTGCAAAGTTAGATCAAAGCACTTCGAGGAAACCGCTTTCCAACTGGAAGAGAAATCATCGGATTTTGTGGTGAATGAAGATGTTTATGACGCACTAGTTGAACCGTTGCGTGATCCAGCTAAAGAATTGTTAGACCTAGATGAAACGGTTCATGATGTCGATGAAAATGAAGATACCGACGAAGATCTTGTATTATCTGACAAAGATGATGTCGATGACAATTATGTAACCCAATAATAAGTTTTTTTATCTAACATTTTTTTAGTCTTTTTAATCGTATGTTTATTTATTTAATTTTACATTGGGTTGTACGTTTAGTATATTTTAATCTCGTATTTACAATTTTAATAATTATAAAATAATAAGTACAATGTAATATAGTAATAATAGTAATAATAATAATAATAATAATAATAATAATAATAATAATAATAATAATAATAATAATAATAATAATAATAATATATAATAATAATAATAATAATAATAATAATAATAATGATAATAATAATAATAATAATAATAATAATAATAATAATAATAATAATAATACAAATAAGAATACAAAAAAACAAGGGCGCGAAAAATTTATTTTTTTTGAAATTCCGACTACCCACCGACTAGTCTCCAGTCGGTATTTAGTCGGTATTTTGAATTGCAAAGCTTCTCAGAGAAGCTTCTCTGATTGTCAGAAACATTGGGAAGGTAAAACAACTTTTCAGTATACCGACCATTTAACGACTACCTTTTAGTCGAAGTTTAGTCGGTATACTGAAAAGGTTTTTTACTTTTCAACGTCTTCTGAAAAGTTACTGATGGGCATTTGATGAGGTTGTTGGACCAGTAAAAAATGACACCGACTAAATACCGACTAACTTCTAGTCGCAATTTAGTCGGAAGATACTTGATATAAAAACAAGTTTTTCACCAGAAAACTCCATTTCACAAATCAAAACGTAACTCTTTACTATTCTCTCATTCTGCTTCACCTCCGACGACTACTATTCTTCAATCTTCATCTTCGACGTGTTTTTTGGCGATACTCCGACTACTACATTTCCTACTACACTCCGACTATTAAGGTTAGTCTTCTTTTTATTTTTTTTTTTTTTGAAATGTCGATAAGTTACTTGTAATTTTAGGGTTTAAATTTTGTTTGTATACTTGGGTTATTACATGATTATTTACATGTTTTTAGATGATTTTTTTACATGTTTCTCATGAATTCCATTAAGATTTTGTTTACTGATTAATTTCGATTATTAGGGTTTATTGCATGTATTTTGAATGTTAGTTGGATTATGGATTACTAATTATTTTACATGTATTTTTTTACATGAATTTTTTTCGATTATTAGGGTTTACTAATTGTTTTTTCATGTATACTTGTGTTATTACATGATTATTTACATGTATTTTTTCGATTAGGGTTTAATTATTATTTTACATGTATTTGTTTTTACATGTTTAGTTTTTACATGTTTTTTTTCTGTTTTTGTTGATACTTCAAAATTTTCGAAATTTTTTAGGGTTTAGTTATTATCTTTTTTACATGATTATATTTTTACATGATTATTTCTGTATTTTTTTAGATTAGGGTTTAGTCATTATTTTCGAAATTTATTTTGTGGAGTTTGTTACATGATTTTTTTTCTATTTTTGTTGTTATTTTGAAAATTGTGTTGTGGTGGTGGTTTATGGTGGAAGTGGGTGGTTTATGGTGATTTTTAGGGCGGTGGGTGAGGCTTTTTGGGTGTTTATTTAGGGGCTATTTATGTTTTTTTTATTTAATTATCTATTTTTAGAAAGTAGTTAAATTTAGGTTATTAATTGTTAACAATAAATTATTTTGACAAGACGCCTAGAATGAGAAACAGTCAAGGAGAACGGATTGACTTGCGAACCAGTCAACCGTATCACCCCGAATCGCGTCCGGCACAACATCGTACATGTTCTGACCCTCAACCAACAGCCAATCGACCTCAGCCTCAAGATGAACCTCTTGCCTTAACGTATTCTCCACCTATTCCGGGTTTAGAGGATCATTTTTTGAGGTCAGAGTTTAGGAGGAAAGAGGGGGTCGTTATTCCCTCTCCGGTATCGTCGTCGCGTTCTTCGCCACATCACGCTAGCACACCGGAGACTGACACCGTGCAGGGGCTGCCTGTAACACCCCTAATTTTTATAACAATATAATAATAAATACAATGAAACTTAAATAGTCTGTCATCACAGCAAAAAATAAAAATAGGGTGTCCGCCACACTTAGAAAGTGTAAGGCGTCAAAATAAACTTTAAAACAAATATAGTTTTAAGGAAAATAAAATTTTCTTACTCTAGATATTTAAAATACACTTATGACGTGTATCCTACGTCTCCCAACCCTCATGCACTAAACATGTCAAACAACTTGTTATTACCTGTGGAAAACAAAAACACAAAACACGAGCCACAACTCAATCAATAGTTACTCTAACGTGTCAAACTATTTATACTTGAAAACTTTTGACTTTACAATATATATTTTTATCATTTTCGCAATCCACAAAATCATAAATTATTTATATATTTGGTTTATATCAAAATACACTCAAATATAAACACTTGAATAATTACACTTTGTAAATTTCTTCACTACGTACATTTATATAATGTCACAATTAAAATTACACATCCCCTTTCATGGACTCCTCCCGAAAGGCCGACCCACCAGACACCTTAGGGAGGTAAATTTGCTCTTGGCAATACAAACACATGTCACATTTAGGTGCACTAAGGGTTGACCTACCCTACACGGTCCTTTGCAAAAACATTTTCTACACAATTAGATCATTTATAAACTCGATTTAACAACATTAAAATAAAACTCACTCATCACTATACTATATTGCAACATATAATTTTCTTTATTAAAATCAATGCCACGGTTTGATAACTTCGTTCCATAAAACAATGAATAAAACCAACTTCATGCACACATTAAAAATACTATAACTTCTTAATTAATGAAAACATGTTTAACAATTTGGAAGATATAAATTTTAAAAAGGGTTTATTAAAATATGTGGTCAAACTTATCGTAGTAAAAGCTTTCTTGACATCTAATAATAAAAGCTTTTAAAAGGGTTTATTAAGTCTGTTATTGGGTCAACTAGTCCCAATAATTACGGGCCAAGTGAAAGGGCCCAACGAGACCTAGTCAACATCTCAGTTAAAGTCCGCCTTAAAGGTGAAATTACTAAAATGCCCCTGAGGCTATCTCATCAAACCTATTCAGCATTATAAATACTCCAAATCAAACCTTAAATGGTATGCTTTCTCTCTCTCTAAATTACCATTTTTAGTCTTCACTACTCACTCATTAACCGACCACCGACTTGAGCGTCGGAGGGGCTTTCCGGGAAACAGCCCCCGGACAAGTAACTCTGTTCGGTTTGTAGGTATTCTGCCATAAATCCATACTCGGACACTTCGAAAAACCGTAGATCTACTTCAAGTGGTCACCTTCCAGACAGGGAGATAACTCGATTTCTACGCAAAAACATTTGGCGCTGTCTGTGGGGAGAGAGACAAGAACCTTCCTTTACACTCATTTTTTCATAATCAAAAGCCATGAACTAAAAAAGAAATACAAGAGCTAATACTAGGCAATCCGAACATCATTCCGCCAATTCCGTCCACGACCAGGACCTGAATGCCGACATGCAGCATCCTAACTTCGTCACGCGACAAGACTTAGATGACATTGCGGTAACGATCACTACTCGTTTCCAAGAGTCTATCCAACAAGCAGTAAGGACTCTGCCCGCAATTCTCCAACCCCAACAGAACGTGTTCCATTCTACCCACCTTCAAACGGAGCAGGTCCCCGGGCTCCAACGGAATGCCCCCAGCTTTTGGGTTGAGGATATTGCAGAAAGTCAGGAGTCACCCCTACAACAATATGTTCACGAAAAAGATAACCCTCAGGTAGCGAGAAGTAGACAAGTAATGAACTCGACCCCTCATCCTAGCCGGATTTCATAAGTTCAAGGTCGACAGGAGAACTCGCGTCAGGATCCTAGCCGAATCCCCGAGCCATCAGGAAGCTCGAGGTTTGATGCCCGACAGATAATCAACAGGAGAAAGAAGCAGCAAGATGCCCGGACGTATCTCAACTCTAAACGAGGGGAGAAGAATCATGTAGAAGAATCTCATCACAGCCCCTTGTACCAGGAGAGGTATGAGAGAAATGACTATGCCCGGATAGATTATGTTACGGACGGTTCTGATTCGGCCCCTACCATCTTCAAGACTCCCTTATCAGCACGAATACGAGTTGTTCCTAACCGGAACAAGGTGAAAGTACCCGCCATAAAACCATTCGACGGATCGGAGGATCCCGCCGAACATATCGCGTCATACCGCGCCCATATGGCAGTTAGCACGACTTGTGAAGCTATGTTGTACAAGTTCTTTCCCACCACTCTATTAGGACTGGCACTCAACTGGTACACGTCCCTACCTCCTGGAAGCGTAGATAGTTTTGCCGTCCTAGAAGCCCTGTTTTTAGATCATTTCGTTGCCTCCAAAAGGCAAAAGAAATCAAGTTTGCATTTGATGTCCATCATTCAAAAGGAGGGAGAGTCGGTCACCTCCTATGTTCAAAGATTTCATGAAAAAGTTTTATCCATTCCCGGAGCCACTGATGCTACCATGGTCCCTGCCCTTATCAATGGTGTGAAAACACCCAAGCTAAAGTGGAAGTTGTTGGAACATGATATCACTACATATTCCGAAGCTATGGACATTGTCCAACGATTCATTCGGGCATCTGATATTTGCACTCCCTTGGAGTCTAGAACAAAGAAAGAGAAGGCTGGACGATCGCAAGAAGCTACGCCTAACCGGCGTAATTCTGACAATTACGGGAGGGAAAGATTTCGATCACCCATGGGACCCCCTAGGGAAGAAGGTCGGAGACAAGTCCAAGCATACCCTGCCCTTGAAACAAAACATGCTACCGAATCTCGTTTCAATCGGAGTCAAAAAGACATTTTCTATTCTGTCAGAGATCAATTGCCGACCCCTCCCCTGATCTCAACGTCACAGAATAGAAGGAACATGGATTACTGGTGTGATTATCATAAGGAACACGGCCACACTCTATCTCAATGCCGTGAATTGAAGAAAGTATTAGACAAGTTGGCCGACGAAGGTCAATTGAATTGATTTTTGAAGCATGATAGCCGGCCTAGGGATCGAAGGGATAACCCCCGGCCAAGAAATGAACAGTCCGAGTCCACACAAGGCGTTATTCACATGATTTCAGGAGGATACTCGGAGTTTTACCCAAGCAATAGATCCGTCAAGGACAGCGTTCACACATTGAATGTGATGACCGCTGACGTTAAAAAGACGATTGACGGACCGAGGATGATCTTTGGTGAGGGAAGCCAAGCAATGCAATACCCGCACTCGGATCTCGTCGTCCTTACCCTCAAGGTAGGTTTAATGAGTGTCAGAAGAGTTTTGGTTGATACCGGCATCACTGCTGATCTGATTACAATGGATTGCCTAAAGCAACTAAAGTATGGCCTCGAGCATCTGGAAAAACTTGACCGACCCCTAGTAGGCTTTTGGGGGAGTCTAGTATGTCCGTCAGGGACAATCGTACTCCCAGTATGCTTCGGAGAAAGAGGTAACGGGCGGACCTTGCCGGTTCGTTTCACGATCGTCGACATTCAATTCCCCTACAATATCATCATGGGCCTGCCCTTGATTAACAAAATCAAGGCCGTCATCTCAACCCATCAACTACTTATTCAATACGAGAAAGATGACGGCAAGGTGGGAATTCTCTATGGAGACCAAAAAATTGCAAGAGAATGCCAGGTCAACACACTCAAAATAAGAGCATCGAGGTTATTCGGCAATACAGAGATGTATTCGAATATAGTGTTGAAGAAATGCCCGGTATACCTGCCAAGGTCGCTTCTCATCACTTGGACATCAAACCCGGCCACAAACCAGTGAAGGAAAAACTAAGACATCAGGGTGCCGAAAGAGCAAAAGCAGCAAAAGATGGAGTCGACCGTCTCCTCAAGGCGGGATTCGTTATGGAATGCAACTACTCGGACTGGCTTGCCAATGTCGTCCTTGTGAAAAAACCCTCCGGGAAATGGCGCATGTGTGTAGACTTCACAGATCTTAACAAGGCCTGCCCTAAGGACGACTATCCCCTGCCCAAAATAGACAAGCTCGTGGATTCCACCGCCGGATATGCGTTGCTCAGCTTCATGGACACCAACGCCGGGTATCACCAGATCCCAAAGTGTTCAAAGAACAAATCGGCCGAAACCTAGAAGTCTACGTCGACGTCATGATTGGTAAAGAGTAAGAATGCTGAAGACGATGTCGAACACCTGAGAGAAACGTTCGAGACTTTGCGTCTAAACCAGATGCGCCTTAACCCGGAGAAGTATGTATTCGGCGTGACTGGGGGCAAATGCCTCGGATTTCTCGTGGATGAAAGGGGAATTGAAGCAAACCCCGACAAAATTCAAGCGGTCATGGCCATGAGATCACCAAAGACAGTCAAAGAAGTACAACACCTAATCGACTGTATCACTTCTTTGAGCCGCTTCTTGTCCAAGCCAGCCGACCGATGTTCCCCCTTTTTCAAAGTCATTAAGCAATAAAAGTTTGCATGGAATGAGGAAGCTGCAGAGGCCTTCCTCAAACTGAAAAATCACTTGGTCGAAATGCCAAAGTTGGTGTCACCCTTGCCGGGTGAAAAATTGTATCTATACGTGTCTGTTTCAGATTACTCAGTAAGTGTCGTGCTAGTGGCCGAACGGGAAAAACAACCACTGCCTGTATACTATATCAGCCATGCATTCCGCGGCTCCGAGGCCCGGTATTCAGCAGTAGAAAAATTCGTCTTCGCACTAGTAATGGCAAGTAGAAAGTTGAAACCTTACTTCCAATCTCATCCCGTTATAGTTCGGACATCACAGCCTATGAAGAAGATTTTAGAAAGCCAAAACCAATCATCGAGGGTGGCTGATTGGGCTAATCAAGTAGCCGACTACGGGATTGAATTCGAACCAAGAATGGCCATCAAGGCCCAAGCCCTCGAAGACTTTATCTCCGAAATGACAGGCTCGTTAGAAGAAGTTCCCACGGAAGACGATTGGAAGCTATATGTTTATGGGTCAGCAACCAGAAATTTTTCCGGTGCCGGACTCCTGATAATATCACCTCAGGGAGCGAGACTTGAACATGCGGTCAGATTTGGTTTTGCGGCCACCAACAACGAAGCCGAATACGAAGCATTGCTTCTTGGGCTAGGAATATGCTTAGCGTCCGGTGCCAGGAAGGTTTTGGCGTATACTGATTTGCAATTAATAGCCGGACAAGTTAGTGGAGAGTTTGAAGCAAAGGATTATAGCATGAAAATGTACCTGGCCAAAGTGAGAGAGGCAGTGGCAAAATTTAACTCGGTCACCTTGAGTCATATTCCCAGATCAGAAAATGCGCAGGCCGATGCCCTTTCGAGATTGGCAAGTTCAACCATCAATGATGAACCAAGGAATATCGTATGGGAGGTTCTACCCTGCCCTAGCATCAACGCGTTTGTAGGAGGGGTTAATCGGATTGACTCATGGATGGGTCCTTACATTTCACTCCTACGAGACGGACAACTCCCCGAAGATCCGGAATTGGGACTGATCATTCTGAAAAAAAGCTAAATGGTTCGAATGGCATGAAGGGGCCCTATACAAAAAGTCTTATACCCATCCCCTTCTCAAATGTGTAACCCCTACTGAGGGGGATGATATCTTAAAGGAGATCCACGAAGGGGCATGCGGGATTCATCAAGGAATTCGGACTCTCGTGGGCAAGGTTTTGAGAAATGGCTACTAATGGCCGAGTCTAAAGGCTGACGCAGAGAAGATCGTGAAAACATGTGAAAAATGTCAGTTTTATGGCGAGGTGCCTCGCCGGCCCTCCAACTATCTGTCCCCAATGCAAGCTGTTCTGCCATTCGACCGATGGTCGATTGACCTCCTAGGCCCCTTTCCCCCAGCCAGTGGACAACGCAAGTTTGTTATCGTGGCTATTGACTATTTCACTAAGTATGTCGAGGCAGAAGCCCTAAGCTCGATCACCGACAAGCAAGTCTGTCAGTTCCTCTGGCGGAGCATCATTACCCGGTATGGAGTTCCCCAAGTCATAATATCTGATAACTGCACACCATTCAATAGCGCCTACACAAGAGAGTACTGCAGCCGTTTCAACATTCAGACACGATTCTCCTCCGTCTCTCGCTCCCAGACCAACAGACAAGTTGAGTCTGAAAACAAGATCATTCTGAAGGGGATTAAGAAGAAGCTTGAAGGGAGCCGCGGTAATTGGGTGGATGAGTTACCCGGAGTATTATGGGCAAGCCGAACCACAGTAAAAGAGTCAACAGGCCATACCCCTTTCTCCCTCCTATTCGGCACTGAAGCTGTTCTTCCCGTCGAAGTAGGAATACCATCCACCAGGGTTACGTACTATGATCAGTACAACAATGATGAAGATAAACCCGTCAACCTCGACTTACTGCCGGAGACCAGAGGAAATGCATTCTTGAAATCAATCGCCCAAAAGCAAAAGATGACAAGACAATTTAACAAATTGGTGAAGTCGCGGTAGTTCCAAGTAGGAGATCTGGTCTTGAAAAAAGTTGAGGCAACGGGTAAGATTGCAGAAAAGGGGAAGCTCGGAATGAATTGGGACAGACCCTTTAAAGTCACCCGTATCGTCAGACTAGGAACATATGAGCTAGAAGAAAATGGCAAGCCTTTACCAAGGCTGTGGAATTCGAACCATTTGAAGAAGTTTTATGTATAGGTGTGTCGAATCCAACACAAAATGGGGGCATATCATGTAATCTAGTTTCAAGTATTTCTAGTCAAGATTGGTTGTAGTTCAGATTGGTTCAGGATAGCTAACTCAACTGAATATAAAAATTTTGTATTGTTTTCGGCTCACCCAGCTGAGAAATGGAAATTATCTAGTACGCTTGCCTGGCCGGCAAGAGATATTCGGACTATATATACAAAATGTCATTAACATTGAAAGTTATGCAAGAAAAACAATGAAATGAAGGCAACAAAAATAACGAAGAAATTAAAGAAATGTCATTAACGAAATGTCATTAATACAAACTATATGGCCATAGCCATAAAATGTCAAAAGGCCAGAAGCCCCAATCATACAGAAGAAAAGAAAAAAAATGATGATAAGCAGCAGGCCTCACTTGTCCCCTCCTTCCAAAAGTTTTTCGATGGAGAAGGCAGGGTCCGGTAACTCTATTGGAGCCGGAGAAGAACGACCACCCCCAGAAATAGCCGGTGACATCGGTACAGTGGAAGGGAGCAGGGGAATGGCTTGAACAGGAGAGGCTTGGGGAGTAGGCGGCCTCGAAGGAATTGAGATGTCATAATGAGAAAAATCGACATCAAAGTTCTTCAGGAGCTCAGAAGGCAGCACCTCCTCCCAAGCAGCCTTTTCGGCTTCTTCTTCCTTATCAGGGCAGAGGGCTTCCATTCCTTCATTTCCTCAGCAGCCTCTTGAATAGCCAAGTCAAACTCTTCTTCCCCGGCCTTAGATAGGGCCTCCAAATCTACCTTAGTCTCGGCCTTATCATTAGCATGGTGCAACATCAGCTCCTTGACGCGTAGGCCTTGACTAAAGGCGTCGGCGTCCCCAGCAACTCTTTTACTATCTTCTTTTTCAAAGATACTTGGCGTTCACGCATAAGCACCGCCTCCTTGAGGAAACAGCACTTGCCGTGCATTTCGTCCAGAGAGTGTCGGAGACCCTTGTTCTCCCGAGTCAGGTTCATGACTTGATCATTTTTAGTGATCAGTTTGCAGTTCAGCTCATTGACTCTTTTTTGGGAGACTTTAAGGTCGGCCTCCAAAGTCTCCGACCCCAACGCCGTGGTAATCTCGTACTGAGTACGGATGTTCAGCTGCAAATAATATAGCATCAGATACTTAACCCTTAACGTCTTAACAAACCAAAAGCAAAAAGATATGAACTTACTTCGGCCTGAAGGGTGAGAATCTCGTTCACCGTTGTTTTGGCGGGGATGGATGCCAGCTGCTTCAAATCATTGTCGGACACCAGCTGCCCCATAGCTTTCCTCCATCCACCCTCAAGTCTTTAGGGGAGAGATCAGAAAAGGCCTGATCCGAACAATGGACAACCCCTGTGTCCCGGCGGGTAATCTCATAGTCGGGGTCATCGGCAACAATGACCTTCCCTTTCCCCTTATCTTTCTTCTTCGACACCCCCGTAGCCTTTTTGCCTATGTCTCCCTTTGGTGGGAGGGTCTTCTGTCGTTTGGCCGGCTGGGTCGAAGGAGAACCGGCTGACTCAGTTGCGTCACTGGAAACGGGCTGTGATTCCTCAGGCAACTTTTTGTTCCGGCCATCCTAAGAAAAGAAATCAGGATGAGTTAGCTGAGAAATCATAAATCATAGCACTTACAAACATAAGAACCGATACCTTGGGAGGAGGATGAAGCGGTGTGTTTTCGCCCAGTGCCCTCTTCTTTCGGGACTCGGCCGCCAACTGAGCAAAGGTCATGGAATTCATGATCTCAGGATACTTCTTCTCCAATTCCTCAAAGGCAACAGCTGCGAACAAGGAAAACTGGTTAGCCAACGGCCAAGAAGAAAACAAAGAAAACATAAGAGCCGAACTCACCCCTGTGATGTTTCGGACTAAGCCCTAGGGCCGACAAGAATAACTCATTTTGAAGATGTGCTCTATCTACAACAAAGTTTCTTTGTACTAAATTGGGTTTAAATTCTCCTAATTCTAAGCCCTTAGTTGCATGCTCTATGACCAAAAACTCGTCAATATTGCACTGGGGCACGTTATTGTTAAGGTTCAGATTCGGCTGCTTATCGTGACTTGTCTTAAATGGCCATGGTTCGGCCCTGTACAAAAAGACGAAGTCATTTCGGAAACGCTTCATGCTATCCTTCAGCTTATCTACAATTAAGAACCCTGACCGATGCTGAAAGCTCACCCAGTCGAGCCCTTGTTTTGCCGCACATCTCCTTAGTCTAAAGATGTGCCTAAAAGCCGTGAGAGTTGGCTCCACCCCGACGGCTGCACAAATTATGATAAATGCTACTACACAACCCCATCCATTGGGATAGAGTTCGGACACAGTAATGTTGTAGGCATTTAAAACTTCTACCGCGAAAGGATGGAGAGGGAACCTAAGGCTTGTCTCCATCGCGTCCTTATAAATGGCGATGCAGCCTTCGGGCACATCTAGGACACTCTCCCTTCCCCGGGGTTTCACCAAAGAATACCCATCGGGTAACGCCCAAGACTGTTTGATTAAAGATAAATCCTTATCCAAAGTCGCACTCCAACTCGGCCTAATGAAGTAGTTAGCCGGACCATTGCCAGCCCTATGTCTTGGTCCTTCATAATGGGGGTTCTGACCCAGATCTACACTCTTTCCGGTAGAAGTGGGCGCCCTTTCTACTGGTGCAGATGGATATGGCCTGTAGGAGGGGGGAACGATCATTACACCCTCTAAATTAGTAACATCAACATCAAATTTACCAGGGGCGAATGCAACGGTCGGTTCCCATGGAATGGGGGTGTAAGGTCTCCGGATAGTGAATAGGGGACTCGACACAAGATTCATTTATGTCATGCTCAGTTACATAATTATAAATATCTAAAAAGTTAGTTTCCACCCTCAAAATCGTCGAAGTTAAATTGCGAAAAGGTGTAATCGGCCATTATTTTTGTACAAGACCGAAGAAAAGAACGTACCTAAAGATGGAAAGTCTTGAGAAAACTCGAAAGAAAGCACGAAAGTTTATGGGAATTCTTGAGAGAATCTTGGAAAAGCTCTGAGAAAATAAAATGCAAAGTGGAGCAAATGAATTCACAAGTCCCATATTTATATAAAAAAGGTGGAACAGTACCTCTGGCACGATTATCAAAGTGACGTGTAAGGTTTTCGAGGAATGGAAGGGACGTTTCAAGTATTCGGCTATGGATAACATAGAAGGCCCGATTCAATAATTACCCCTCGCAAGGGAGCCGGACAATTGTAAAAGAGGTTGGACTACTTCATGCCATATAACGGCCGGACACCTAGAGAAGAGGTTTGATGAGCAAATTTTAATTAACCGCAAGCGCACGGTGTACGCGTAGTGCGGGTCGAACACAAGGAGGCAAGATAATTCGAAGTTGTATGTTTATGACAACTACGACAAGGGGAAAACAGATCAAATGAGTTTGTATCTAATCTAGGATGCAAGAACTAAAACAAGTATTAAGAAGATTGTGTTAAAACAAGATATGATGAACACTAGGGCGTTGACATAATCGAACGCGATCTAATTAATCTCAAGCTTCCACTTTATTGACTAATATCAATTTAAGGCCAACTAGTATTAATCCTCAAACTTCCGTTCTATTGGTTAATACTAGAAGGAATTTAACTTAAATATATCTCAATCCTAAACTAATCCTAATCTCAAACTTCCGTTTTATTGAAAAGGTTAATAAAGATATTTAAATCAAGATTCATTAAGCATAAGTTCAATTATAGGCTCAAATCACATACAATCAATCAATAAAATATCAATCCATGCTTCGAATTAGGGATTTTACACTAACCCTAGATAAGAAAACTACTCACTATGCATATTAATGGAAGACATATAACAAGTAATGATCAAAAGCGAAGAACAAAACAATAACATGAGAAAACTTACGAATCTAAGAAATAACATAAACCGAAAATGCGAAATCCAAATGCAACAAAGGTTCTTCAAAGGTTCATTGAAAGAAAAACTACTCTAAAAACTTAAAGGAAATTACAGAAAATTAGAATGCAAACTCATTTTTTGAATAAAGGTAACCGCCACTTTAAATAGTGGCTCCAAAAATAAGAGAAAAAAACCGTCAGAATTGTCCCGGATCGACAAAGCGATGAGCGTCGCTTCATTGAGCGACGAGTCGTCGCTCAGTTTTTGGAAATTTTGGAGTTCATGCTTTTAGGCGACGAGTCGTCGCTCACTGTCTGACTGGCGAACTTTGAATGGCCGCCATTTCTTGCACGGTTATCGGATATGGACGTATAATATACCATTGGAAAGCTCTTGAAGTCTACTTTTCAATGCCGCTAACCTTACATCAAAGTGATCTCTCTACCAAACGTTATGGGCAAAAGAGTGAGAATGTATCAAATTTCACTTTCAAACTTTTGTCTTTTAAGCTCTTTTTCATTCTTTTCTCTTTTGCCCATCTTCATTGTCAAATATCTTCGAACGAGCAACGATATCTTCACATATTTTAGGGGGTCTTAGGCTATTTCTCTAAGCCTTCACCCTCTTATAACTCTGGAACCTAACAAAAACCCCTAATTTTGCCTCATATATCACATAAAACACAAAATCAACCTCATCAGACAAAATTTGCAACAAACCACTAATAACATGCCTAAATCCCACTAAAACTACGTATAAGGAGCATAAAATTGATGCGGATAAGTGCAAATAATTGCACTTATCAAGGTTAGTTCCACCTATTCGGCCCCTTCCATGGATGGACTCCATAGGGGTCCGAATCGTTTCACACATAGCTTCTCAAACCCCCATAGGAACCCGGACACCTCAAGAGGAAGCCAGCTCCCCCCATTCGGCCAGGACGTATTCGTACACCCCAAGAAGGGGAGTGTCTCTATTCGGCCAGCATGTATTCGGACACCTCAAGAAGGGGAGTGTCCCTATACGGCCAGTATGTATTCGGACAACCCAAGAAGGGGAGTGTCCCTATTCGGCCAACATGTATTCGGCCACCCCCATGGATGGACTCCATAGGGGTCCGAGTCGTCCAACACTTAGCTCATCAGCCTAAGTATACATGGGGCTCATTAGCCCCCGAGGGAGCCGGACACCTCAGGAGGAAGCCATCTCCCCCTATTCGGCCAGCATGTATTCGGACACTCCAAGAAGGGGAGTGTCCCTATTCGGCCAGCATGTATTCGGACATCCCAAGAAGGGGAGTGTCCTTATTCGGCCAGCATGTATTCGGACACCTCTCAAGGAGAAGGTGCTCCTATCTGGCCAATAAGATCGTACGGATACTCACGAAGGGAGAAGGGGTTCCTGTATGAGTTGATTGATTTGATTGATTTGACGAGGAACAGTGAAAATTTGGCTATAAAAACCCTTGTATATCCTCAATTTTCTTCATGAGTCCTTTTCACAAAAGCCCTAGAAAAACAAAGAGTTGCGAATTATTACAAATATACGCAAATCATATATGTCACTCATAGATGATACTTGAGTAGTTGAAAAGGGGAATTCCCCCCTGCTAGGCCGAATTCCCAATTTCTACTACTCAATACCATAAATGAGTAACGGATTCGGCCAACAACGTTTGTATCGTTCTTATCGATGTTGTCCTTGACTTGGGGAAGACTTTCTTCCTTCATTAGATCTGAAAGCCTTCCTCGGTCAAGGACAACAGAGATGAGAATGAAACGATATCCCTAACCGGCATTTATGTCAATCCTCGGCCTTTGCGCCAGTAATCGGCCCCCGAGGGAGGTATCCAGACCTTCAAGGGCCTGTTTAAAAGATTACATATTCTTCTGTAGCTCCCATTCAGCCAACGACGTTCGAAATGTTCTTATCAGTGTTCTCCTTTATCTGGGGAAGACATTCTCTTTCGTCAGATCAGAATGTCTACCCAAATAAAGGACAACACAAATGAGAACGAAGCCCCAATGAAAGTATTCGGCACTCACTTCAAGTACTCGGCCATTGCGCCAGTCTTCGGACACTCATGGCCTGGGGCTATGCTTGTGTTCGGATAATATAGTGTTCGGGCCCCCAATGAAAAATTCGGACACTCATGGCTTGGGGCTATGCTTGTGTTCGGCTAATATGGTATTCGGCCCCCTTATGAAGGTATTCGGACCTTCAAGGGCCTAGTTGAAATATTACACCAACTCTTCTGCGGCTCTTACACGGCGCCCCAGTCTTGAATTCGAACATCCATGGGCAAGGACCTGAGCTTGGTCTAGCCTTCGTTCCTTGATCGTACCTTGTTTCGCTCTCCGCACCAAGCTCGCTTACGCCTTCGCCAAAAGCGCTCTTAGTGCGTAGGGCTAATGTTATTGGGTCAACTAGTCCCAATAATTACGAAGCAAGTCAAAGGGCCCAACGAGACCTAGTCAACATCTCAGTTAAAGCCCGACTCAAAGGTGAAAAAATTACTAAAATGCCCATGGGGCTGTCTCATCAAACCTATTCAGCATTATAAATACTCCAAATCAAACCTTAAATGGTATGCTTTCTTTGTCTCTAAATTACCATTTTTAGTCTTCACTACTCACTCATTAACCGACCACTGACTTGAGCGTTGGAGGGGGCTTTCCGGGAAACAGCCCCCGGACAAGTAACTCTGTTCGTTTTGTAGGTATTCTGCCATAAATCCATACTCGGACACTTCGAACAATCGTAGATATACTTCAAGTGGTCATTTTCCAGTCAGGCAGATAACTCGATTTCTACGCAGAAACAAAGTCATTGACTATTTAAATTTTTAAAACACAAAACAATGTTCTGAAAACCTTCGATGACATTCTCATCAACAAGAAACAATTGCCACAACATTTACAAACAGTAACTTAATTAGAAATCAAATTTTCAGAACAAAAACATAAAAATATTAGACATAACTACTCACCTCGAAATAGGTACAAAGGACGTAAGGGAATGAGACAAAATAAACCAATCGAACTAACTCGTTCTCTTAATCCCAGGCACAAGTCGTCGATTCGACGACGTGACTACTAAAACTCTAAATATTAATAAGAGCTTCACTACTATTGTTGTAGAGGAATATAAGTATGGTATGGATGAAGAATGCTTGGCTTTTCATAGCCAGTTTATTTATAAATGAAAATGAGGAAGATGAAAAGTTACATTAAGCAATGAAGGAAAGCCAAAGCAGCTGTAGTACTAAGCCATTATGTCACCCGAATAATTTGCGGTCGTTTAATAGCAATTAAGTTGTAAATACAATGCGTTTTCTATTCCAACATTATTTGCCTAACATTAGTTTTCAATTACTATATCATCAATTCTATATTGCTTTATTTCCATAGTATATTAGCTTTCTCAATTACTGTACCATTATTATATTATGGCGTTTGTTATATATTTTTTTTAAGTATCTATTATTCTTATTATTGTTATCCTCTTCTTTCTTGCTAATTGAAGTCTTTATTATATTATTCTAATGATAGTGTTAGTGTCATCCTAATTAAAGCTGATTTTAGTGAACAATTGTCAATGCTATAAATTTTACTTATAATAATTCCCTTCACGGTAATTCTAGTTATATGCTAATAACTATATTCGACACCAAAATATGGTCTGCGGTTAATAAAAATTAATTATAGTGGACAAATAATATCAATGTTATAAATTTTAATTATAATACGACTCTTCACAGTAACAGTGCTTATATGTTGATAACTATGTTTGACATGTAGTTTTGGGTTTACGATTATCAAATATCAATTGATCACAAGGCATAAAATGTTACACTATAATATACACAAATAACCGTAAAGAAAATCAACCGTAAATTTACGAGGGAATCGAAACTGTCGCGACTAATTATTAAAATATATAAAATTATGTAAAATGAAAAACAGGAGGAAATCGATGCTCTTATATTTGTATGCTCGTGACTTATTTTAACTATCTGTCGTAATTAGCTTTCCGATGTTTCATTGCATTTGCTTGAAGTAATCATTCTTTTCCAAACATTATACTTTTCTAATGACTATATCATTATCTAAATCCTTTACTTCATTATTTTAATGGCATTTGATTTCTTTCTTTATTTTTATTTATTTTTATTTATTTATTTATTTAAGTCATTATTATTATTCTCATTAAAGTATTAATTTCATCCTAATAAAAACTAATAATAATGAACAATTATCAATGTTACAATATATATGACACATCACGTTGTTACTTGTTATATATTTAACAATTATATTTGACATGTAGTTTAATCTATACTTATATAATATCAATTGGTCATAAAGTATGATCATATAACATACACATATAACAATTATAAAATAAAATAAAATAAATAAATAGATAAAATTAATCGTAAAGCAACAGGGTATCACACCGCCGCGCGATGATTCTGCCTCGGCGACGCAACATCCATTACCAACCCTACCATGGATGCCTGATAACTTTGAGTACGTATTATTATCTATTGCACTATGATAGTTATATGCACTCCGTATACTAAGTAGAACTTGTTTGTTTATGAAGGTTTGCCATAGACGATGGCAGCCAAATATCCACGTCCATCCGTAGGATCTTTGAGGCCTACCAAGATCCTAATGGATGGGCATGGAGGCACCTAGATAGGCGAACGATCGTTTTCTATTGGACACTGTTTCAAGTAAGGATATGTACTTCATTACTTATTTGATTGACTTTTAATTGACTTGTTTTGTTATACAAATACTGATTGATTGATCTAGTTGTTTCAGAAACAATAGGAAAGTCGATGAGGGCCAAGCTCACATACAAGGACATTATTTTTACTCATATAGGAAAGCGGATGATGAAAATAATGAGTACAGTCTGGCTGGGTGTCGACGGAGATTTGGGACCGATGGGTAAGTGTTTGGAAATCAGAAGAATTTCAATCCAGTCGGTCCAGAAGGAGGAAGAACCGCCGCCGGGGGGATAAAGGGGGTGCGACTGAAGTCACCATACCGGCGGCTCGGTGTCTGCGCACAGGACATTACGCATATTGGTATTATCTTCAACTTGTACTATTTTGATTTATTAATTTTATGCACACATAAATATATTTACATAAACATAATCGATAACCATGGTTGAAATTAATTGCAGGAACAAGAGCAGCAACGCATTCCGCTCTCTTATGAGTTGTTTCTACGCACTCATAAGGTGCATACAAAGGACGGGTTGCAATGGGTCAACGAGAAGTCCAAGGCCATAAGTGTAAGTTCAATCTCTTATCTATATTATTTGTGGATTAGCATTTTTTGGTTTCATTGAATCATAGCTTAGTTAGTTTTTTGGTAGGTTAGCTTTTGGTACATTAGTTGTTTTAGAATATTACTTAGGATTAGGGGTGTTCAAAATTAACCGACCCGCCCGACCCACCCGCTGACCCGCCTCATAAACGGTGGGTCAAAAAGTTAAAAAAATTGAAAATTACGGGTCGGGTCATGGGCCGATATAAATTGATCTAGGTACCCGCTAATTACCCGGTAAACTTTTTTTATATATATACTTAATTTTTTTTTTGGATTTACTTTCAAAACAATCATCCATTCATAGGAGAGATATTGGATGTCTTGGGACAAACTACAGGGGACAGAAGGATTGATTTACGAATGTTTTGCTTGTTGAAATTTGAATGTTCAATTTTGCTTTTTGGCGTTAGGAAAAGGATGACTTTTGTGGACTTTGTTTTGTTTGGACTTTTGTTATCGACATTATATATTGCTTTTGAGTTTTGAAAAAAGTACGAATTAGAAAAATTCTGCCTAAATATAGCCTAAAATCTGTCCGGAATTCGATCTTAAAATGTATAATTAAATCTGAAAAATAATCAAACATAATAACCGGGTACCCGGTGTCCCGGTGTCCCGAACCGCTTTATCCGGGTACCCGCAATAAATGGGCCGGGACACGGGCCGCAAAAAAAGGTACCCGGCTAACCGGGTACCCGGTAATGAACACCCCTACTTAGGATATCTAATATTGTAATTTGAGGAAATGTTAGTTTGGTAGCTGTTTTGGTAGTAGATACACATTGGTTTCTATTTCAGGGTTTATTTAAGTTTTGGTTTAGTTAGTTTATAGAGGAAACTCTGCCGAAATTTTTACAGAATTTATTGTTTCATTGTTTAGGACGAATACAAGCGCCTCATTGTCGAACTTCCTGTTGATGCGCCTGATAAGAAGATTAACGACGCCTATTTTTAGGCCGTTAAAAATATCGAATCACAGGCGCCGAGGAAGAAGAAGCCTTCCAAGAAAGTGTATGGGGTTGGTGACGCAGCACAAGTTTATTACGCTGATGTTGCGACGCTACAGTCCCAATACCAGGCCACTCCTCCCCCAGCCCAAATGGCGAACGAGAGGCAGGATCATCTTCAGGGGGCCATTGACCGAGTTGAGGCCCGCCTGAACCAGCAATGTTCAAGGGAGGAGCATGATGCACTCGTGGAGGAGCAACGACAGTTGAGGGAAGAGGTCAACAATTTGCTCAACTTTGTGCGCACCTGGTTCCACGATAACCCGGCCTACCGTGAACCTCCTCCATTACATTAATGTTTGTATATTTGTATATTTGTATTATTAATTTTTTTCGAGCCTTTCATATTATATTTATTGCGTTTCTTGTTTTGTTTGATCGATAATTTAGGTTATCGATAAAATAACAAAACTGGTCAAATGTGGTCAATAATAACATTGACCACATTTGACCAGTTTTATTATTTTTATATTAAATTTTTTTCCGACTAAATTCCGACTACATAATAGTAGGAATTTAGTCGGTACTTAAAAAAATCACCGACCACCTACCGATCATTTAGTAGTCGGAAATGGGTCGGAATCCATTGCCGCCTAAATTTGGTCACTTTTTGACTATATTAAGGTTGGACTTTTCCGACTACTTTCCTACCACTTTTTGGTCGACGTTTAGTCAGAAAGCAAATATAATATTTTATTTGTAAAAATTTTGAAAAATCAACAAAATCCATATTTTAGATACACCGACCAAATTCCTACTAAAGTAGTGGTCGGTATATTGCGACTACGAGCTTGTCGGAGGGTAGTCGGTATATTGCGACTAAATTCATACTACGCTGGCTTGTCGGAATTGCGACTAAACACCTACCAAACCAATGTTTGTCAGAATTCCGACTGATTTTTCGACTATTTTAATTTACCGACCATTCTGAGCCGACTCACTTAGGGTAGTCGGTGCTTAGTCGGTATAGCCGTATACCGACTAAACAACGACTATTTTGAGTAGTCGAAAGTCTGCGTTTTTTTTTGTAGTATCTGTGTATCAAAAACATTTTGTAAATGATATATTTAATTGTTACAGGCAATATCAGGTATATGTGATTTTTCTCATATGTTTAATTTATTTACTTACACAAAAATTTATATTATACCCAATTGTTTGAAAATTATTTTATTATATATAAAAAAAAATTTACTTAATAAGATCGATCTAAATCTTAATTATCTTTTAATTGTTTAAAATTTTTCAAATTACAACCTAATTTATCCAATATTTTAAAGGTTATTTTTAACACATGGTCATCAAACTTGATAAGTTCAATTTACAAGTCATAAATAATCTAGGATTACATTTGAGCACAAGTTTTCATAAATTTTAGATTTTATAAAAATTGTGCATTGCACGGATATCTAACTAGTAGCTATTAATATTAACCATTACCAATTAATGAATTATATGATGATCTACAATACTCATATATATAAGATAATTTAGTATTTTATAATTTAAAATTTGAGTTTTTTTTTAATATTGGAGTTTTCGTTTGTTTTTTTTGTTTTTTTGTTTTTTCTTGTTTTACCATTCATCAATATAATAATTTATTTACAATCTATAATTTAAAATATACTCCAGCAAAATTAAACATAATTCGTCTCAATATAAATTTGCCAATATATTATTAACTCAATTGATTGGTTATACTCCTTCCGTTCTTTTATGTTTGTCCACCTTACTATAACGGGTAGTTTCAAATATTTGTCCACTTTAGAATACTTACCATTTTTGGAAATCTTTTTCCCCAAATATACCCTCATATTCCCTCTCATTTACCACAAATATACTCCCTCTACATTAATGACAATGATAAGTTTTTTTTCTTATTTTATCTTTAAATTAAACATTTTCTCTCTCATGATACCAATACAATCATTACTTCAATATACTATTTATTAAAATAATATCTATCTACTACAAAGATCCCACTTTTCTTAATAAATGTGAAAAACCCAAATAGGACAAACTTTTAAGAACGGAGGGAGTAGTACATATCCGAATTGGGCACCCAAAAGAAATGAAAGGAGTGTACTTTTTGGTTATTATAAGTTATTAATTTTGAAGTAATTATTTTGGAATTCCCTTATGCTATGTTTGGGAATGAAGATTTCATTTGAAAATATAGATTTGTCTCAAATTTAATATTTGGCAAATAGTAAAATTTCAAATTTGGAATTGAATCAAATTCATAATTGTTATCAATAAAGATGAAAATTTGAAAATGACCTTACAAACCTTGTCATTCTCAAATTCTACATTCATAATTTCATAATTAAAATCACTAATTTGAAATGAAATACTAATTTCCAAACACAATCTTACTCATCTTTTCGTAGTAAAGCATAAAAGGGTATTAGTTGTTAAATATTTTAAGCTCTTACAATGATCAAATTAGGAGTGTGTATGTAATTGTGATCATTTGGAAAGTTTTTTTTTTAATTCATTTGCAAAGTCTTAAAATTATATCATCTTTTCCTTTAAAATGAGGTATTATTATTAACTGAAGTAAATATCACTTTTTTCAAATAAATACCTTGATTTGATTCTCTTATCCTAAACTTATAATAATCTAAAATAATATGTTTCTCTAATCGAATAAAGATGAATTAGGAGTATTCGATATTCCTCTCATGTTAGGCGTGGGATTGACTACTATTATTACTACTAGTAAAATTAAAATTGTAATTACAAACATTACTATAACAAAATTAGATTTGTAACGACCATAGTACGAATTAGGAAACTCAAGTGTAAAACTAACTTGAGGTTAGGTGTAAAGGTCATAATTAAGATGGACTAAACTCAAGTGTAGACTTTTGACTTTCAAGTATTGCAGCAAAGTGCCGGTCTTTATTAACTTGTTACTTAGGATTAGGATACTTTCAAAAGGATAATAAACACATTCATCAACTTCGACTTACCAATTTTTAATACGTCGGTTCTACTTATCCGTTCTTGTAACGAATAGAGCTCGTAAGTACATTTGCAATCTTATTCATATATATATATTTAAGCTCATAATTGACTCTAATCACTTAACAACTAGTCCTGGACGATACTGTCTCAATATAAAATGGTTATCTGATTATTTAAGGACATAATTGATATATTTAAGGTTTTAATTGAATTTTTCATATATCATAACTGATCATAATTAATCAATTTAAAGTTTGAATTGATCATTATTAGATAAAAGTTGAAATGTTTTATAACAAAAAGAAGCCTTGAATTTTTGGCATTTCCAAGAGTATTGATTGAATTAATTGCCATACATAATTCGAAATCGAAACTTCATCCACCTTTACATTTCGGATAAGCAAAAGTTACACCTAAAACTTTTTTTCCAATTCCATTATGTACAAAAATTGCTGAGGAAAGAACAATATTACTATAACAAGTACTCTTATTTTCCATTAAAACCATTATGTTCCATTACGCTGACCCAAATAGATGGTCTCACAAGTTCTTGTGATCACTTAATTAATCACAATCGTCCAGTTCTGTATAAACCGACCCAAAACTAATAATAACTAAATGCACAATTTAGTCATACCTAAATAAGGTTCACAAGAGAACAAAACTCAATATCTCGGCTTTGGAAACGACTGAAATTATCTTGTAAATGAGTTTGTCTAATTTATAAAAGCTTGATTACAAATAAAATTCTTAATTCGATAACCTTTTTGCATTAAAATAATACACAATACGTACAAACTATCGTTGAATGTGTTCCAAATTTGACTTTACAGACCTCATAAGGGACTGAGAAAGGAAAAGCTCGTTTAGAGACTTTTTTACAATGGATTAAAAATATAGATACCATTAATTTTCTAACCTTTTTTCTAGAAAAACAAGAAATTTCAAAGTAAACAGCAACAAAGTAGACTCAAAATAGGCAGCTAATAAAGTATGAGTACACATACTGATTTCACACACCACCTTAATCCTAATGCTTCACCTCTATTTTTCTATAAATACTAAACTAACATTTCATATTTTTGTATTCAACATATATAGAATAATTAACCTCTAATTCTCATTATAATCTTTGTAACACTATCTTAATTTAGTATAAATATGGGTGTCTACACATTCACCGTCCAGGACGAAACTAGCACTGTTGCTCCGGCAAGGTTGTTTAAGGCTCTGTGCCTTGATAACCATGATATTTTCCCAAAGGTGTTACCAAATGTCATCAAAAGTATTAACTTTGTTGAAGGTGATTCAACTGTTGTTGGATGTGTCAAACAATATAACTTTGCTGAAGGTTAGCTCAAATTACTAATTTCACTCTTTTCAATATCATTTTTCATTATTAGGAATTTTTAGTCAAATAGAGATGCTTATACAAATATAAATACAAAATTCACGTCTTCAATATTAAAAGAGTTTTATGGTTAAAAAGGATTTATCCCAATATTAAAAGAGTTTTATGGTTAAAAAGGATTTATCCCAAAACTCACCGTCCTTTGATAATTGTTCCTTTTTAAAATTTACGACTATGTAATTTAATTTACATACTCTCTCATATGCCTTTCAAATTTTCATTTAAAATTGTATTTTTGTCGATGTATTAATTTAATATCTAACATTTCTAATTGTGTATATATTTTTAAAATGATTATTTATATTAATACAATTTAAATTGAGACAAATAAAAAAAATATTTTTACTTAGTTTATTTTAAATATAGATAAAAAAAATACAAAAATTATAAGTATTGCTAAATAGTGTCAAATTACTAATGGGAAAATTAGTAGGGAAATCCGATATAAGGTAATATTACATTGGTAGAACATGCTCATACTTTTTCTTTGCAAATTTCAGGAATTCCACACAAGTATGCAAAAGGCAAGGTTAATGAGCTTGATGTGAATAACTACTATGTCAAGTTCACAAATTTTGAAGGTGATATGTTAGGCGATGTATTAGAATGTGTTGTTTATGAAGTTAAAATTGAATCAAGTGGTTCTGGAAGTCATTATAAGATGGTGAGTCATTTTCACACAAAAGGAAATGTCGTTGTCACTGAAACCGATGACATAGTCAAGGGAGACATTCAAAGCTTGATAATGACCTACAAGGCTGTGGAAGAGTATCTTATCAAAAATCCTCAAATTTATGCTTAAAAATACTATCAACAACCGAGAGAATCTTCTACGTTAAAAAAATGACTATCATATTTACATCACTTGTAGTTTCTCTTATTCAAGTAAGGTGTGTACTTAATAAAAACTTATGTGAGTTATAATTCTGAGTTTGTTACTTAATACAAAGTTGTGTACTTGTGTTGAATTTACATGATTTGGTTACCATGTTGAATAAACTTGACTTTTTACTCTACAACACATGAAATTGTTAATATGCTTTTTTATTTTTTTAGATCATTTATCAACTACAGCCTCCAAGTTTACTCAATTTCAAATAAACAGCCGCGAACTTTGTGCAACAATAAGTTAAACTTACACTCACTAAAATATACTTTGAAATATATTGATTAGTAGTATTTTTACAATTGAAATATATTGATTAGTAATACTTTTACAAAAAGCTCAAAAAAAAAGTAGTATTTGTACAACAGCATTGATGCAATATATTTTTAATGTAAGCAATATATTTTAATGACTATATCGCCATGACCTAAGAAATTAGAGGGTTCCAATTGCAAACAATCTTATTTTTTACAAAATAGAGATCAATGCTATTTTGGATTATGATGTAATTACAAAAATATTATAATTGTTATCGGGTCAACCGGCCCCAATTTGATGGGGTAAGTCAAAGGGCCACGTCCATAAAAGTCAGTCAACACCCTCATGAGAGACCATCTCAAGGGCGAAATTTGTTGGAATTTAGAGTGTATAGTGGACATCGGAAATGATTTAATTAATTAAATTAAATAAATAATTTAATTAAATTAATGTATATAATCCCAAGGTTGTAAAATATATGTTTTAGTTAAAACATAAAAGTCACGGCTCGTGACCCAGATCGCGGCTCGCGAAAATAAGCAAAAATGTTTCTGGAAAAATTGGCACAGCTTGTCGCGAGTCCTGGGATTTTTTCGTGCTTTGTTCCGGTTCGTTCTGGTGGTTATATTATAACTTCCTACGGTTAATATGGTTAATATTAGCCGTGTTCCTTGGGTTATATGGGTTGAGTGAAAAGCGATATTGGTTCGTGAATCGATCTCGTATTTCACGGATCAACCTAGCGTTTCATGGAGCAAAATCTTGCTTCATGAAGTGGTGTGAGCTATTCTATAAATATAGGATGCTCTTGTGTCATTTGGGACATTCATAATTTCTGATTTCTTCTCTTCTTAAGCATTTCAATCAAGAACTTGCAATCCTTGTTTGTGTATTTCCATATTGCCTTCCATTTAAGTTATTCTTGTGTCATTCTAATTTCCTCGTGCTAGGAAATTAGTGTAATTCTTTGTATCTTAGAACGTATTTCCGGTTTATTCCTAAGCACCGTGGTAGGGAGGAAATAACGTTTTAGGAAAGAGCATCTCGCCTAGAATTTATATCAAGTTCCAACCACTACAAGATAAGTAGTTATGGCCGACAACCATTATTGTGGCCCATTGTACCAAAACTTGTCACCCAAGGGATGGACGACAAAATTATTTTTGTCACCACGTGTGTCGCCCAATTGGTGTTGCCCATATATAAAATCATCGAGCCACATTTAATAGTTGTCGCCCAAGAATAAGATTTGGGCGACAATTGTGTTTGTCGCCCATAAATTTAATTTTGGGCTTCATATTATATTTGTCGCCCAAGTTATTTCTTTGGGCGCCATATTAATTTATCGCCCAAGAGTATTGATCTGGGGCTTCATGTTTATTGGTCGTCGCCCAAACGTGCTTTAGGCTTCAAAAATTTTTGTGGCCTAATATCAACTATTGAACGTAACTCCAATATGGGCATCAAATTTACTTGTTGGACAAGTACACTTTGGGCTGCATATTTGTTGTTGTTGTCCAAAGTCAAAGATTAATCATCATGCTTTTGGTTGACATTTTCATTACATATTTGCTTTTGATTTTCTTGGAATAATATAAAATATTTTAACCATAAAAACTGGCGAATATTACTTTTTGGCAATCAATGAAAAGTGGCCAATATATTGACAATAAGTTGTGCACAAATTACTTAGCCTACAAATTAAATATCTTGCACTTCTCATAAAATCCTAATAAACTAAAACTATATACATGAGGGTCATGTTTTAACTAGAAAACTATCTATGCGCGACATAAGCTTTCTTCCAAACGAACTTGAACATTCCTATGCAAACTTTAAATATTGCCACCTCAACCTGAAAAGAACACAAATTTATTAGAATATGCATAAACATGGTGAGAAAAATGTTTCAGCCAAAAAAATATAATAATCTTTTAACTTTGTCATATTCTTATGGTAATTAACTTGAAATAAACTCTTTTCTTTGTCATATTCTTTAACCTCAGACATCGTCTCATACATAAATTTAAAGATTGAAAAAATAAAAAAGACTGAATATCTTCATTATTTCTTAAATGATCAATTCTTTGTATTCAAATATACTCCATGACAAAATCTTTACCTTTTTCTTGAACATATAAATTGAAATTCAGTAACAATGTTCCAATTATTTTACCATTTCATTAATCAAAATTCAAAGAATTCTCAAGTAAAAAAATACATTGCTCTTCCCAAAATCAATTAAACACATTTGGCAATAATAACATAAAAAATATGAGGAAAAGAAAAATAATTCAAAAACAAACTCTAATTTCACAAGAACCTCAACAACAAATCTTAATTTGTAATCTTGATTTCAAAAGAATACAAAAAAGAGTTATGCAAATGGGTAATAGAAAAGAGTTTCTATCAACAAAGAATCCATTGAATCAACAAATAAATTATTAATGAAAATTGAGACATAAGAATTCATTGAATCAACAAGTAAGATTTAAGCAATTGAAAATAGAAAACAATACCTAAGAATTGTATAAACCAATTTAATTGAATAATCAAGAATTCATCCACAAGCTTAATAAGCAATTGGAGTTTTAAAGATTGGACCGAACTGAATAAAACTCACAAATAGTTTCTGGACCAATTTGTTTGAAGCTTCGACCGATGCTGTGTTGCATCTCGACCGAATGTGGAGGCAGTCAAGAATTAATTTCAGAATTTGTTCTTTTATAAAAAAAATCATTATAAGATATATTAGATTTAGAACTTGGAAATTTGAAAAATTGAATGTGTATAATAAAATAAAAATTTATTTTTTATTAAGCTGTTATTTTAGATATTGTAAGTATTTATTTATTTGATAAACTTGTGATTTAAATGAAGTTAAATATTTGAGATTTTATTGTCGTAACAATTTTTCGTTAATTGGAAAATAACTTGAATGAATGTCAAATAAAATATTATATATCATAAAAATTCACTTTTGGCCAGAAACTGTCTGCCTCGTTTTGCATGTCGCGTTTTGGTGGGTTCGTTGTGTCATTTTTGGAACGTTTTGGGTGTTAGGTTAAATTAAAATTCGCGTAGACACTTAAAATGATTAAAAAAAGTAAACGACCTTTATAAACCATGGGATTTGATACCCAAGGTAATTGGTACCTTTCGGATGCAACGGTAAAGTCGTTTTTTTTATTCGCACATCAGAAGTTATCGAATCTGACCTGTTTTGTGGTTGTACGTCTAAACTTCTAAATCAAGATGTACTGACAACCGACATGTTAAGGGAGATAAAAAAACGGCACGTTATTTAATTTTGAGAGTTAGTGTAAAAAGAAGGGCGCCCTTTTAAAATTTTAACTCAAAATATTTGGATTTTCAATGTTTTATTTATTTGTCGCCCAAGAAATACCGTTGTGTTATACTTTATTTATTTGTGGCCCAAGCATACTATTGTACCACACATTACAAATTTGTCGTCCAAGTAAAGTCATTGTGCTACACATTATAAATTATCGCCCAAGCATTACTATTGTGCCATATATTTTAAATTTGTCATCCCAAGCAATACTATTGTGCCACATACTTTAAATTGTCGCCCAAGCATTACTATTGTGCCAGATATTTTAAATTTGTCGCCCAAGTTGTACTATTGTGCCTCATCTTTTAATTTTATCGCCCAAAATTTATATGTGCTACAACTTTATGTTTGTCGCCGAAATGAAATCTTTTTTGTCGCCCAATATAAAATTTCTTGTAGTGAACAAAATCTTCTAGTTACTTTGATCATGTTGAAGATTGGTGTATCGAAAATCTCGGTGGTGTACATAAGCAAGGCTTGATCGTCATATGTAATTTGGTTTTTCTATCACAAACTTGTATTTTAATTTATTGTTGATTTATAAATTAAAGTACATTTCAAACAAACTAAAACGTTATCTTTCTCTTGAATTACATTGTGACAAGTCTCAAGGATTTAACAACCAATTTTGTGAAATTGGATAAGTATGTAGGCAATGAATTTAGAAGATGGCAAAAGAAAATGCTTTTCTTATTGACTACATTGAATGTTGCTTATGTGATAAGTACACCAAGGCCTAGTGAAAAGGAAGATGAGACTCCGGAGGATACCCGTGCTAGAAGTAATGGACAATGATGACTTTATATGTAGGGGACATATCCTTAATGGTATGAGTGACACTCTCTTTGATGTTTACCAAAATGTTGAATCCGCACAAGAAATGTGGTCTTCACTTGAAACTCAATAGATGGCCGAAGATGCATCAAGCAAGAAGTTTCTTGTAAGTAATTTCAATAATTTTAAATTTGATGATGCTCGTTCTATTATGGAACAATTTCATGAGATCCAACGTATGTATGATAATCTTAAAAGGCATGATATAAATATGGATGAACTTTTTGTTGTGTCAAGTATTATTGATAAGTTGCCACCATCATGGAAAGATGTTAGGAATACCCTAAAGCATAAAAAGGAGGAAATCGATCTTACCCAACTTGCCACCCATCTTCTCATAGAAGTTGGGATTCGTGAGCAAGAAAAGGTTAAGGATCCATCCTCGGTTCCAACAATCAACATGGTGGGTGAAAATTCTAACAAGTCAAAAATTGTTAAGAATAAGAAAAGGGGTTCCAATTCTTTCAAGGGAAAATCTACTAAATCCTCTAAGAAGCCTACGGTTGATGGGTGTTGGTTTTGTGGAAAACCGGGTCATCGAAAGAAGGATTGTTTTCTTTTCAAGAAAAAGAATGGTAACAAGGGTGAGGCTTCTACAAGCCAAGATCCCGTGAATGAAGGTACTTCCTCACAATTAATTAAATTTAATTCCAATTTGGATTTAAATGGAACAAATAATAATATTTGTTGTGCGCAGGATGATTCATGGTACATGGATTCAGGTGCCTCTATGCACGTTTGCATGGATAGGAGATGGTTTAAGACCTTTCACAAGTTTGATGGTAATGAGTTTCTCTATGGGAAATAATTCTTCTATTCAAATTCTTGGGAAAGGATCGGTTGATCTTCAATTCACTTCGGGAAATCTTCTAACTTTGAAGGAAGTGATGTTTGCTCCTAAGATTGCAAGGAACCTAGTGTCGGGGCCAACCTTGAATCGCATGGGATATAAATTAGTATTTGAATCCGATCGATGTGTAATTAGTAGGGGTGGTGTATTTATTGGTAGATGTTACCTAACTTGTAATTTGTTTAAACTTTCTATTAAGTCTTGTATAGCTAGTAGTATTCTTCATGTGTATGATAAAGATGTACATAAGTTAGATTTATGGCACAATAGATTATGTCATGTAAATTATGATAAAATGATATATATGGGTAAATTAGATATTATTCCTATGTTTGTGGTTGATGAACAAAAGTGTAGTACTTGCATGTTAAATTAAATCACTAGAAATCCTTTTAGGAAAGTAGAAAGAACATCTAACATTCTTGATTTGATCCATAGTGATTTGTGGGATTTTCATAGTACTCCATCTTTAGGTAACAAAAAGTATATGATCACATTTATTGATGATTATTCTAGATTTTGTTATGTGTATTTATTGCATTCTAAAGATGATGCCTTAAATATGTTTAAAATATTTAAGAATGAAGTTGAAGTACAATTGGATTCTAAGGTCAAACGACTTAGAACGGATAAAGGAGGGGAATATTATAACCCTAGTTATTTCCAAGAAATGGGAATTGTCCATGAAACTACGGCGGGTTATTCACCACAATCAAATGGTGTAGCCAAAAGGAAAAATTGGACTTTGCAAGAAATGGTTAATTCCATGTTATCCTACTCGGGATTGAGTGAAGGATTTTGGGGTGAAGCGATGTTGACCGCATGTCACATCCTCAACCGGGATCCCACTAAAGGGAATAAGGCTATTCCTTATGAACTATAGTACAAGAGCAAAACCAAACTTGAGTTATCTTCGAGTTTGGGGATCTAGGGCAATTGTAAGAGTGCTCGGTAATAAAAGAAAGAAACTTGGTGAAAGAGGTTTCGATTGCATCTTTGTTGGCTATGCACTTCATAGGCATACCTATAGGTTTTATGTAATAGAACCTAATGACTACATATCGATTAATTTGATAATTGACTCTAGAGATGCTATTTTTGATGAGACTCGATTTTCATCAATTGGCAGGCCTAAAGACCTACAATTTAGTACCGATGTTCAAGAAGTTGATGAAGATCAACTTGATACTCAAGATGTTCCATCAAATGATGAACATGTAGAGATTTCTCTTAGGAAAAGTACGAGATGAAGGATTGCCAAATCGTTTGGTCCAGATTTTCAAGTCTACTTAGTAGAGGGTACAAGAGACTCTCTCTGTACATCCACACTTTATTGTTTTAATGTGGAGGACAATCCATCTACTTACGAAGAAGCAATGTCTTCTCGTGATAAGGCTTTTTGGGAAGAATCCATTAATGATGAAATGGTTTCCATCATGGGGAATAACACTTGGGTCTTAACCGACCTACCTCCAAGTTGTACTCCTCTTGGAAGTAAATGGATTTTTACGGTTAAACGTAGACCCGATGGGTCTGTGATTCGGTTTAAAGCAAGATTAGTGGTGCAAGGCTTTAGACAAAAGAAAGGTATTGATTATTTCGATACGGATGCACCGGTTGCTAGAACTACAACTATTCGACTCTTGATAGCCTTAGCTTCTATCCACAATTTGTTGATTCATCAAATGGATGTCAAAACGGCATTCCTTTATGGTGATCTGGAGGAGGAAGTGTACATTAAACAACCCGAAGGGTTTGTTGTTAAAGGACAAGAAAAGAAGGTGTGTAAATTGGTTAAGTCTCTTTATGGACTTAAACAAGCACAAAAGCAGTGGCATCAAAAGTTTGATGACACGGTGTTGTCTTTTGGTTTTGTTGTCAATGAGGCCGATAAGTGTGTTTATAGCAAGTTCGATAATAAAGGAAATGGGGTTATCATTTGCCTTTATGTCGATGACATGCTCATATTTGGTACAAGTATAGAGCAAGTGGAAATGACAAAAGAATTTTTGTGAAAGTCTTTCTCTATGAAAGATTTGGGGGAGGCCGATGTTATCTTAGATATTAAGATAATACGTCATAATAGAGGTCTTATGTTAAACCAATCTCATTATATTGAGAAGATTCTCAAACGGTTTAATATGATTGAGAAAGCTCCAGTTTCCACTCCCATGGATCCATGCGAGAAGTTATTACCTTATGAAGGTGAAGCGATTTCTCAATTGGAATACTCAAAGGTCATTGGATCTTTGATGTATGCAATGACCTGTACAAGGCCAGATATAGCTTTTGCAGTGGGGCAATTAAGTAGGTTTACTCAAAAACCTGGTCCTACCCATTGGAGAGTTGTTAGAAGAGTACTTAGATACTTGATTAGAACCAAGGACTATGGTTTGTAATATCGTGGAGATCCTCCTGTTTTGGAAGAATATTCTGATGCAACTTGGGCATCCAATAAAGAAGATAATTCTTCTACAAGTGGATGGGTATTCATGTTTGGGGGAGGTGCCATCTCATGGGCGTCTAAGAAACAAACATGTGTTGCAGATTCTACGATGTGTTATGAGTTTATTGCTTTAGCATCTGCGAGCAAGGAAGCAGAATGGTTAAGAGATCTCATGTATGAGATTCCTCTGTTGGTTAAGCCAATGTCACCGGTAGCTATCCATTGTGATAGTGATTATGGTTTGCTAAAGAAGAAAAAGATTATACACTCTAAATGAGGGAGGATTGTTGGAATTTAGAGTGTATAGTGGACATCGGAAATGATTTAATTAATCAAATTAAATAAATAATTTAATTAAATTAATGTATATAATCCCAAGGTTGTAAAATATATGTTTTAGTTAAAACATAAAAGTCACGGCTCGTGACCCAGATCACGGCTCGCAAAAATAAGCAAAAATGTTTCTGGAAAAATTGGCACAGCTTGTCGCGGCTCGCGACGAAACTCGCGGCCCGCGAGTCCTGGGTTTTCCTGGGATTTTTTCGTGCTTTTTTCCAGTTCGTTCTGGTGGTTATATTATAACTTTCTACGGTTAATATGGTTAATATTAGCCGTGTTCCTTGGGTTATATGGGTTGAGTGAAAAGCGATATTGGTTCGTGAATCGATCTCGTATTTCACGGATCAACCTAGCGTTTCATGGAGCAACATCTTGCTTCATGAAGTGGTGTGAGCTATTCTATAAATATAGGATGCTCTTGTGTCATTTGGGACATCCATAATTTCTGATTTCTTCTCTTCTTAAGCATTTCAATCAAGAACTTGCAATCCTTGTTTGTGTATTTCCATATTGCCTTCCATTTAAGTTATTCTTGTGTCATTCTAATTTTCTTGTGCTAGGAAATTAGTGTAATTCTTTGTATCTCAGAACGTATTTCCGGTTTATTCCCAAGCACCGTGGTAGGGTGAAAATAACGTTTTAGGAAAGATCATCTCGCCTAGAATTTATATCAATATCCAACAAAATCTTCTAGTTACTTTGATCATGTTGAAGATTGGTGTATCGGAGATCTCGGTGGTGTACATAAGCAAGGCTTGATCGTCATATGAAATTTGGTTTTTCTATCACAAACTTGTATTTTAATTTATTGTTGATTTATAAATTAAAGTACATTTCTTACAAAATTAACAAAATGCCCATGGGACATCCAACTCTAGTCATTTATTGTCCTATATATACCCACAATTATGACCATTAAGGGTATGCATTCTCTCTGTCTACATTGCTCTCAATAATTTTCATTCAATTCTTATTTCATCTTACCGAATTGGACCCTTTCAAAACAAAATTCAATCATAATCAACCCCTTCCATTGTGACTTAAGTTGACTCGATTTCAGCGCAGAAACATTTGGCGTCGTCTGTGGGGAGAGAGAATAGCACCTTCCTTTTCACCTTCATGTGTCTTATGAACACCATTTTGAATCAAGATTGACTTCATCTTTACTCGCTATAAACTGAAATTTGTGTTGATCCTATCGAATTTCTCAATGTCTAACTTCATGGTTGACATCTTGAGCTTTAAATGACTACCAATTATAGGAATCACAAGTATGAAGTTTAAGTATTTTAACTGGATGTAAACCTCACTCAAGGATACCAATTGTTGGCTCTAATAACACCTCTAATAACCTCAAATAATTGTTGGCTCTAATACCAATTGAAAGCAGGAGAGGTATAAACCTCACTCAAGGATCACAAGTATGAAGTTTAAGTATTTCAACTGGATGTTTGTCTTAGTGTAGGAATCAAATGAGCAAGTTAATAATTAATGACAATAATAAGTAAATAATCAAGACAAGTTACTACGAAAAAAAAGCAATTTTCCGACTACCCAAAACAGTCGGAATTTAGTCGGTATAGGTCTATACCGACTAAATTCCGACTGATTTGGGGTAGTCGGCTCAGAATGGTCGGAAAATCATTGTAGTAGGAAAACAGTTGGAAATTTCCAACTACCCTTTTAGTCGGAAATTAGTCGGCAAACACTATTTCAGAATTCAAACCATAATGACAAAAAAAAAAATTTTAAAAATTAATAAGCCGAGAGATAATATATAATAATACGTAGTGCGTTTTAGTCAAACAAAGTAAATTAAATTAATACAAAAAAAACTTAATAAATATGAATTTCTCAATAAACATATAAATAAATATTTACTAACTAAAATTAATGTAAAATACTTTTGTGTGGTTTAGTAAAAATTCAGTTTTAGTTTGGATTGAAAAAAAAAAATTTAATTAAATTTAGTTTGATTTCATTGTATCAATACCAAACCAATAACGGATCTTATGCCACTACATATGCTCTCTTAGCCCATGACTCAAATTATTCGAATATAGATAAAGTCACTCTTAAGGGTAGTTTTGAGGTGCAACTGCCTACGGTCCAACTTATAAAGCGACCCAAATTGAGCTAACTCTTATTATTCAAAATTGTATTTGAATTAATAACTTCTAACATAGACTGAACATACAACATTGAGTATATTAATTAAGTGCATGACTACTGAACTATGTAGAAAAACAAACATAAATCCAATGGTAAAAACATAAATATTGAAGTTGATTACATACATATGCTAAGATAAGTGTTGAACCCATCCTATACTAATATATTGCAATAGCCAATAAGTACATGTAATATTAGTTTACATAGCTGAACATTCAGATTATTCATTGAGAATTACAAGCTTACTTTCTGAATTTCGTGGCATCAGTAAAATTAATTTACAAAAAGAGTTGCTACAAAAATAAATCAATGGTAAAAACATACAAATGATAGATCATTTACAAGTTAAACTAACTAGCTAGCAGAATTTTGGTTGCCCTCGAATTCTCGTCGAATGATTTCTAACATGATTTCATTCCAAGTATCAACTGCACCCGGCATACACCAATGCAAGCAATCTTGTGGTGGTGGACGTCCATCTGGACCCCTCTTCGTTATTTTATTCGGGTCAGGGCTCCGATATGGACCCGGATGACCATCATGACGGTACTTGAAAGCTTCTGTTATATCCATTAATTTCATTTTTGATTTGTTTGTTATCTTCTTACTAGCCTTGTAGAATCCTGTTGCTTGTTTGTCGTGCATCTGATTCGTGTACTCGTATTCGACTATTTTATCCAACGGCCTGATTTTCCCTGTACATGATCCACCCGTATTCCATGCACCATTCTCATAATGATCAGGTGAGTAAGTCGTAACAATGGTTAGCCCGGAGTAGTTAGGATGAGTAGCCATTGCAGTTAACGTAGTCTCAGTTGATAGTTCAAAGGCTTCGGTGGTGGTTATGTTTAGTGAACGATTGTCAGGTGGGGTCCACAACTGCCCTCCAACAATCTCGTCTTTCAAGAAATACACAGATCGTTTAGGGAACCAATGACCATTCGAAAAGACAACCACATGGGATTTTGAGGCGTATTCCATGAAGCTATCATCTGGAACATCAAGGTGCATTTTGATTATGTCCTCAGGAAGATCTTCAAATGGCTCTGTCGTGTGATGTACAAGCCATGCTGACCAAAATCGAAGTATTGTTATTGATTTGGATCTGAAAACCCAGCGTTGCATACGCTTGTTTCCTTTATTAATCGGTGTTTCAACCTGAAATAATTGAAAAAATTATTATATTGGTACATAGAAGTTTCCTCTATCCATGTGAGTTCGCCCCCTCATCCGTCTAATGTAAAAGCTTTATATGCTGAATAGAGAAAACCAGCTAAGCGAAAGGGACTTAATCAAAGATAAACTGTTATCAACGTTACATACATCATATATGCTAATAATCCATCTAATGTTTGGACACTTGTTTTTTTATCGGGGTAACGATTAAGAATCTACATGATAGAGGAAACGACAAATTATCTAAGTTGTGAGAATCGAACTCTTGGTTCTACAATGGTAAGGTTGCATAACTCTCGCCCACAAACTCCATCTAAGTGAGAGTCCAAAAATCTATTTATAAAACTAAACTAAACTTAAAACCAATGGCCTTTTTGGCACTTAAACGTCCTTTTCTTTTCATGACTAAATTACAAAGCATCTTATAGTTAAAATATCACTTTCATGTCCACATTCAGGGACAAATCTAAAGAAGTTTCCAAAAAAGGATGAATATAGTAGTGATTAAAGCTTAGAAAAATATACCTGCCACAGTATACACAGAAGCGACTCCATCTGATTACGAGCCACAGAATCACCGACAAAAGTAATAGTCTTTCCGCTCATCAACTCGAAGAACTTGGTGGTGTTAAATCTAGGTAGTCGACAATTATATGGTTTCCATCTCCAATTCTCGTACTCTTTGTCAGGTCTGCCATTTCCTTGGCAATTTTGGTTTTGAGTGAGGACAGGGCAACTGTTGTTGGTGTATAATGGTCCCTCTGAATCGTAGTACCATTCCCCATAGTATAGATCACATTCTGAAATTGATGTATAGTATCAGCAACTTGCAGTTAAACTAAGGACTAACTTAGAAAAGTTAACTTTTGGATAAACATCTACTTTGTCAACCGTGTGTCGTTTCTAGTCTGATCGGGCCGTCTAATGGTCAGATATGATCGGCTGTATAAACCAATATATAAACCTTGTGTATTTGGATCAACAAAGAATTTGATTAATATGGTATATCAACAAAGTTCGTCATTTTGATTTTCTTGTTAAATAAAAATCAGGGCATTTGATTATGTGTACAGTCGGATTCTTCCGGTAATTGGGTACAGAAATGTCTTGTAAAGAACAAAGAAGAAAGAAAAAGAGTCTATGAAGGACAAAACAAAAACACCAGATGCACTTAAAGATAGTAAGTTGACTATTAAGTTATTATACCAATGAAAGAATAATGACTCAACTAGAATTATAAGGAAACATGAAAATCATATGAATAACAAAAGAAAACTAATTTAGACAGTCTTTGTTATAAAGAATAACCTGAATCATCTGAACTTTCATCGTTCGAATTCTGATCATTTTGAACCACTTCACCTACTTCTACCTCCGACCCATCATCACTGTCAAATTTGTCGACCTGCAAGCTTTGCTGAGGAACAATGGAGCGAGAAACTCCAGTAGGTTCTTCAACCCCATAAAGATAGTTAGAAATAACAGAGGAACTGGGGCGCGACAATATCAAGACCCAAGAATCCCATGTTATGAATACCGTAAGTAGCACAACTGAAATCGCGATAGAAGAGACGACCTTTCTCCTATAGTTTAAAGCAGCAGAATGATCTCTAGACCAAGCCGTAGCCATGGCTGCAAATACTTGTGTTTTCTTAACACCACCAACCATTTATACATTATTATTTCAGCTTCCAGTAGAAGTATGTAACATGCCTTTCTTAGCAGCACATGGAAATTATGCGGCCATCCTAATCATAAATATGACTGGTTCTAAGTTAATTATTTTAGCAGCCAAATAAAGACAACCCACCAGGTCAAGAGAATATATGTGTACAGCATGGAATATAATTAATTAACTAATCATAAAAAGAATATAACACCAATAATCAATATAGAGCAGTCTAGTAGCATATGTAAATTTGTTCTATTTGTGGCCTTAATATTTTAAAATTACATATTTTATTATAGATCGAACTAAATTAATTGGCGGCTTTCTAAAGTTTGTATTTTTCGAAAAAATTCACAACCGACAGATGATTTTGAGCTTGATAGTAAGAAATAACTCGGCTGACGGAGGGATTATAATGAGTAAATATTGAAAGATTAATAATACTACTAGAATTGTCATAGAATGCAATTATTTACAAGAACCTTCCTGGATCAAGGCATCCAATTCACACAATTGATAATGATAGGTCAATGACAAAAAAAGTATTATATCAGGTTTAAAACTGGCCTCTCAGTGACAACATAAACGAGCCTAAAAGTCGTAGACTACTCTAAAAGTCGTAGTGGGCCATTTCGGGCTTGAACATAAAGCAGCACAGAAAAAGGCATAAGTCAAGTGGGCTAAGTTTTGATCACCCTCCAAGGCTACAACTCTCTAGTGATGACTTCAAGCACAAGCTCGTTCCAGGTATCGACTGGGCCTGGCATACACCAATGTAAGCAATCCTGTGGTGGTGGTTTCCCATTTGGACCTAGCTGTGTGATTTTATTCGGATCAGGGCTCCTGTATGGACCAGGGTGACCATCTGGACGATATGAAAAAGGCTCGGTAATGTCCATCAACTTTAATTTTGAACCGTTTGTCTGCTTCTTCAGAGCCTGGTAAAAACCTGACACCTGTTTCTCGTGCATGGTTTTAGTAAACCCATTTTCTACCAACTGACCTGGCAAGATGGGTCCCACTTTTCCTGTGCATGAACCTCCTGTGTTCCAAGCACCACCTTCATAATGATCGGGTGAGTAAGCCCGAAGAATGGTTAGTCCAGCAAAAGTGGGATGGGTAACCATGGTAGTCAAACTTGTATCAACAGAAATTGCAAAGGCTTCGACGTTATTTAGCTTTATAGGCACATTTTGGGGTGGAGGCCATAGCTGGGTTCCTACTATCTCATTTTTTAACATGTATATTGATTGTTTTACAAACCAATGACCAGAGGAAAGAACAACTACATCAAATTTCGGGATGTGTTGCACAATAGCTTCATCTGGGACATCAAGGTGGAGCTTAGGAATTCCCTGTGGAATGTCACCAATAGCTTCTGTTGTTACATTGACAAGCCATGAGGACCAAATGCGAGCTATCATAACATCATGTGATCTGAAATTCCAGCGATGCATATGACGGTTTCCTTGATTTTTGGGTATTTCAACCTAAAAGAATGGTGAAATGAATTATTAAGCAAGACTGCTAAACCTAATTTTTCCGGGTATTTGACGTTTATCATTTCAACTTTCTTTCGGACATAGACATATTGGCTAAAATCTTTTCAAATTCGGAATGAACTATCAGGTTCTACATTCTTGTGCTGTTTCATAAAATATATTTGCAAATTACCTGCCACAGTAAGCACAGCAGAGATTCCATCTGGTTTCTTGCAACAGAATCACCAACAAAAGCAATTGTCTTTCCCCTCATCACTTCCAAAAATTTGGTTGCATTAAATCTTGGAAGATCACACTGAGCTGGCCTCCATCTCCAGTTCTCATATTCCTTGTCAGGCCGCCCGTTTCCATGACAATTTTGCTTCTGAGTTATAACAGGACATGAATTGCTTGTGTACAATGGCCCAGCAGAATCATAGAACCATTCACCGTGGTACAAGTCACACTCTGAAACGATTTTTCACTCAAATGCAAGTCAATAACCCTGAAATCAAATGCAAGATAATACAATACAGTAAATTGTTATAGGCATGGTTGGGAAAGACTGAAGGTTATATTATTGCGATGAATGATCCGGGAGCCACTAACAATTTTAATTCCATTCTTGACCCTAGAAAACTAAAAATACCATGTGAGTAGTGTGAAAGATAGGGTGTAGTCCAGGAAATGAAGATAAAATCTTGGGATAGTTTGAATTTGCATTACTAGGATTAGAGATAAAAGATGACTTCCTATCGCTCCAATAGGGAAATTTCGATATGATACTAGGAATATAGTGGCTTGAAAAACTAGGCCTAATAAACACCAATTGGATAACCCAGAACATGAGTTTAGTGTGGAAAAATAGAAATTGGTTTTAGTGGGAGACCTTTCTTTAAGAAGAGCCAAGATTTCATTGAAAGCAATGTTAAGGGAGATTCGTATGGAGGGAGGATGAGTATTGGAGGAATGTAATTGGATAGAGGAGCCAAACCCAGAAATAAGTTTGCCAACATTCTTAAAGATGACCATAAACAATCACCTTAAAGTCTTGCAACCATTCTTGACTTACCCTCTCAAAGATCCTATGACCACCAAATCACCCTTAAGGAAGGAATCAACCCCATAAATGTAAGACCAATTCGCTATCCTTATATACAAAAATATGAGATAGAAAGGATGGTTCAAGATATGCTTAAAGTTGGGATCATTAAACCTTCTACTAGTCCATTTTCTAGCCAAGTTATTTGGTAAAAAAGAAACATAGGTTTTATAGATTTTGTGTTGACCACATGGCCTTGAACAAGGCTACAATACCCGACAAATACCCGATAACAACCATTGAAGAGTTGCTAGACGAACTCTATGGTTCCTCGACTTTTACCAAACTCCATCTCAAATTCAGTTATCGCCAAATTCGCATGAAAACCCGAGACATGGATAATAAAACAATCTTTGTAACCAAGAGGGGCATTATCTCAAATCTGGTTATCACAAAATCCACATTGGTGAGGATAAAGCGGCGGCATTTTTGTCTTAGCCTTTACTAAAATCCTCAAAGAACTCGAGATTCCTAGGCCTTATTGGGTATTCTAGCATATTCTTGAAGGAGTATGCCAATGCCAATACTAACAAGGAACTTACAAACCAGCTGAAGAAAGATGTATTTGATTGGGGAGAGTGCAGAAACGGCATTCCAAACTCTCAAACAAGCCTTAAACCAAGTCCTGGAAATGACAACCTTCCGACAAGTCTTCATATTGGAAACACATGCCTTAGGTATGGGCTTGGGTGGTATTGTTACAAGAAAACCATCCCAAACCCAACTTTAGCAAAGTCTTGGCAGTGAAGGCCAGCCACAAGCCATATGAAAAAGAACTTATAGCCCTGAAATGAAAACATTAATTGGTATGAAGGAGGTTCTTGATAAAAACGGACCAAGCCTAAAATTTCTTTTGGAGCCGCGAGATACAGGATTTGAGTACAAAAAATAGATGATAAAAGTTCAAAGGGGTGAGTTTTCAATAATTTACAAACCGGGAAAGAACTACACAGTTGCAGATCATGAAGGTTCCAAGAAGTCTTGGAGTTGGGAGCATTATTGAGTTCTAATGGGATCGACTAGACTTATTTGGAGGAAGAAGAGCATAAAGATAAGTCTACCTAGGTCATGCTCTGAAGACTTGTTAGTCTTGCATATTGCTTACTTCACAGTAAAGGAATAGAGAGGAATTGTACTCAAGATTTTGTGTATTTCATTCTGCCCTCAAGTACATACATTACAGGTATATATATATGACCTAAGGATAAAAGTTATGCCATTCTAGAATATGCTATAGTCCATAACAAACTAGGACAGCTGGCACAGTACAAGAGGTGCAAAGAAGTTTGTTGTAACTAATTGCTGCAGGGGAATATTCGTTGCTGATTTGTGAGTGCAGCAGCAGCAGGAGAGCTGTGCTCAATATGCTCAATCCACCCCGTCTTACACATCTCCCAGCTCAAGAAAGCACCTCTGTCATTTCACCATCCATCCCAACAAAAATGCAATACAGATGAAGTCCTTCCCGTTCGAGTAGTGGATTCGACTCTTCGTGAGATACTGATACAAAGGGAGGGGTTGCCAACTTCTGATGCAACCTGGGAAGATTATACTAAGATACTCCACTTACTCGGATGCCCACCTTGAGGACAAGGTGGAAGTGTGGAACTCTTAGCAGCGGGTATTGTCACAACAACTATGAGGGTAACTCATACGATTACCTATAAGAGGAGAAACAAAATGAATAGAGCACGTACAAAATAATAATTAGTTGAGCCAACTGGACAACAAAAGAAGTTGTTATATGTGCTATGTATTGTAGTCTAGTTGTTAGGCTTATGGCTATATATAGCCGAGTTATAATGCATTTAAGGGCATATTGTTTTTACTGAACAATAAATAATATTTGGAGTATAGCAGCACTCGAAGCCTGCATATTATTTCTCTTTTCTGTCTCTTTCATTCTTGCAACTGTTTTTTGTTTTGAACATCATTCCTGCAACTTTAATCTCCCAAGTCCCAATTATCACAGTATCACTAAAAACGTTTACAGACTACTAAGTTTGACAAATTATGCAATGTTCCTTTGCATGCTGCTTACTTTCCACCCCAAAAAGGTTGGTTTTCTTTGTGCTTCTAAGTTCTACAAACATAGAAGTATTAGTCAAACAATTTATTTAAGTGACCATTCCATGCCATGTCTTCTATGCATTGTCTGATCAATTCACATGTGTCTAGTTCATCTAATGCTTCCAAAAAAAAAATGATGTTAAATCCTACGAACTCAAGGTTAGACATATCAAACGCAACACAATCAAACTTGTTGGAACTACGCAGAGGATCTTAATCAAATACTCCTATTAAAATGAGGTTAAACAAGGGTAACATGTGAAGAGGCATTGTATTTTGAGTGTAGACCTAAAAAAGATGGGTAAAATCACAAGAAACTTTAGTTTGATCGTAGATGAAATGGATTTACGCGGAAGATCTTCAATCCATATCTATTTAAGAGGCTTTATATATTCTTCCACATATATCATTTTACATCAACCACAACATATATCTCTCACTAGTCACTCCTTCCTAATTCCATCTCCTTAAACAACATCACCAACAAATTTTTTTAGGCTCCCAAGCCAATGTTAAAAGCAACCTAAAAGTCTTAGAAGAATAAAAAATAAAATGCATATCAGAAGTCAACAAGAAGCCATAAACAAACCAAGTACTACAAGCACAATAAAAGAGAGTGACCTGTTGTCTCTGGTTTAGGTAATCCAGCATAGGTAGCATTTTTCAAATCAGTTTTTGTCGAACGTCTATCCTCCGTTAGTTTAGGGTTCTCAATGGCTTCGTCCTTTGGCATTATACTATTAGCAAAAGAAACAGGAAAATTCTGCTTCTGGCTATCTTTCAGATTTTGATTTAGACCAACTTCTGTTGTGCCCTCAACATTTGGCAAATTTGTCTGATCGACCCCATAAAAATAACTTCGAACAACCGTGCCAATTGGGTATGACAATAAGACCCAAGAAGCCAAAGTAACGAAAACAACGAGTAGCCCTACGGAGGTTATTATAGACGACAATGCTCTTGGAAGATTAGATGTGAAAGCATAGTCTTTTGATGAAGCTATAGACATCCCTGCCAATCAATAGCTTTTCCAATCTAAAACAACCATTAATATGAAGTATGAACCACCTCTTTATTTCTAAGCTCCAAATATAGAGTTCTCCCTCATTCCAGAGTACGAAATCCAGAAAGATGAATCCATGACAATCCAAGTTGTCACTAACCATCAATTTCAATATCAATATCCTAATAATAGCAGATTTTACAAACAAAAGAACATGAAGAACTTAATTAAATGATTCAGAGCCCACATAACATTTAATTAAGAAACTCTAATTTTTCATCAATCTAATATTTCTTATTAAATTAATTTTAATTTTTTATTATTTAAACATGTGGTATAAGATGGTATTGGAAAATTAAAAACAAAAAATAACTTCATTTTAATTTGTATAAATCTTGTTTACTAGTATGGTGGTGCAGAAGACGTTAAACATACAGCAAATCACAAATCTCATGCGCTTCCAAATGTTTCTGTCAGCGAAATCAATACACTTCGACTGAGACGGTGAGACCCAACAAGACCCAAATCACAAATCTCATGCGCTTCCAAAACGTATTGCTCGAGGCTTATGGAATTCGGATCTAAAATTACTCCCTCCAATTCACCACTAAGTTCACATTTGTTTTTTTGACACTATTTATATCTTACTCTTAATTTGTATTTTATTATTAATCTATAAATTAAAACATAGTTAAGTGGGATTTTTTTTTATTCGTCTCAATGCAAGGATTATTTATATCAACTTTTCATAATTTTTAATTATGCACAATTAGAGTTATTAACGATTAAATAAGTACATTGGATAGAGTGCTAAAACAGATGGGAACTTAATGGTGGATTGGAGGGACTACTTTTTTATTGGCAAATAAAAAAAATTTCAATCACAAAAACCAAAATACATTTAAGGTAGGGAAAACTCAGTCTTTCTTATTTGCATCAGTAAACGTGGTCCAATGGCAAAACTTGACTAAAATTTTTGGAGGGGCTAAGATCTATAATACTAACTCGTATTCAGTTTAAATGTCCCATTTAGTTTTTTGCACTATTCACTCATCAATCTCAATTTGTATTTTAATCTTAATTTATAAGTTATAACATAGTCATGTTGGATCTTGTTTGATTCGTCTCAATACAAGAATTATTAATATCAAATTTTTTAAATTTTTAACCAAGAATAATTTGCGATATTAAGAGTTAAAATGTTGCATCGGCAAAAAACTAAATGGGACATTTAGACTGGATAGAGGGGAGTATATCTATAACTAATACTAAAACAAAACACTGCTCATATCATCACTATTTTAAATTGCTTACGTGTCACTATTTCAATAAAAATTTTCCCTCCAATACTCAATGATGATGTCATTGTTTTTATAACTACTTTTTACTCACATCATTTAATGTATTAGAAAATCATATATATTACTCCCTCCAAATCATTTTAGATGTCCCATTTGGGTTTTCATGGTTATTAAAAGTGGTGTGGGGTCCATTAAAATGGTGGTAGTTAGGTATTTTAATTGATTAAATTAATTGTAAGGATGGTAGTTGAGTATTGGGAATTAGAAAAATGGGTAAAAAATAGACAAAAAAGGAAATGGGACAATTGATATGAATTTGCCAAATAAGGAAATGAAACAATTAAAAAGATTCGGAGGGAGTATTTTTTTTAATCATTTATAGAATGTTTTTATTTTATTTATTAAATGAGTATTATTTAGTGTATTGGATATTTTAGTTGCTTAAAACATAATATACTTTTATTAGGATTTTTTTGTTATTTATACAATTGGTCACTTAAACGCAATGCTTAATCCTAATATGAGTCGGATAGTGACTATTTTTATGTAAGTCAATTATATTTTTAATGATAAAAAATATTTTTTTCATTTAATCCTAATATGAGTCGGATTGTGACTATTTGCATTGACTGATAGAATAGCTCAAAACTCTAAGAATAGGGTTGTTGAAATTGAAATCCCCTTTATGTTGTGTTCTATAAACATATTTTATATATGCATGGACAGACCACATTTCTTATGACTGTATGATGTGATCTTTTTCATACATTAGACAAGTATATACATACAAAGAAAGAAAAATTTAAAAGTATAGAAAAGAGGGAAAAGGATAGAGCTTGGCTATTTACAAGTCTAGAAATGTTCTTTGTAATTCGTATATACCTTTATTTATTTGGTGTACTTGCTTAGACTACGAATGTGCCGAGTTTAAATTAAATGAATTTGAATCTTTGTGAAGTGAGTAGTGATGTGCATTGTAGTTGGATCTATGTAACATTAATTGTTTCCCGGTGTTTATGCCCTTGACTTGGCAGGGATGAACCTGATAGTTTTTCGTTTTAATGCTTAGCTTCGATTTTTCAAAGTTCATGGTTACTAAACCAATCACATTTATTTGTTACTTGTGAGCTTAATCTATAATTGTTTACTTGCTCAGACTAAGAATATTCCAAAGGATATAGAAATTACCATAGAGTGTAACTTAATCAATTTAGAGCTTAATAAGATGAACAGTGGTTTGCATGTTTCAACTTGATTTAGAATGTTTAAAATTACTAAAATATTTCTTTTATTTGAATACAGGATTGTGAGCATAGTGTACGTGTGCGGTGTGCATGACAGGGTCAATTCAAACAAGATAGCTAGACGCTCAACGCACAACATTATTGCAAGTCAAATCATATACTTGAGCATATCGATCATCCTAAGTGTAGAAAGTTTATTGTAGTATTTAATATACGTTGTATTTTACAATATTTAAAATTCCGTTAAAACTGGGTTTGAATTTGAAGTATTTATGCATATTAATATATTTTTGATGTTTAAATTATTTTTTAATTTTTAATTTGGTAATTTTTATGTTATATAATAGGTTGCAAAAAATATTTAGTGATGGAAAAAAGTGTTGCAGATAGAAATAGTGACTAAATTATGTATGCTAAAAATGACACAAGCGCTTATAAAGACGCTTATAAGCGTCGTAAGAAGACAAATAGTGACACAATATACACCGTAAAAAGACAAATATTGACGCTTAAATGTGTCTTATAAAGACAAATAGCGACACTTTAAGTGTCGCTAATTGACACATAGCGACATTTAAAAGCATCGTAAAATGATACTTTGACATAACAAAATTGGCGCAAAAAACAAATAGTGACATGAAAGAGCGTCGCAAATGTGAATTTAGACACTCAAAATTTCGCAATAAGAAGCAAAAAGTGACAAAAGCGTCCTGATTGGTGAGAATTATGACGCTTTTTGAAGTGTCGGTAAATAGCGACATTGAAAATACCGACGCTTTTGTGAAGTGTCGAAAAGCTATATTGTGACGCTTTAAAGCGTCACAAAATGTAAAAAAAAGCGTCACAAAATGCCTTGTTTTCTTGTAGTGAAATAATATACTAAAAACTAATCATATTTCATATTAGAATAGATATGAATGAAGTAATCATCCTGAAAGTATTAGAATTGCTTTAATTTATAGGTAATTAATTAGGTATAGTTTGCATTAATTAAAAGTAGAAAATTAGGCTAAAATACTCTAAAACTAATTATATTTCATTTCAAGATCTGGCGCCCCTTTCCGCCCTAATGATCTTAATTCTTAAGGCTCTGACGAGGCCCACCTTCTATAAAGGGTTTCCTCGTTCCATTTTTCATGTGCATACGAGAAAGGAGAGGCCATAATACAGGTGACCCAATAAATGCAAAGAAACATAAATCCAAAACCAGATGCACCAATACTAGCAGACAGGCATTACATCAAAATGAAGTAAGAAAGTAGCAAAGGAGTAGGAGTTCCAGCATCAAACAGCAGCGCATCAGATCACAGAAACAGCAATGTATGCAACATAGTAAAGCAGCAGATAAACAAAATCAACATCAGCAATCTAATTAAACTTCAGCAGACTAATCACCAATACCATCAAATGTAGTTTTAAAATATGAGAAATTACCGTGAATAATACAACATTTCGTTAATTTTCTTACAATAATACCAATTATTAATTAATCATGCGTAATACCTTTTTTCTCTAGAATAATACCAATTATTAATTAATCATGCATAATACCTTTTTTCTCTAGAATAATACCAACTTTAATTTATCAACTAATTTACGAATTTTTTTTATCGTATAATCTCCTATAGCTTGATTTTTAGTATGTTAAGTATATTCTAGAAAAACACCTATAAAGCTGGTATTATTCATGGTTAATCAAAAGTTGCTATTATTCTAGGGAAATAAGCAAAAAGTTGTATTATTCCTGATAAATTTTTCTTTATAATATCGACCAAAATCTACTGCGCCTCACCCGAGACAAAGAAGTTTTACCCAAAGTCAGCTGAAATTTAACTTCTGTTCGTGTGCAATTTCGACCGAAGTCGACTGAGTCTCGTCCGAGACTATATTTAATAATGTCGAGATTACTATATTTAATTGTTGGGATGAGTTATCTCACATCGACAAATTGAAAATGGTGTGCACACTTTATAAGCTATTGGAGACCTTCTTCCTATTGCCATATGGTTTTGGGATGACATATATCTCCTTGGCTTGTGAAGTGTGTGCACCTCGTGTTTTCCCCGATAGTTGCTGGCATTCACAATAAGTCCAGCCTAACTTATCATTAATATTAGAAAAATTGTTGAAAATCATCAACCTTTCACTCATCTGATGTGATCATGTGATAATCTCATTTATCAATTATTTTTAAATAATCTCACCGGTGGACTGAGTCTCGCGGGAGACTGTATTTAAAAGAAAAGTATCCCACAGTTACACGGTAGCTTCTGCCTTGATAACAAGTAAGCTTCGACCAGTAAAGTTTGCGATCACATGCAAAACCATACACTGATTGATGTTTTCAGACTCCAGTATTGACATTTACACATCTATCATCAAAGAATATATATTTCAAAGTCTATCTATAATAAATGAACCACAAGTATTAAGTATTGACCACATCTTAGTTTATTTGATGATTATATTTATGTGGATTAGAATAGTTGCGGTAAGTGTAGAGGACGATTATAAATTGGATGATGTATCATTATTTTCTTACACCCACCCAACTAATTAAGTTAATACTTAAAATTGAGCACAAACAAATACTATTATATTGCCTCAGAATGAGATCGCAAGTTCCAACTTTTTTCTTCCTGCTTTGTTGGTGTTACTTCTTGAATGTGCATCTTGCTAATGCTAATGTCTTGTGCATTGACAAAGAGAGGGATGCTCTTTTGCAGTTTAAAGCTGGGTTTTGGAACGACTCCCGTGGGTTACTATCTTCTTGGAATCATCATGATTGTTGTCAATGGGATGGTGTCCATTGTAGTAACCACACTGGTCATGTAATCAAGCTTATCCTCCGTAGAGATGATTTTTACCATATGTATAGAGATAATTGTCTACATGGTAAGCTCAGCTCTTCCCTTGTAGATTTGAAGCAATTGAGATACTTGGACCTTGGCATTAATAATTACTTTAACAAACAACCCTTTCCAAGTTTCATTAGTTCCCTTTCTAAATTGGAATACCTTAATCTTTCCAACTCTTTTTTTGAGGGAGATATTCCTCCCCAGCTAGGAAATCTTTCTCACTTAACTGTCCTCGATCTTAGCTTTAATTTCATGGCCGGAAACTTGTCGTGGCTTTCCCGTCTAACTTTGCTGAGATATATAAAGTTAAGTCTAGTAGATTTAAGTAAAGCCACAAACTGGTTGAAAGTTGTCAACAATCTCCCTTTTTTAAGAGTCCTTCGGTTGGATTTATGTTATCTTCCATCGGGCTACAAAGTTCCAAGGCCACTATCATACATAAATTCATCAACCACTCTCTCTGTTCTTAGCCTTGCAATGAATGACCTTAATGATTCTTCAATATTTCAATGGTTATTCAACTTGTCCGGAATTAACACTCATCTTGCACAACTGGATTTGTCTTGTAACATCCTACAGGGTCCCCTTCCAACTAGTATCGGAAATTTGCAGGCTCTTTCCTATCTAGACCTCTCCCTTAACAACTTAGATGGCACTGTTCCAACTAGTTTCAGGTATTTGCAGGCTCTTTCCTATCTAGACCTCTCCTTTAACAACTTAGATGGTACTGTTCCAACTAGTTTTGGGTATTTGCAGGCTCTTTCATATCTAGACCTCTCCTATAACAACTTAGATGGAATTGTTCCAACTAGTTTCGGGGATTTGCAGGCTCTTTCATATCTAGACCTCTCCTATAACAACTTAGATGGAACTGTTCCAACTAGTTTTGGAAAACTCCAATCACTCTCTTTGTTATCCCTCTCAAACAATCAATTTCATGGTCAAATCCCCGATGTTGGTAATTTGAAGAATCTCACTACTCTCGATCTCTCATCAAATAAGTTTCAGGCTTGGCCTAAAACATTCCGTCTAATGTGTAGCTTACAAGAACTTCGCTTGAATTTCAATAACCTCACCCAAGAGCTTTCTACTATAATCCAAACATTAACTGGATTTGGATGTGTTAATTACTCATTATCACATTTAGACCTTAGTAAAAACCAAATTTGGGGTTCAGTTCCTAGCAATATTGTTGTCTTTTCTTCTTTGTCTAAGTTATATCTTGGTAGTAACAGGTTGAATGGAACGATTAGTCAAAGTTTAGGGCAGCTATCGATGTTGGAATCCTTAGATCTTTCTAGTAATTATTTGAAAGGTTCTCTCTTTACAAACCACTTCTCAAATCTTTCACAACTAGGAGACTTGGACTTGTCGTACAATCCAAAACTTAAATTTGAAGCAAACCCTCCATTTCAACTCGATATTATTCTATTAAGGTCTTGCAAATTAGGGCCATCATTTCCAAAGTGGCTTTTAGCTCAAACAAATTATAGTGTACTTGATATCTCTGGTGCTGGAATTTCAGACATGATTCCTAAGTCCTTTTGGAACTTGCTACCACCCCAACTGTTTAGTCTCAACATGTCTCACAACAACATCTATGGCACTCTTCCAAATTTGCACCAAGAACATTGGTTTGGTAATTTCATTTTTTATATAGATTTGAGCTTTAATAGTTTTGAAGGTACATTGCCATCATTATTTCCAAACACAATTACTTCATTTCTCTTAAATGACAACAAATTTTTTGATCCAAGCTTTTTCTTATGCCCCAAAAATATGCTAAGTCTAAGCAGCCTTGACCTTTCTAATAACTTATTGTCCGGAGAACTTCCTGATTGCTGGGAGAATCTCAAATAGTTGGCAGTTCTGCGCTTAGCTAACAACAACATTTCTGGAGTCATACCAGCTTCCATTGGTTCCTTAGAGAACCTGGAAGTGTTGCATTTGCGCAACAATAGCTTTTCAGGACAAGTGCCGAGATCATTTGATAATTTAACATCCTTGGTTGTTCTTGATCTTGCTTATAACTCATTGAGTGGGTTAATCCAGTCGACCATTACGAAATACTCAAAAATGTTTAACATTCTTAGGTTACGTAACAATCACTTTGTCGGTGAGATTCCTTCAAGCGTTTGTGGATTCTCCTTTCTACAAATTTTGGATCTTTCAATGAATCACATTAGTGGTACCATTCCAAAATGCATATACAATTTAACAGCAATGAAAAATGGGATCCGTTCACTACCGGTGCTGCAATATTATACAAACTCTCTGTCTATAACTACGGCTTACACTGAAGTTGCAACGATTATGTGGAAAAGAGAAGAGTCGTTCTTCATGAATTCTCTAGGACTAGTCAAAGAAATTGATATGTCGAACAATGAGCTACAAGGAGAGATTCCGGATGAAATATTTTCGTTGACAGGTCTTTTATCTTTGGACTTGTCAAGGAACACATTAAGTGGAATGATAACGACTAAAGTTGGACAATTGACAGCATTAGAGTTCCTTGATCTATCAAACAATCATCTCTCCGGCGAAATCCCAAAGAGCCTTGCTAATTTGAATTTTCTAGGCATCTTAGATTTGTCATATAATCACTTGTCTGGAGAAATTCCCACTGGGACTTTGCTTCTAGGTTTTGATGCTTCAGCATATGAAGGAAACCCTAAACTATGTGGGATGCCACTACCCAAATGTCTGTGGGATCATCCAACACCCGACCTCAATGCACTTGATCATGACAATGATTAGAATGAAAGTGATGGCATCTATCATCTGGGGTTGTACATAAGTTTGGTGCTGGGATTTATTATAGGCTTTTGGGGAGTTTGTGGAAGTTTGGTGCTAAAAAGATCTTGTAGACATACCTTTTTCAAATATTTTGATGACTTAGGTACAAGATGCATGTCATACTCCCTCCTATTCAATTACATTGTCCACTTTGGGTTTGGATCGGATTTTAAGAAAAAATGATAGTGGGGTATTTTAAGTGATTATAATAATTGAAAAGGTGGTAGTGGGGTATTTTAAGTGATTATAATAATTGAAAAGGTGGTAGGTGGGGTATTATTAAATAATATAAGTTGGGATAGTTGGGGGTATTTAGGTAAAAAGATTTGCCAAAAATAGAAAGTGGACAAGTAAAGAGACTTTACCAAATAAGGAAAGTGGACATTTATTTTGAATAGGAGGGAGTATTTTTTATGAGTGGGATTAGCCAGAGTTTGTAAATTCATGATATTTATGATACTTAATAATTTTATCAAAACAATTTGTGAGTTTTTGTGATAATATGAGTTGAATCTTCATACTTTCACTTCGAAACTATTCAGGAGAAGATGTCTCTTATTTATAGATTATAATTTCATCCATTAATCAAATTAGGGGTGAATGTTCGGTTTGCGGTTTAGTTTTTTCATAAAATCATATCAAACCAAATTTATTTCGATTTTTTATTTTTCAATCCAAACCAAACCAAATTTGGCCGCAATCCAAATCGAACCAAACTAAATTAATTCGGTTTAGACTTTTTCAGACAAATCCAAACCATGTTTTTCAACTAAGAAACAAATTTTTATTACAAATCAAATTAGATTACTAATGGTATAAAGCAAAAATGACAAAATACAATTAAGGTTTATTATTGTATAAGATTTTTCACGTCGTCTTTGTTAGTATTGCCAATTAAAATTTTCTATTTGCACGTCAAGTTACACATTAACTCAACACGTAGTTTAGCTCATTGTAAAACGTGAACTTCTATTTTAATTCGGTTCAGAACTGCGGTTTTCGGTTTTTGTATGCTCAAACCTAATCCAAACCACAATATTTCGATTTTGAAAATTTCAATCCAAAACCAAACTAATTCATACAAAGTCCAAACCATATTTCTTATTCGGTTTGGATTGGTTCAATTTGTGATTTTTATCCGAATAACTTTCACTCCTAAATCAAATTATTTCATTCAATCAACACTTTATTCGATGTAACATCACATTACACACGAAAAGTCGTCTTTTATGGTATTAAATTGTCTAACATGAATAAGAATCATATTCATAAACGCTAATCAACGAACAAAGCAAGAAATCACAAAATAGCAACCCATCGCACCTCGCTTAAATGATTGCACCCAGCGGAACAAATTGTCACAAGGTGCACAAATCGTCACTAGGGGTGCGACAGAGTTCTACTGTAAAAGTTTGGTTTTTTTACGTTTTTCTCGCTCTTCGTGCATATATTCACAACTCGCGACTATTTGGCTTTCCTATGTTCATGAATGAAAAATTTAACATATAAGCATTAATTAATTATATTTCTAAATAATACTTGAACCCACTAGTTATCCAAAAAATTAGTAATGTTGATAGATCGACAGTATTATCTATAATTATTTTTTTATTACGTAGATAAAAGCATTGTGTAAAGCCTATATGCATAAGGCGAAATGGTGCAACCAAAATTTCGTTCCCGCATTTGATGATTATATGAAGCTCTAGTGACGTCTCCATATCCTCATACTATAATTTCCTTATTTCTTGGCATGGAGAGATTACAACAAAAGAAGTATTTGAATGAGCTTCTCAAAATCCTATGCCCAATGTAATCAAAGCTGAATCTACTATTATAAGACTAATGAACGACATGGGTGGTCATGAGGTATCTACTTGCTCTCTCTCTAAATTATCTTACATACCTTATTCCAAAAGTTCCATTCAGATCTCCAAAGAAGTAAATGAGAAAAATAAAACACAACCTGAGTATTATTTAATAGTAATCCCATCATATCAATTGTATTAGGTAATCCTAGGGGTTACCTATATGACTATATCACTAGATTAAACATTAATTGACCAATTAATATATAGAATAATTTACAAATTTTAATTTTAAAGTTTAGCACTTTTGCGACTCAATGTTTATTTTTTGCGAATTGCAGCAACCAAAGTATCAAACTTTAAAGGTTCACGCCAAAACGCAGAATTCAGACCATTTTGGTGGTCAGAATTTCAGGTAAAGTGGTCGGAGTTATTGTTTTTGGCCTGCACATTTGAACATAGATACTTTGGTGACTTTAATTCGCAAAAAAAATAAACATTGCAGTTGTAAATCGCAAAAATGCTAAATTTTGGGGCCATGATTCGCAAATTATTGTAATAGTTAATATTTCTATTTTGGAAGATTATATGGCTACAAATATCATTTTGCTTATTCTATCGGATCTGAGTTGTGGTTGTTATGTTAGTTTGAACAAAATAGAAATCACGTTGCTTCGGTTGTGCAATACTTGATGGAGAAGAATGGATTATCAATTGAGGAAGCATATGAGAAGTTAAGGAAAAACGTTGATGATGCATGGAAGGATATAAATCAAGCACTTAATAACATTCTAAACTTTGTCTTAATAACATCCTAAACTTAGCTCGTTCGGCTGATGTTATTTACAAGGGATCTGCTGATGGTTATACTAATGTCAATCAAGTACTTAAGGAAAAAGTTGCGTCCCATCTGATTCCTATCTAATTTTTACATCGAGTTTGTATTTGTGTGTCTTTGTTTTATTTGGAACTTTTTTTTTTTTTTTGCTATTGCTTCTGTATTGTGTTATTTGGTGATTTTTTCTTGATATTTTATGTATGCTTTTTTGATCAAGTAATAATAAATGTTTTTCATGTGTTTTGTTATTCTATTTCTTTATTTTTAAGTTTTGATTGATCTAAAATTGAACATGGATTGGTAATTTGAAATCATATAGTAGTAAATATCCTTAACCTTACGGCCCATTTATTAGGTAGTAATAAACGGCGGTAATCGAAATAAAAGTAATATAATTGAAAAGTCTATTGGCTACCTTGATATGGTCATGCTTGTCTAACTTCAATCATCTCTTTTTCTTCATAAAATTCATTTATATATATTATCATTGGAGGGGTGATATTAGATGGTAATGAAAATGTGTAAAAAAAATAAACTTTTTTGATCAAAGTTTAACATAAACCTTTGATGAATTTTTACACTATAAATCATTCTCATTACTGTCATTTAGTACCATTAACCAAACGAACCGCTAGGGTTATTAACGAGAGTATGCCACGTGAAATGTACCTTCCTAAAATAGTATTAAAGCAGTATTTGTGATGTTGTTATAGCGTTTAGGGATTCTAGACATTTATTAATGAATCATTTTGGAGTTGCGGATAAGGGGATAGATTAAATAGAGTAATAGCTATTATCAAATTCATTTTTAAGGGTTCTGTACTAGCCAATATTTTTTGGGGAACTGAATATAACATAATTTATATGTAAAATTAAATGTAAACAAAACAAATTGCTTGTTTATAAAGTTCATCAATGGCCAATCTCAAGTTATCCAACTCTTTGGATTTTAAACGATTTTACACTTTTTTATTATCTCACTTCAATTTTGAGCTTATTACACTTCAAGAGAAGTTTGTAGTGTAAATTATAAGAGTACGGTGCACGAGTAGCTAATGGGTCGATCTCAGATTAGCTAAGTCTATTGATTTTTCTACCTTACTAATTATAATGTTGAAAAAAATATATAAGCAATACTTTTTAAGCTAATTAACTAAATATTGCGATAAAAATAAGTTTAATGTATGATGAAACGGATCTAGGATTTGGTATCACCTAAATTCTCGTATGAAGAAACTACAATCATTATCTATAAAATGTCGAATTAAATATATAAATAAAAGTGATTGATTTTGTTAATCTCAAACTTTCGCTCTATTGATTAAATATCAGATTTAAATCTTATCAATTCATTTCTCATATTTTTGTCGATTGACTGAATCAATAAGAATTTAAATAAAAGTTACCGTGAGACAAAGTTAATCTTAATCTTATAAATTGTCATTACTATCTTGATTGATTTTGTTGGATCCCCGAAAAGCTAAGTTATGTGAACCAAGATATTTTATAGCACATAATATTCTCAAAAAAACTTGTTTCATACGCTCTTTTACTTTCACACCCTCTTTCTTTAAAGTTTCATCTAGTGTTTGATTTTTATTCAATCTTTCTCTCAATTTATTTTAAGTATATATATATATATAATATATATATATATATATATATATTATATATATATATATATATATATATATATATATATATATATATATATATATATGTCATATTTTCTACTCTAATTTCATAATTTTTGAGCTTAATCTTAATTTGTTTCCAATCACATAACACTCATTTGCAAACAAACTTCGATTATAAGTATCAGTGGCGGACCCAAGACTCAAACTCAGTGAGAACACAATCGATAAATAAAAATTTAATAAAAAAATCATTAAATACAAATATAATAATGTTTTCAATTTTTTCTATAAAAGAATATTCTATTTCGACGAGTTTTCATATCTTTAAACCGACGAATAATATTATTATTATGAACAGTACAAAATACCTACTTCTCAATAAAAGTTACCAAGCAATCACTCATCCATTGATCTCCCATTTGATTTCACAATTTTGTCTTCACGATATTCATTGTAGAAAATGCTCTCTCGACTGTAGCTGTTGCCAGGAGTAGTACCAAAGCTAGCTTCAAAAGCAAAATAAACTAGGGGATACACTTCATTCTTTTTATCTTCATTAACATTTGAGAAAGATCACCTAATCATTTTAAATTACCAAAACAATCATCATCTCGCATAACTAAAATGTAAATCTTAATTGGTGTTCAAGTTCTACAAAAGCATTATTTGAAAAACCATGCGGATAAAACTTACCCAACGTTACTAGCCTGTCAAAATCAAGAGCTTGAGATGAATCAAGAGGGCTAAAATAGCTATGGAATAAAGGAATCCCCAGATTCTTTTCATTAAAAAGAGTGTTCAGCGCCTAAAGTAACATGTCTATTGAAATGAACGGCACTACAAAGGTTCAACAATGAAAAACACAAAGAAAAATAGAGCAAAAGAACACAAGTGTTTATGAGGTATCTTGGATACCTCCCTCCTCAAATGATGTTTATTATATTCATCTCAACAGTTACAAGTATAATAAACCCTCTCTATCTTGATAACAATCTCCCAATATCACAAAATACTAAAGCAAAATAAGAACACTCTCAAGTTTCTTACAAAGCTAAAGCCCTCACAAGTATGTGTGTTTTTGGTGGTTCTTACTCTAAGAACTATACTCCTTTTATAGTAGAAGGTGAGTATGGTTCTTAGAGTCACACAATAATCACCATAAACTCACACTTAACCCCCTAATTAAATATTACATTCAACATGGCAATTAACATAACATTAATCAAGGAATACAATGCATAATCAGTACACAAAATGTACAAAAAACGCCCGTTGGACTGATCTGACCAACCGCTCGACCCCCCCCGCTCGGTCGAGCGACCCTTGCTCTGGTCAAGCGAGCACTCTAGAAACATTATGCCAGCTTCTGACCATTCTGCTCGAACCTACTACCTTCGCTCGACCCGGTTTCATAGATTCTTGTTTCCTTTAAGCAACACCTCATCAAACGTCCCAAATCTTAAACCCACACATCTCGACACATCTTTATCGTCCTTCTTCAAAGTACAAGACAAAGCATGTTAGATTAAGTGATTAAAGTTAACGTCATAGTCAAGAATATTGTTACTTGCTTTAACAATCTCCCCCTTAAGTGCAATATTCTTACCATCCTCAAATGTGACCCTTTTTAACGCAAACAGAACACCATCACTTTTGTGGCCTAGGCTAACACACTTAACTTGTAACTCATACAAGTTCCTCTTACTCCTGATTTCCTTCAAAAGCATAAGGCTCCTTCTAATGACTTTCAAAATCCTTCCATTTGCTTTGAAAGTGCATCCCTTACTCTCTAACCTACCTAATGATATTATGTTCCTCTCAAACTTAGGTACGTACCTCACATCACCGAGTCTCAATTATAACTTCCCCAATACCTTCTACTTTTACCTTCTCATCATCTGGTAAAGTAATAAGGCCATTATCTCCATAATTAAGCTTAGTAAATTTTTTTATCTCACAACAAATGTGGAATGAGCAATCGGAGTCCATTACCCATTCCTTATTATGAACCACTCCCCTATCAACTAATAGAGCCCCATCATAGTCATCATTACTACCAATGCCTAGAGTAGCACTTCCGCTACCCTCATTGTCATTTTTCCCATTCTTTAAGCTTTGCATTCTCTTAAGGTCCTCCTTAAATTCCTTGCACATCATTTGTATGTGCCCCATCTTCTAACAATAGTAACACTCTTTGTCACTATGGTCACCCCTCCTTTGAGACTTACTCCGCCCTTGAGATCCCTTTTCGTTGGTCCTTCCCCTATTAGAACCCTCATTATATAAGCCATCCCCAACATTCTTCTTCTCTTCCCCTTCTCTTCTCACCATGAACCTATCATTCTTTCTCAACGCCGCCAATGCTTGATCAAGAGTAATAGAGTCCCTACCTATGAGTAATGTTTGGACTATGTTTATATAGTCCTTGGGAAGTGAGGGTAAGAGTAGTAAGGCTTGCTCTTTATCGGTCAACTTCTCATCCGCATTTAACAATTGACACACCAATTTGTTAAATGTGTTTATGTGATCTTGCATCGATGTATCCTCATCCTTCATGAGTTGATAGAACTCCCACCTCAAGCGAAGTTTGTTGGTTAGGGATTTGGAAGCATACATCGCTTGTAGTTTTTCCAACAAATCATCGGGATTAGTCTCTTTCAAATAGTTATATTTGATTTTGAGTGCAATGGGAAATCGGATTGTGCTTACCGCCTTCTTGCAAATTTGTGTCCATTTTGCCTCCTCAATATGATTTAGCCTCTATTTCAATAAAGCATCATCGATGCCTTGTTGCACCAAGTAGTCCTCCACGGAGCTTTTCCAAAAAGAAAGTTGATTTTTCCATCAAACAATTAAATAAGGAACTTTCCCTCTTCACTCATTGTGTTTTTATTGTTCTTTTAACCTCACTTTCACACCCCAAATGGCCCAAATGATCTCCCCGCTCTGATACCAATTGAAATGAACGGCACTACGAAGGTTCAACAATGAAAAACACAAAAAAAAATAGAGCAAAAAAACACAAGTGTTTATGAGGTATCTTCGATACCTCCTCCTTAAATGATGTTTATTATATTCAACTCAACAATTACAAGTATAATAAACCCGCCCTATCTTGAGAACAATCTCCCAAGATCACAAAATACTAAAGCAAAATAAGAACACTCTCCAGTTTCTTGCAAAGCTAAAGCCCTCACAAGTATGTGTGTTTGTGGTGGTTCTTACTATAAAAACTATACTCCCTTTTATAGTAGAAGGTGAGTATGATTCTTAGAGTCACACATTAATCATCATAAACTCACAATTAACCCCCTAATTAAACATTACATTCAACATGGCAATTAACAAAACATTAACCAAGGAAAAAAATGCATAATCAGTACACAAAACGTACAAAAAATGCCCATTGGACTGATCTGACCAACCGCTCGACCCCCCCGCTCGGTCGAGCGACCCTTGCTCTGGTCGAGCGAGCACTCCAGAAACATTCTGCCAGCTTCCGACCACTCTACTCGAACCCACTACCTTCGTTTGACCCGGTCGAGCGGCCTACAGGTACGTCGAGCGAGGATTCTGTCTCATCAATTCTTGTTTCCTTGATCAAGGAACACCTCATCAAACGTCCCAAACCTTAAACCCACGCATCTCGACACATCTTGTTTGTCCTTCTCCAAAGTACAAGACAAAGCATGTTCGATTAAGTGATTAAAGTTAACGTCATAGTCAAGAATATGATTACTTGCTTTAACAATCTCCCCCTCAAGTGCAATATTCTTACCATCCTCAAATGTGACCCTCTTTGACCCAAACACAAAACCATTAAAATCACCTTTCATATTGCTTGCTCCCTCATATCCTTGACCTCTAATATTTGATTTACTCATGTCGTGTTCAAAAAGAACAAGATTAATACCCTTTTTAAGTGTGGAAGAACAAGTATCTTTCATATGAGTAATGCCAAGAAATCGTTCCTTTAATCATCCATTCTTTATCAATACAACGTAAACAATTGCCCATTTGTTCTTTCTAAGGTATATCACGAGACTCGTCAACTAAAATACCGAAAACATCATTGTTAAGTTCTTTAATGATATCTTGTGTCGTTTCCTTTGCTGCAATGTTGACAAGATCCTTTTAAACCTTTGGGGATACCAAATGTTGGTTTCTGGGAGCATTACTCAAGATAACTTTTGATATATTTTCATTGTGATCAGCCAAAAATGGTAAAAGTTCACGAAAGTTTTCTCTTTAAAGACCCATGACTTTCATCATGAACACAAAATGATAATCCCTAGTATAGAAGATATTTGATATAATCAAGTGATACAGCCAAACGTATCTTATAATTACTATCAATATATATAGATTGAACATCTAAAGCTATTACAATAAACGATTGATTAGGTTTCATCAAGTGATACAACCAAACGTATCTTAGCTTGCTCACAGAGATGAATTATAAACAATGAAAATATCGCCAACATGAGTTGAAGTTGATATATTTTATCCCGTTTGTTAAAATCCTAAGTAACAAATGATTCACCACCACTTTGCCCCCCTACTTCATTTTTAAACAAATAACAAGGCAAACAATAAACTTCATGTTTAATCTCACTAAACTCTAAACAAATTTCGATATGAATCATACCATTGAGGATTAAACTTGCGCATTTTTCCTTCTATATTTCTTTGAGGGAATAATTTAATCATAGGGTGAAAATTAAAGGACCTTTCATATGATAAGCTCTTTGTATTTCATTTCTATCATTTGGATGATAACTTGAAATTTTGTGTCTCTTTGTTGGGTCTTTTTTGAGTGTTTTCAGATCCACTCTAATGCTCTTAGAAAAATGTGGACTCGAAGAACCATCAACTTATTGGATAATATTTGTGTCATTATTTGTTGCAGCTTCTTGTTGTTGGAAATGAGATGGTTCATGTGAAAACATATTTTTTAAAGTATTTTTCCATTACCAACACTTTGATCTCTACATATTGAACAATTACATCTCACTAATCAACAATTATTAATTGAAATTCCTATAAAAAATAATTTTCTTTTTTAAAATTTTCAATTAAAATAAAAATTTACAAGTTCAATTAATCAACAACATACTTAAATTAATAAACAAGCAACTAAACAAGAACATATGTACAACTTATTTAAATAATTGATAATAATAGAATTGAATAAAGAACAATAATCAATTAATCAAGAATATATATACATTTTGTTTAAAAAATTGCGGGCGCTGGAGCCTACTATGTCTGCCCCTAATAAGCATATTAAAACAATTTACAACAAAAAAAAACATATTGTCAATATTTTTGAATCAGGCATGTCAATGACATCAAATATAATTATGACATTAACAAGAGAATGACAATGAGATGCCCATCTTGTGTCACCGGCCCTTTGAAGAGTAGTTTTGCTTTGTTTAAGCCCTGACCACTATTAATCACACCCATTTTAAGACCTTCTAAGGCTTTTCTTTCAACTTAGCTTGACCCTTGCTAGATCCTCCAACAACATTAACAAGCATAGCCATCTAAGTGAAGAAACAAGAAATTTCAGGGTGAGTTTTTGCAACGGCAACAAGGGTAAGTTGAAGTTGGTAAGCAAAACAATTAACATAATAGGCTGATCTATTTACTCTCATAATCAAGGTTTTAAGAGCATTAAAATCGCCTTGCATATTTCTTGCTCCATCATATCCTTGACCTCTAATATTTGAAATACTCAACCCGTGTTCAGAAAAGAATAAGATTAATACCCTCTTTAAGAGTGGAAGAATAATTATCTTTCACATGAGTAATGCCAAGAAATCGTTCTTTAATCATCCCTTCAATATTAACAAAACGTAAAACAATTGCCATTTGTTCTTTCTGAGATGTATCACGAGACTCGTCAACTAAAATACCGAAAACATCATTACTGAGTTCTTTAATGATAGCTTATGTTGTTTCCCATGTTGCAGCATTAACAAGATCCTTTTGAACCTTAGAGTATACCATTTGTAGATTTTTGGGAGCACTACTCAAGATAACTTTTGATATATCTTCATTGTGATCAGCTAAAAATTGTAAAAGTTCAAGAAAATTTCCTCTATGAATTCCCCGACTTTCTTCATGAGCATTAAACGATAATCCCTAATGTAGAAGATATTTGATATAATCAAGTGATACAGCCAAACGTATCTTATAATTACTATTAATATCTATAGATTGAACTGATAAAGGTATTACAATAAACGATTGATTAGGTTTCATCATAAGTTCACTTGTTCTCACAGAGGAATTATGCACAATGCCAATATTGCCTATATGAGTTGAAGTTGATATTTTTTTGTCTCATTGGTTAAATCCCTTAGTAACAAATAATTTACCACCACCTTGCCCCGCTACTTCATTTTTAAACAAATAACAAGGCAAACAATAAACTTCATGTTTAATCTCACTATATTCTAACCAAACTTCAATATGAATCATACCATTGGGGATTAAAATTGCGTATTTTTCCTCGTAAATTTCTGTGAGAGAATAATTTAAGCATAGGCTAAAAAGGACCTTTCATAAGATAAGCTCTTTGTATTTCATTTCTATCATTTGAATGATACCTTGAAATTTTTTTGTCTCCTTGTTGAGTCTATTTTGAGTGTGTTCTAATCAACTCTAATTCTCTTAAAAGATTGTAGATTTGATGAACCATCAACTTTTCCGAGAAAATTTGTGTCATCATTTGCTCTAACTTCTTGTTGATTGGAACGAGATGGTTCATGTGAATTTTTTTTGGGGAAATTCCACATGGTAGCATCAAGTTTTCATGAAATGCCAGTGGTTGCAATTTTTAAAGAAAATTCCACATGTCAGCATCCAGTTTATGCACTATATAATTGTTGCAGCATTTTCCTTTAAGTTTTTGTTAAATTTCGTTTAATTCATCATTCTGTAAGTTTTTTCCACATGGTAGCATCCAATTTGTGTTCGCAAATGTTTAATTCACCATTTCAACGTTTAATTCACCGTTTAATTCATTAACACCCATAATTGTTGTAATAATTTTGTTTACATTCAAATTGTTGGTATTAGAAAGTTCAAAAGGTGCATCTTCAGTAGGGGTGTTCATAACCGAGTACCCGACATTTCAGGTACCTGGTTAGTCGGGGATCAATTTTAAAGGCCGTGTACCGACCCGATTTATCAGGGTACCCGTATATCAGGTACCCGGATGATTGAATCGGGTTGGGACACAGTTGATTCTTCCAATAGTAGAAGATTAGGTACTCATCACTTTATTTTTCTTTCTTAATAGTACTTTTAGACTATTAGTTATTGACTAAATTGTTTTAAGAGAAGCTACTGACTTCCTATTTTCTCTCTTTATACTCCCTTCTATTCAAAATTATTGTCCACTTTGGGTTGGACACGGATTTTAAAAAAAAATGATAGTTGAAGTATTTTAAGTGATTATAATAATTGTAGAGGTGGTAGTTGAGGTATTTAAGTGATTATAATAATTGAAAAGGTGGTAGGTAGGGTATTTTAAATAATATAAGTTGGGGTAGTTGGAGGTATTTAGGTAAAAAATCTTTGCCAAAAATAGAAAGTGGACAATTAGAGTGACTTGACTAAATAAGGAAAGTGGACAATAATTTTGAATAGGAGGGAGTATTAGTTACTGATTTTTTTCTTCTAAATCTTAAATTTACTTGTTGGTAACCCACTTGAAAATTAGTTATCTACTTTTTTTCTTATTACATAATATTAGTTATTACTTAGTCTAATAGTCGCAAGTAGACCAACAAATTATGTTTGAAAAAAATTCCTCTAATATAACGGGTTGGCGGGTACCCGTTCTAATTTATTAAGTGGTCCATGACCCAACCCGATTAATGCTGATCGGGTACCCAACCCATGACATACTATTGCTATTGAAAATGAAAATCGACCTACCATTTAAGAAGTTGGTCAGCCAGTCAACGGGTCGGGTCAAGCGGGTCGGGTACATGACCCGTAACATATTCTTGTTTTTGAAAAATAAAAATGGACCAGCCATTTAAGATTTGGATCAACAGGTAGGATCATGCGGGTCAGATTTTTTGAACTCCCCTAATCTCAAGAACTAAAAAATTTGTTGGCATTATAAAGTTTAAAAACTGGATGCTACCATGTGGAAAAAACGTACAAAATGATGAATTAAACGAAATTTAACAAGAACTTAAGGAAAAATGTTACGGCAATTAGATAGTGCATGAACTGGATGCTACCATGTGAAATTTTTTCTTAAAAAATTGTTACCACTGACATTTCTTGAAAACCAGATGCGACTATGCGTAATTTTCCTTTTTTTTGAAGTATTTTTCCTTGAATGACACTGTGATCTCTACATATTAAATAATAATATATTACTAATCAACAATCATTAATTGGAATTTCTATTAAAAATAATTTACTTTTCTAAAATTTTGTAAATGTAAATTTACAAGAATCAATAAATCAACAACATACATAAATTAATAAACAAGCACTTAATCAAGAACATATGTACAACTTATTTAAATATTGATAATAATTGAAATTAATAATAAAAATAATCAATTAATCAAGAATATATATACAATTATTTATTCAAAAACTTACGGGTACCGAAGCCTACTAGGTCTGCCCCTAATTAGCATACTAAAACAATTTACAAAAAAAACATATTGTCAATATTTTTTAATAAATTAATCACTTTATATCACTAATAACTTCACCATTACTTAATTATTGAGCAACTTAGAATAGGATAAATTTCTACCTGATAGAGCAACTTTATTTAACCGCAAGTGCACGGTATACGTGTAGATGTGGGTCAAACACAAGGATAGTACCGCCGAGTTGGCGTTTTGGACTAGAAAACTTCAGCAACTTCAAACGATCGTCATTTCTTTCTCGGGTTGTCGAAATTGGACATATAATATATCGATGGAAAGCACATGCAGTGCAGTTTCTAATTTTGCAAACGTTGCATTAATGTGATCTTTTTATCAAAAGTTATGACCAAAAGAGTAGACATGTATCAAATTTCATCTCAAAACTCTTGCATCATTAACACTCTTATCTTTTGCTCATTTTCTTTGTATAACATCTTCACCCAAGCGAGAATCTTTCTTAGCAAACTCCTTGATCATTAAAACCATATGAATTATGCTTAAAACAAACAAAACCACTAAAAATCAACTTGAATAACCAAAACGACTAAACCAGTAAAGTAGCATAAATCTCTAAAATAATCACTGAATTATTAACAACGACCATCATTCAAGAGTATAAAATGATATAAATAAGTGCAAAGAGTTGCACTTATCACTACCATTATCATCAAAGGGAAAATCAAGATTTAGTTCTCTTACACTACAACAAATATAGGATTAGTGGCATTAGTTTGTAAATAATTGGTCGCTAAAAGTGATTCGCTTCCTTACAATGACGTTATTAATTTATTGTAAATGACACGAAAACCCGAAAATAATAATTAGCTTCTGAGATTTCTCCATTAGTTTGTGGCATTAGATTGTATCAATTAACAATTGGCATGCCATTTATTCTATAATTTCGCCTAAAGTTTTTTCTATCCCCCTGATATTATATTTCCTTCCTCAAAATTTGATGTTTTGCATTGTACTGGTCTTACTTTATTATATTATTTCATTTAATTTGGTTAATTTTCTGTTATAGTCATTTTTGATGACATTTGATTATAGAGATTTAGTGTTGTGTAGAATATGTGCTACACACATGTTGAACTATGATTTTTCTCGGTAGGAATTCTACATGTTGCTTTGAAGCACTATTTTATTACAAAAATTTTTACTCTGCAAGGAAAATGGAAAAGGAATGATTTTCTATTGGATATAGTGCTTAAAATTAATGACTAACCAATGCACATGCAATTTTAGTACTACTATGTTTGAAAATTGATTAGATTAGATTATAAGCATAGTAACTAAAAAAACTTTACCATTTTCTACAATTAATTATTGCACCTATTGTAATTATGTCTCTTAAGTTAACAACAAGTTTGTTCTAATCTCTGGGGAGGTTCGCTTTTTCATCATCGTGCATATCAAGAGGCTCACTTAAATTATCAACTTCATCAATCATCGTCTTCATTGATGTTATGGTAACCTTTGATCAATTATTTATTTATTTATTTTATTTAATTATTTTGATATTACATTGTTACCCTTTAACTTTCTGTTAACTTTGACGCATAGCCAAGGGGCTCTTATGAAATTTCCCTTATATTACTTATAACTAATTGTGAATTACAGCCTTGATGTTTATGCGTTTTGCGAATTACAACCAAGATGTTTTTTTTGCGAATTATAGCCACCATGTTTTAAAAGTGACCAGAATTTCCGCCAAATGACCGGTTATGACCGTTGACCAGCAAAATGACCTTTGACTTTCCATTTTTATGGTTTTTCCATTTTTTTTCTTTTTTCATTTAATTTTTCTTTTCCATTATCTCTCCTTCTTCTTCATCCCTAATCTTCTTCAAAGGCTCCATTTAATTTTTTTTCCTTTTTTTTTTAATTTTTCTTTCCCCAACTATTTCTCTCTCTCCTCTTTCTTCTTCTCCAATTACCTTCATTCTTTTCTCCTCCTCCATTGTTACACATCAAAGCTTTAAATTTAGGACCGTTTATTATTATAATGTAGGGTGTTTTCTTATTATAATGGATCCTTATAGCAAAAGCAGACCATAATATAGGAAAAATTACCCAGAATAATACGACCTTTCACCAATTTTCCACGAATAATACGACCTTTTAATTAACCACCAATAATACCACCTTTCACATATATTTTCCAGTGGTATATGGTTTTATCTTTTACCGGTTAGAATTTGTTTTTTAACAAAACTTTAATTAATAGACCATGAAACTCACTATCTTCACTCATCTTCTCTCTCCTGTCTTTCTTCTCAAAACAGCAAGCAGCAAAAGCATCATCTTCACGCCATTCACCACCTTCCTCCTCCCTCAAACAACCACGAATTGCAAGTGAAAACAGCTACTGATCCAAGATTCTCCTATAATGCTTAGTTTATTCTTCCCAATTTTATAATTTTTCATCTAATTTTGCAAATACCCAAAAATTAGGGTTCATGATTTCGAAAATTGATTATTCTCATTTATGATTAATAGTTGTTTTTTAGTCAAAATTCTTTGTAATTTAGTGTTTTCTGATTGTTTTTAGGCTAATATGAATGATTTCATTACATTGAAGTTTTGGTATGTTGGGACATTCAAAAAAAGAGGGGTGGGTTTTGAGTATTTAAGTGGGATGTGTAAAACTGGTTTGTATACTGATATGTATTCCCTTTTGTGCTGGTTTGTATACTGATTTGTACTCTGGTTTGTATACGAATTTGTATACTGATTTGTATACTTGCTGCTTATATTTTGAGTGCTACTGGAATATGTATACTGTCTACTGAGTGCTACTGATTTATGCTGATTTGTATACTGATTTGTATACGAATTTGTGCTGATTTGTGCTGATTTATACTTGCTGGTTTGTTTACTTGCTGCTTATATTTTGAGTGCTACTGATTATACTTGCTGGTATATATGCTGGTATATGTGCTGGAATATGTGTTGCTCATATTTGATATATGCTGATTATGTGCTACTGATTATATGCTGATTATGTGCTACTGATTATATGCTGATTATGTGCTACTGATTGAGATGATGATGATGAAGGGGAAAACATATTAAGAGAAGAAGGGGAAGATTAGAAGAAGTAATTAAAAAAATATTAGATAACAATGGAGGAAGTGAGAAGACTTGAAGGTGAGGAAGATAACAATGGAGGTGAATAGGTGAAGAAGATACTTAAGCAGCAAAAAAGAGGAAGGAGAAGGCAACGGTCAGATTTTGACCGGTTTAGAAGGTTGTAAACAGGTAAAGTATACCACTGGAAAATATATGTGAAAGGTGGTATTATTGGTGGTTAATTGAAAGGTCGTATTATTCGTGGAAAATAGGTGAAAGGTCGTATTATTCTGGGTAATTTTTCCCATAATATATTGTACTTTTTGTTTGCTTTAGATCATGATAATTTTCCTAACTCTAATGTTTTACATTTTTCAGACACTTTATTGTAATGTGTGGTTTATTAGTTGGCTCTGTAATTTCTTTCCAAGAGGTACAGAAAATGGGAGTGCATTGTGTGTTGTGATCAAATAATCAAATACGAACTGGAATACAAGTAAAATATTGAATTTGTACAACTACTGCGCTATATTTTACTCCTCAACGGAATGAATTACAACGGTTTTCTGACATTTTTTTTATTGTGGTTGTTTGTGAAGAAAAAATTGTTTCCAAGTCCGAAAAAAAGAAATAAATTGTTTATATAAGAATAAAGAAAATAAACAAATAGATGAAGGAAGGAGAATGAAATAAAGACCGAAATAGAATGAATGTTTAATGAGATTTGGAGAAAGAGTAAATAACCGTCAAAATATAACAAATAGATGGACAAAAATTCAAACCATAGTAAATTCAATAAAACAAAGTAAATTCAATAAAACAATAAATTAAGAGCAATCTGAAGCATAAGAAAATTCAATGCTAAATTTAGGACAATTTCTCGGCAATTTATTATGTGGGCAAAAACTGCTGCTAAGGTTGAATACTTTGTTTTTTAAGGCAAATGAAGAAGAAGAAGAGGGAAGAGAAGCCAAAGAAGCAAATTGTAAACTCCTGCTAAGAACAGGCACCATGGAAGGTGGATGAAGATAAGTGATAAGAGACTGATAGATGAATTAAAACCCTCTCCCCTTTGTTTATCTTTCTAGGAATTAAAAAAATAGCTTTAAATTTTCTCTCAAAGAATTTTAAAAAATAATTTTAAAGTTTTGATGTGTAACAATGGAGGAGAAAAGAATGAAGGTAATTGAGGAAGAAGAAAGAGGAGAGAGAAAAATAATTGGGGAAAGAAGAATTAATAAAAAAAGAAAAAAATTAAATGGAGACTTTGAAGAAGATTAGGGATGAAGAAGATAAAAAAAATGAAGGAGTAAATTGGAGAAGAAGAAGAAGAGATAATGGAAAAGAAAAAATTAAATGAAAAAAAAGGAAAAAAAGGAAAAAATCATAAAAATGGAAAGTCAAAGGTCATTTTGCTGGTCAACGGTCATAACCAGTCATTTGACCGAAATGGTGGTCACTTTTAAAACATGGTGGCTATAATTCGCAAAAAAACACATCGTGGTTGTAATTCGTAAAAGGCATAAACATCAAGGCTATAATTCACACTTAATTCTATTACTTAACCATCAAGAAAAAAACTTCCTATAACCCTAATTTCTTATAGATCACTACCCACTACATGCTTAACGCTTCTTCTGCCCATAATGTCCCTTACTTCTTCTTCCAAAACCAATACTCACTATCATTGTTAACAACATATCACACCCTAATCAATCCCACATTCTGATAGATATAAGTCTTTCATTCAATTTGTTATCGTTCATTCATTGAACCCATCAACTATCTGACTTGCGCGTTGGAGGGGTTTTTCTGGAGATCACCCTAGGATAAGGCTAATGTGTTGTATTGTAGGGACTTCAGGTCTCTTCTAGAAGAATTACATTTCACTTCCAGTTTGTTGACCATTAACTGTTGATAACACTTTCACTTTTAGGTAATTTAAGTGTCGTTTGCACTTTTTCATTTCGTTACCGAAACAATTGACATTATTATTAAATAATTCTTAACAATCATATCGTCTATCAAATTAACATTTTCATCAATATCATCGTATATAGATCCATTTATATTCCAAATTATCATAGGAATTTCCTAGTCTAAAAAAACTTATCAAGAGCTCCGTATTGTGATTTTCATTATCGTTATTTGCTTTTTCTTTCTTCAAACTCAAGTTAATATTTATTTTAGGCAACATTGCATACAAATGGAGTAACTACATTATCAGTTTAAAAGATCAAAGGATAAGAAATTAGAATAAGACCTGATGAATTACAATATATGTTCTTTTACAGTGCTAGTCCCTTTTGAGAAGATAAACATTTCAATTTTGCCAAAATGAAATAAAGACAAAAGTATACAATTAATTAACTCAAATGCTTTTATAGTTTTACCAATCTTGCAAAGTGAGTTAAAGTCTATTAACAACATGGCCGTAAGAAAAATATACTGTATTCTAAAGAAAAGTGCTCGAAGTGAGTTAGGAATTAGGATTATTGCCAACATGATCGTAAATGGCTCCTAATCTTAAAGCCAAAATGAGTAAAAATTAAAGTAATGAACTTATATAATTATTCATTGATAAATAACAGTAGAAATTACAAAAAATTAGTATGCATAAAATAAAAAGAATATAAAATTGGAAAAACGAAAAGAAAGAGAAGGTGTGAAGAATTATGTTCAAGGTTTTTTTCAGTAATAATCAATGTGGTAAAAGATACAAAATACATATATAAAGATAATGGAAACTAATTGCTAACTTTAACCAAACTATACGACACTAATTAAGGAGAAAATCCTTCTAAGGAATAAAATAACTATTATCCTATAATAAAGAGATACACATAGATACGATACAACTAATATAGCATGAAACGCTTCAAGACCAAGTGCTTTAGTTATGATATTTGCTAGTTGAGCAGCAAAATGCACATATGAAGTTATGATATTGCCAGATAATAGTGCATCATGTACGAAATGACAATCGATTTCTATGTGCTTGGTAAGCTTATGAAAAACTCAATTTGCAGCAATATGTAACGCATCTTGATTATCACAAAATAATTTCATTGGTTGTGGATGAGAAACAATTAAAGAAAACAATAGTCCTTTAAGGCATTTGAGTTCACATGTGGTCATAGCAATAAATCGATATTCCGACTCAGCACTAGATTGAGAGACTGTTGCATTGTTTCTTTGTTTTCCAAGAGATAGGAGGTGATCCTATAAATACAAAATAACCAGTGAGGGACCGACAAGTGAGGGGGCAACTTGCCTAATCAGCATCACAATAAGCGCGCGAGCACAAGTCATTATTTTTGGCCAATAATATTCCTTGTCCCGAACTAGATTTTAAATGACGTATAACGCGATGTGTTGCATCCCAATGAGGAACCTTAGGTTGTTGCATGAACTGGGCATGAATGTGCATACAATAGCTTAACTCTAGACGTGTAACAGTCAAGTAAATTAATCGACCAACTAGACGTCAATATTGTTCGGGATCAGCCATGACTAGACCATCCACCAAAGTTAGTTGATGATGTTGCTCTAAAGGAAATGAGCTAGGTTTGGCAGCTAATAATCCACATTCTGATATGATGTCTAATGCATACTTTCGTTGTGAAATAAAAACTCCATCACCCCCTCGCCCTACTTCAATGCCAAGAAAATACTTGAGTTGTCCCAAATCTTTGATGTTAAAACATGTTTGTAAATATTTTCTAAAGGTATTGATAGCATCAACATTATTTCCTCCAATGATCAAGTCACTAACATAGACAAGAACATGAAGAACGTACCATTGTGTGGAAGACTAGATAATGAGTAATCTAAGTATGATTGAGAAAATCTATAACAACGAAACGCAACTACTAATTTAGCAAACCAGTTTGGAGGTGCTTTTTTAGGGATATATTTCCATGAAATAAGTTTAATTGGAAAATTAGTAAAATTGATGATGATAAATAGAGGTAATGTTAAGGAAATCCCCTCTATTTTGAAATATCAAAATACCCTTAGTCAACGGGTCAAAGGTCAAATGCACGAGTCAACGTCTACCTCATCAAGCTGTCACCATGGTAGAATGACTGGGCAGAAGTTAAGTAGTTTCTTCCCATCAGAAGAAACCTGCATGGATAACCGCCCACCCTCCCGGAAAACTGCCTCCACTACGCCACTTCCCTCATTTCAGTTTCCAAGGATGGATGATCCAGGAATAACCGTCTGATAGTTACAAATTCCTAAGATACTTGCCTCATAAATACCACACTATACCACTGAAATAAGGTTACGCAATCTTACTCCCGTAACACATATATTCATATTACTTCCTCCTTGATCTGACTTAGGCGTCGGAAAACTTTTCCGGGACATCAGCCCCCGGTTTAGTCTTTCTTTGTGGTTGCAGGTCCACCACTTGCAGCGTTCAGGTCATCTCACTTCATTAAATTCAAAGGTACTTCCTTCCTAAAGTCCACTTTACAAATTTGACAGTGTCTTAGCAGAAACAGTTTGGCGCCGCTTGTGGGGACGAGAAGTACTGAACACCCAAAAATTCGACCCTGAACATCGCGATGGCACCACACAAAACTAACACCAAAGAAGCGTCCATGGCAAGAAGCACCGATATTTCCACTTCTCATCGTGAAGGTCAGGCTGTAACGAGGCAAGATCTCGAAACCCTTGCCAATAACCTCTCACACACATTTGCTGAGCAGTTGCGCAATGTCGTTGCCCAACAACCTCAACATAATCCTGATCTGAATGCAACCTTAGCGGCGATGACACAACAAATCCAAGATCTCCTTCGTCGGGAAAAGAGCAACGATGTTCAAAGCTCCGTAGACAGGAGGAGAAACCTAAGGTCCCAAGCAACTCGGGATCAAAACAATTCTGACCAGGTAGCGGATTCTCCTGCAATTCAAGGTTCGTTCCGAGGAAATGAAGTGCTTATGCTGTTGAATTCCCCTTTATCTGCGGAAATCCTCGCTACTCTGAATCCTGCCAAAATCAAGATCCCATCTGTTCCTCTGTTCTCGGGTACCCAGTGTCCCGAAGAACATATGATAAACTATAAGAATCTTATGGTCTTGTACTACGGATCCCTCGCTTTTATGCAAATTCTTCCCAATTACTCTCACAAGCCTAGCCCTAACCTGGTATACTTCACTTCCCAATGGAAGCATCAACAGTTTCGCTGAACTTGAGGCCAAGTTCCTCAGTCATTTCATGGTGTCCAAAAGGCAGGAGAAATCCAACTTCCATCTCTTGAGTGCTGAACAAAGTTTGGTCTAAACCGTAAACCAAATCGGACCAAACCGAAATTTTAGTATTTGGTCTCGGTTTTTTTATTTTTTAGACCAGACAGGACCGTAAACCATACTATGGTCGAAAATCATAATTTTGTATTTAAAAAATTAAGTTGCTACCTAGATATTTTAAAATGTAGTTATTTTTATATAGCGATATATACTAGAATGATGTTGATGTTATCAACTAATTATAAATTATTATATTTATTAATTGTAGGTGTGAATATTTGCATAAATACATGTATTAATTTGGAGTAAAATAAAAAATAAAAACCGTAGACCAGACCAGACCGGACCGTTCTAAAACGGTTTGATCTGGTCCAGTCTGGTGTTCTAAATGGTCCGGTCCGGTCTGGAAAATTTCAAGACCGGAATTTCTTATTTGGTATGATTTTAATGTCAAACCAGACCAAATCGGACCGTGTTCACCCCTACTCTTGAACATTACCCAACAAGAAGGAGAGTCTCTCTCTGCTTACCTCCAGCGGTTCCACGATGGAGTGCTGGCAGTTATAGACTTGGAAGAGTCCATCGCTGTCTCAGCCTTGATAAACGGTATGAAAACCCACAAATTGAAGTTCCAACTTCTGGAAAATCAAGTCAAAACCTATGCCGAAGCAATGAAACATGCAAGGAGCTTTGTCATTGCCTTTGATATATGACATCAATTAGATCCCACTTCCAAAAAGCGGAAGAGTGAAAAAAAGGCCGAAACCAGGGAAAGAACTTCTAATCGGAATACAGTTCCTAGAAGAGGACCCATCCGGATGGAAGGGAAAAGAAAATATCCTCCACGGGAACTCAAAGATGACGGTTTTGAGGCAAGGTTCAATCGTAATAGACGAGACATCTTCTACGCCATCAGGGATGAGCTATCTACACCTTCCGCCATCCCTACACCCCAATACTGCAGGAACATGGATTTGTGGTGCGAATATCACAAACAACATGGACATACTCTCCCAAACTGCCGTGAACTTAAAAGAATCCTTAATTGGTATGCTGAAGAAGGAATGTTAAACCACTTCCTTCACCGTGATTCTACGAGAAGGAGACATGGCTCATACAATAGAGAGTATAAAAATGCTAAACCAGGCAAGAAATCGGAGACGAAGGAACATTCCAGTGCTACCAATGGAGTGATAAATATGATTGTAGGGGGTTACTTAGAAGAATTCCCTACCATAAGGTCGGCGCGGGAACGCATTCACACCCTTGTTAAGGGACAACCATCTTGCCCCGAAATGAAGTTTGATGAGAAACTCAGCATTCCTCTGCAACAACCCCATTCTGATCCGGTGGTTGTCACGCTGAAGATCGACCAGATGAAAGTTCGCCGTGTCTTGGTCGATACTGGAAGCACCACTGACTTGATTACTATGGAGTGCCTGCGCCAAATGAAGTATGAAGAGAAGCATCTTCAACCCATGGACAGACTGTTGATCGGGTTTGGAGGTGGACAAGTCATCCCCCTGGGAACAACAGTCCTTCCTGTCAGGATTGACGAGAGAGACAAAGGCCAAAGCTTGGGAGTCCGATTCACGGTGGTAGATCTCAAATTTTCCTACAATGCCATTATGGGACACCCTTTGATCAACAAGATCAAGGTAGTGATATCCACCCATCACATGCTCTAACAATATGAAAAAGATGACGCTTTTGTAGGAATCTTGAGAGGCGATCAAAAATCTGCTCGAGAATGTCTCATTAATTTCTTGAAAAACGGTGAACCGACATGAGAATGCGAGCAGAAAAGAAAGTTAGAAGAAGCTTCCATCCTTAACATCCAAGTTCCTTCCCAAAGGCCAGAACCCTCTCACAAATATGAAGAGGTTGATGTATGGGGGAAGGGAGAGATGGGACCAACTTGAACGCATATATCATACAAGAGCTGCTGAACGTTATCACTGAATTCCGAGATATCTTCGCCTTTAACGTCTCAGAAATGCCTGGAATACCAAAAGAAGTCATGTGTCATAAACTTTACATTCAATCCATACACAAGCCTATGAAGCAAAAGCTGAAACATCAAGGCAAAGAGAGAATAGAAGCAGCCAAAGCTGAAGTTCAAAAGCTAATCAAGGCAAATTTTATCCGCGAGTGCCAATACTCTGACTGACTCTCTAATATGGTTCTGGTGAAGAAACCCAATGGCAAGTGGAGGATGTGCGTAGACTTTGCTGATTTGAACAAGGCATGTCCTAAGGATGACTACGCGTTGCCAAAAATAAATCGCCTAGTCGACTTTTCAGCGGGACATGCCCTTCTGAGCTTCATGGATGCCAATGCGGGATATCATTAGATCCCCTTCGCAGAGGAAGATCAGCCATATACAACCTTCATCACAAACACCGGCGTTTACTGCTACAAAGTCATGCCTTTCAGACTGAAAAATGCCGAAGCCCACATACCAAAGGATGGTCAACAAGGTGTTCGACACACAAATTGGAAGAAACTTGAAGGTGTATGTTGACGATATGATCACAAAAAGCAAAGAAGTGAAGCACCATGCTGCAGATCTACGAGAAACATTCCTTACCCTTAGGAACCACGCCATGTGCCTAAACCCTGAAAAATGTGTTTTTTGGGTAACAGGAGGGGAAGTGCCTAGGGTTTCTTGTAGATGAGAGACGAATAGAAGCTAATTCGGACAAAATTCAAGCTATCCTCAACATGCAATCACCAAAATCCGTGAAAGAAGTTCAGAAGCTCACTGGATGTATAGCAGCACTTGGAAGGTTCATGTCCAAGTCCACAGATAAGTGTTTCCCCTTCTTCAAAATCCTTAAGAAATAGACATTCGAATGGAGCCAAGAAGCAGAAGAGGCCTTCCAAGGGGCTCAAGAGATATCTGGTCGATCTCCCTAAACCTGTCTCCCCTTTGGCTGGTGAAGTACTCGTCCTTTATGTAGCCATCTCTGACTATTCCCTTAGTGTCGTCCTGGTGGCTGAGAGGGAAGGAAAGCAACTCCCAATATACTCCATAAGTCATGCCTACAGGGAAATCAGAAGCCAATTACAGTGAAATTGCAAAAATGGTCTACGCAGTGGTGATGGCTAGTCGAAAATTAAAACCCTACTTCTAGTCACACAAAATTTGAGTTCGAACAAGTCAACCTTTCAAGAATATCTTAGAAGGGAAGAATCAATCTTCCAGAGTCGCTGATTGGTCCAATCAGTTAGCAGACTTTGGTATCGAAGTTGAACCCCGCACAGCCATCAAAGCACAAGCTCTCGCTGATTTCATAGCCGAAACTACAGGATCAACGCTGAATGATCCCAACCAAGAGTGTAAACTGTATGTTGATGGCTCATCCACTAGAACCTCAAGTGGAGCTGGAATAATCATTATCTCATCCGGAGGGGTGAAGATGGAACATTTGATTTTGCCGCCTCAAACAATGAAGTTGAGTACGAAGCATTGATTTTCGGGATCAACATTTGCTGCAATTCAGAAGCCAAAATGGTTTCCGCTTATTCGGATTCACAATTGATCGTAGGGCAAGTTGCTGGTGAGTTCGAAGCAAAAGATGATGGCATGAGAATGTACCTTCAGCGAGTCAAATCTCTGATAGAGCCACTGCAATTCAGCATCACCCAGATTCCCAGGTCCACGAATGCGCAAGCAGATTCATTAGCAAAATTGGCCAGTTCAGCAAATGGACCTAAAAGCTGCAACATCATATGGGAAGTTCTACCTACTCCAAGCATCAATCACGATGTTACAATGGTGGATAGATATGTTACTTGGATGGATCCTTTCCTCTAATACTTCAAATATGGTACTCTTCCTGAAGATCCAGCACGCCATCCTTTATTCATGAAGAAACTGAAATGGCTCGAGTACTTTGAGGATACCCTCTACAGAAAGAGTTATACACACCCATTGCTCAAGTGTGTAGCTCCAGAAAATGGTAACTACATCCTCCGAGAAATCCATGAAGGAGGGTGTGGTATCCATCAAGGGACCAGGAAAATCGTCAATAAAGCTTTAAGAAGAGGGTACTATTGGCCAACATTGCGAGAGGATGCTGAGAGAAGTTGTCAAATCATGCGAGAAATGCCAATATTTTGCTCAGGTTCCTAGAAAACCTTCCAACTATCTCACCAAAATTTAGGCTATGTTACCATTCGATAAATGGTGCCTTGATCTTCTAGGGCCCTTTCCACCATCCAAAGGCCAAAGAAAGTTCATTATCATAGGTGTGGATTATTTTTCAAACTATGTGGAAGCTGAACCACTGAGCTCCATAACCGACAAACAGGATGTCAATTTATTTAGAGCATTATCATTACGAGGTATGGCATTCCTAGGGTGATAATCACTGATAATGCCCGTCAATTCATAAGCAAAAACACTGTTGAATACTGTGGCACACTTAAAATACAAATTAGATTCAGTTTAGTATAGAAACCTCAAACAAACAGCCAAGTAGAGTCTACCAATAAAACCATTCTGTATGGAATCGAAAAGAAGATAGAAGGTGCGAGGGGTACCTGGGATGAAGAATTACCCGGTATTCTGTGGGCCCTAAGAACAACGGTCAAAGATGCAACGGGCCACACACCCTTCTCTTTGTTGTATGGCTCCGAGGCAGTGCTAACAATTGAAATAGGCATTCCTTCTACAAGGATTGCTTATTATTCACATGACCAGAACGATGAAGAAAAGAGGGTTAACCTTGATCTACTTCCGGAGACACGAGGAAACGCACTCTTGCGTTCTTTGGCACAGAAGTAGAAAATGGTCCGATAGTTTAACAGAATGGTCAAACCCAAACAATTGTAGCTACATGATTACGTTCTCCAAAAATATGAAGCAACTAGCAAGTCAATTGAGAAAGGAAAGCTTGGAGCCAACTGGGATGGGCCATTCAAAATTGTCTGCATAATCAAACCCGATACTTATGAGCTAGAAGATGCATATGGAAAGATCCTTAAAAGACCCTGGAATGGGGATCATCTAAAAAAGTATTATGTCTGAACAACCCCTTGCGAAGGGCCATTAAGAACTATGTTTTACGTTATTGTCTATTTTACATTGTTGAACCTATGTTCGTTTTACATGCTTGGGTACATTGTTGAACCTATGTTCGTTTTAGAATACTATGATACGTCGTTGAACCTAAGTTCTGTTTACAATCTGAGATTTTGTTAGTATATATACATCATAATGCTCTTCGTTATAGAAAAGGTTGCAAGAAGTTGTTCATAACAACCCTTCACAAGCGGTGGTCAGAGACTCCTATAAGTCAGACCCCCATGTAGGTCCTTTAGAGAATCTAAGTTCTCTAGAGACCAAGTTGTTAACATTTAAAGGGAGGTTAGAGACTTCTATAATTCAGACCCCCATGTAAGTCCTTTAGAGAACCTAAGTTCTCTAGAGACTAAGTTGTTAACATTTAAAGGGAGCTCAGAGACTTCCATAAGTCAGACCCCCATATAGGTACTCGAGAGAACCTAAGTTCTCTAGAGACCAAGTTATTTAGCCTCCATGTGGAGGTCAGAGGCTTCCATAAGTCTAACCCCTATGAGTCTTTAGAAAACACATATTTATCAAGGTAAAAAGGGAGGTCTGAGACTGCTATAAGTCTGACCACCCCCCTGTGAGTCTTCTAGAGAAACAAAACACTCTAGATTCAGTCACTTATTTTTTGGGTGATCCGAAGCTTCTATGAGTCGGACCCGCCTTCTTTACTCCAATATGTTAGGAACAAATTTGTACAAGCATTCCAAGATATACTTAAGAGGGCCCGAGACTTCTAAAAGTCCGAAGCTTCTCAGAGTTAAATTATCGTCAGAAAATTCTACACAGCTCAAAAATGCAAAACATTTACAGGCAGAGTATAAAAGAGATACAAAATCTCCAAATAATATTTACAAGAAAGGCACTCCGGCCAAAAATCATCAAAAGCATCTAAAAAATGTTCATAAATAATGTTTACAAAATTTTCATCAATATTCAGCAAAAGTCATCAGGAAGATCAACATCATTCAGTTTACAAGAAAGGCACTCCGACCAAAAATCATCAAAAGCATCTAAAAAATGTTCATAAATAATGTTTACAAAATGTTCATCAATATTCAGCAAAAGTCATCAGGAAGATCAAGATCATTCGGCTTGCTGAGTGGCGACAGAAATTGGAGATGGAGGCGCGGTCCGTAGCAGTTCTTCAATGTCTAGGGTCAGGGGTTCCTTGGCACCAAGCTTGAATGCGAGCTCTTGGAAGATCTCTTTCTCAGCCGAAAGATTCCCATATAGGTCTGTACATCTATGTTCAAGAGTTGTAAAGTTGGACCTATCTGAGATATCGTCGATGACCGGAGCTTCAAAACGGAACGTTTCCCAGTTGGTGTTGGTTACCCGTTGTTCAAGCTCGGGCTCAACCACCTGACCCCACTGTTTAAGTTCTTCTGCATCCCAGTCCGGATCATATAAGAACTGCCCCCACTTTGCTTGAGCCAAATACTCCAGTTTAGCCAGGTCTACGCCAAGCTCAGCGGCCGCCAACTTTTATGCTTCAGACTCCATCTTCATGCCATTATTAATCATCTTCCCAGAGAGTTTCGCCATAAAGGCTCCACACTGCTCGGATGACAACCAATCTTTAGCGATCCGGCCACACCTTTTAGATTTCAGCTTATACTTGGCGGCTTCAGTCACTGGTTCCAACTTCTTCAGAGTATCCCCCATAAAATTTATTATTCTTCAACTCTAGGCGGAAGCTTTATCATAAGCCCCGAGAAGATCGGATACATCGGCGGATATCTTCATGGATAAATTAGCCGAGTTCTCGAGCTTGCTCCCCATCTTCGCCAAGATCTCCTTAAGCCGTGCCCTCCATTGCTCGGTATAATTCAAGACGTTTAGTCGACGTCTTGCACTTCTCCAATTTGGCCTTCAGCTTGGCCAACAATGTCGCTTGTTCAGATACTTTATCGTTCTGCTCATCTATCCGTGAGGTTAAGGTTCGAATAGTTTCCTGATTAACTTCACTTTGATGAATCTTTGAAGTCTCAAATATCAACCTTATCAACCCCTATATGAGTAAAATATGAGAAGAACGTAAGAATAATATACAAGTCTAGCAACGATAAAAATTCAGATCATACATACCTCGGCCATCGCTGATTGGGCTTTCTGCATCCTATATGCCAGGCTCATAGAGTAAAAAGTCCATGTCGTCCTGATTGATCAGGCAAAGACTCGCCCTATTAAATCTTCCGGCAAGTTCAGAAGAACTCAGGTTTACAAAAAGAACACCTGGCTTATGCGCCTTGATGTTCCTAGTATAAACCTGCTCTTCCTCCCCCAAGACTTGCTTACCTTTGCCTGCGGAAGCCGCTGTCTTTAGAGAAGAACCTGATGTAGTAGCAACGGGCTCTTTTATAGTTATGCCCAAGAATTTTGTTCTTAGAGGAACAACCTCAACAACCTGCTCCGTAGACTTAGAAGAGGCGTCATCATCGTCTTCTACTACAATCGAATTATTCGGTGTGGGTAACAGTCTTGGCTTTGGCGCTAGCCTTAGAAGAGGCCCTCTTGGCCGGCATGTCCCTCTCAGGCAGTTTTTCCAGAGGAGGGATCTTCTTCCGTTTCTCGAGTAAAATCTGAGCCTCCTCATGGCTCGACACATCTTTTCCCTGTCCATATCGATAGCCGAGTTCTGAAAGAAAAACTCATGTTAGTATAAGTTAGCGACTTACGGTAGGGGGGGCGAGGAACCAACTGTTGAGGGTCAGCTGCTGTCAGAGCTCCGGCAAAGGCGCTCATGGTATTAAATTTCGCCATCAATGCCTTATATTTGATTCTTACTTCAGTTCTACGACTCCTGCATAAAGAGATTAAGATAAGTGTTTATATAAAGGAAATCTAGAAGGCGAAGATTCGGAAAC
>CM025928.1:3133261-3149560 GCA_000753965.2 Amaranthus hypochondriacus
ATACAAGATCAAATGCAATATACTCAAGAACAAGTTGAAGACCTTCAAGAACACTTTGAAAATCTAAGAATATTATTTGAAGATTTGAAGATTAATTGAATTTTAATGGATTATTATAGGAAAAATCAAGAAATTTATAAGAAAAACAAAAATTAGGGCATACCTGGTTTGAATAAATACCCAAGTATGAATGTTGTCAGAAAACTTCAAATGTCAGAACTTCTTTCACTAGAATTTGAGTTGAATTGCTTTGAAACTTTTCTCTCTAGATATCTTTTGGAATAGTGTTCAAAAGAATGGGGTAGTTGAGTATTTATTACCCTCATTAATACATTTTGGAAATCATCATTCACAAAGGAAATTTCTTTAGTTCCAAGTGACGCAACAGTTCTAAATGGTGCGAAAAGGTCCGAGACTTCTATAAGTCGAACCCCCTATTGGCCCTACAGAGTGTTGGGACCAAATCAAGCTAAGTGTACCTATGTATACTCTCAGGTTCGAGACTTCTATAAGTCGGACCCCCCTATTGGCCCTACAGAGTATTGGGACAATCAAGCTAAGTTTACCTATGTATACTCCCAGGTCTGAGACTTCTATAAGTCAGACCCCCCTATTGGCCCTACAGAGTGTTGGGGCCAAATCAAGCTAAGTATACCTAAGTATACTCTCAGGTCCGAAACTTCAATAAGTCGGACCCCCTTATTGACCCTACAGAGTGTTGGGGTCAAATCAAGCTAAGTATACCTATGTATACTCTCAGGTCCGAGACTTCTATATGTCGGACCCCCCTATTGGCTCTACAAAGTGTTGGGGCCAAATCAAGCTAATTATATCGAAGTATACTCTCAGGTCCGAGACTTCAATAAGTCGACCCCCCGCAATTGGCCCTACAGAGTGTTGGGGCCAAATCAAGGAAAGTAAACCTATGTATACTCTCAGGTCCGAGACTTCTATAAGTCAGGCCCCCTTATTGACCCTACAAAGTATTGGAGTCAAATCAAGCTAAGTATACCTAAGTATACTCTCAGGTCCGAGACTTCAATAAGTCGTACCCCCTTATTGGCCCTATAGAGTGACGGGGCCAAATCAAGTTAAGTATACCCAAGTATACTCCAAGGTCCGAGTCTTCTATAAGTCGGACCCCCAATTGGCCCTACAGAGTGTTGGTTAACACCCCGTTAACTTCCCTATCCTTTCCACAATATCATAAGGACCAATGAAGTGTGGGCTTAACTTCCCACGAGCACCAAAACGAACCACGCTTTTCATTGGCGACACACGGAGTAGGACGTTGTCGCCTACGCCATACTCATCAGGCCGACGACGAAGATCGGCATATGATTTCTGTCGATCTTGGGCTGCCTTCATTTTCTTGCGAATTAACTTGACTTATTCAGTCATCTGAACTAACATGTCCCATCCTAAAGTTATAGACTCGGTGAAATCATCCCAAGACACTAGACTACGGCACTTGCGACCATACAGTGCCTCAAACAGAGGCCATTGAATTGTGGCCTGATAACTGTTATTATCAGAGAACTCCACCAGATCCAGATGTTCATCCCATGAACCCTGCCATTCCATGGCTACCTCTCTCAACATGTCCTCCAGCACCTGATTAACACGCTCGGTTTGACCCATCATCATAGGTTGAAAAGACGTACTATAGAGAAGAGTGGTTCCCAAGGCCTGCTGTAACGATTTCCAGAAATGTGACAAGTATCGGGTGTCCCGATCAGAAACTGTAGTACGAGGTATCCCATGATACGGCACCACGTATTTAATGTAAGCGCGAGCAAGTTGTTCCATATCCCATTTACAGTTCATTGGAATAAACCTTGCAGACTTAGTAAGCCTATCGACAATAACCCAAAGACTATCATTACTAGCCTTAGATCGTGGCAGACCTAAGACGAAGTCCATTGAAATTTTATCCCACTTCCATACCGGAACTTCCAAGGGTTGTAGTAATCCAGCTGACCTTCGGTGTTCGCTCTTAACCTTTTGGCACGTTAAACACTTAGAAACAAATTCGGTAATGTTCTTTTTCATACCCAACCACCAAAACATACCTTTTAGATCTTGGTACATTGTCTCCTCCAGGTTGAACAAAGTATCTCGAGTTGTGTGCCTCGTTCAACAGATTTTCCTTTAAAGAGTCGAATCCATCTGGTACGCAACATCGTCCTTTAAAACGAAGGCTACCATCCTCATGAATTGTAAAGCCTTTGGCTTTCCCTTCACTGGCCTGTTCACGTAACTTAACGAGCTTGGGGTCGTCCATTTTCCTAGCCATAATCTCCTCAAAGAACGTAGGTCAAATGGATAGAGCTCCAAATTTGGCTTCCAATTCCCCTTCTTTGATTATCTCTAAGTTCATTCTCTCAAACTCCTTACTTAACTCCTCAGACGTTATCAATGTCGCCATCGAGTGTTTTGATTTCCTACTCAAAGTATCAGCGACCACATTTGCGCGACCCTCGTGATAAGAAATCTCCAAATCGTAATCACTGGTTAATTCCAACACCAACGCCGTTGACACAGATTTAATTCGGGTTGTGAACACAAGAATTGTAAGCTTTGTTGATCTGTAAAGATCGTAAATTTCATACCGTACAGATAATGACGCCAGATCTTCAACGCAAAAACCACAGCGGCTAGCTCTAAGTCATGCGTTGGATAATTGACTTCGTGAGACTTCAATTGCCGCGAAGCATAAGCTACTACCTTTCTGTCTTGCATCAAGACACAACCCAAACCATGTTTGGAAGTATCGATATAAACGGAGTACTCCAAAGAAGGATCAGGTAGGACCAATACTGGAGCAGTAGTTAACTTTTCCTTCAACAACTGAAAGGCTCTCTCGCAGTCTTCGGTCCACTCAAACTTCTTCTCCTTCTTTATCAAGGACGTAAGCGGACGAACAATACAGGAGAAGTCCTTAACAAAACGACGATAATACCCTGCTAAACCCAAGAAACTTAAAATTTTTGTAACATTGCGAGGTGTAGACAAGTCTCGAACGACCTCCACTTTTCGAGATGACCTAGGAAAGCCACCTGTTGTAACCAAAACTCACAATTCGAGAATTTCGCATACAACTGATTTTCTCTTAGAATCTGCAAGACTAACTTTAGATGTTCTCGATGTGCTTCTAGGGTCCTAGAGTATACCAAGATATCATCAATGAACACCACCACACACTTATCGAGGTATGCATTAAAAACCCGATTTATCAGTCCCATAAAAGCTATCGGTGCGTTCGTCAACCCAAAAGGCATCAAGGTGAATTCGAAATGTCCATACCTCGTTCTGAAAGCTGATTTACTGATATCCTCCTGCTTAATACGTAACTGATGATACCCTGACCGCAGATCGATCTTTGAAAAGATCCCGGCTCCTTGTAGCTGATCAAAAAGGTCATCAATTCGTGGTAACGGGTATTTATTCTTAACGGTGACCTTATGAAGTTCTCTATAATCAATATAGAGACGCATTGTCCCATCCTTTTTCCTCACAAATAACACCGGGGCTCCCCAGGGCGAAACACTAGGTCGTATATAACCTTTTTCTAATCACTCCTCTAATTGAACCTTCAATTCCTCTATCTCCTTTGGGGCCATACGGTAAGGAGCTTTTGAAATTGGCCCTGTCCCAGGCATTAATTCAATCGAAAAGTCTACGTCTCTCCTTGGTGGCATACCAGGAATCTCTTTCGGGAACACATCCATAAAGTTACTGACCACTGGGATATCCTCAAGCCGTACCTCCCGCTCTTTTACCTTACTCATGCTACACAGAAACCATGTATGCCCTTGTTTGATTAACTTCCTAACTTCCAATGATGACACGATCTTTACCTTCGGTCCTTTAGGAAGGCTCCTATGGTTAACCGTCTCTCCCCTAGGCCCACTTAGAGTCACAGACTGTTCTTCACAATCTATTATTGCTTTATATATACCTAGCCAATCCATCCCAATTATTACATCCAGATCATCCATTTCTAGAGCAAGCAAATCACTCGGAAAGTTTACCTTCCCTATCCTGACCGACACTTCACGAAACAACATATTACTATAAAAAGTCTTCCCAGAAGGGATAGCGACTGAAAAAGATGTTTCCTCGGGGTTTTACAACCCTAGGTCCTTAACTCTAGACTTTGAAACGAACGAACACGATGCACTAGAATCAAAAAGTACTTTAACGAACTTTGTATTGACGCAGAAAGTACCTGTGACCACATCCGATGCCTCTGCGTCCCTAGAGTTAACTGCTGAAAGTCTGCCATTATTCTGAGTAGTAGCAGCACCACCTCCTTCATTTCCACGTTGGCCCGTAAAATTCTCGTTTCTAGCATTACCCTGGGGTTGCTGAACACCAGAGTGATTTCCTTGAAAATCTGTGGTTTCTGGCACCCCCCAAGTTTCGACCAAAGTTACCAGCATTGTGGTTTCCCCTTCCAGCTTCGTTATTACCCCGTCCGTTACCGAAACGTTGTTGTTTAAAACCTCGATGATTTCCCCCTTGGAGCTCTTGTTGTCCCAAGCGAGTATAACATTCATACATCCTATGACCCGGTTTATCGCAGTGAGAGCAGTCCACTAACATACCCCGACAGTCCCTTCCTGAGTGATTTCTCTGGCATTTTCTAGAGTTATAAATTCTTTATTTTCGGCATCCTCACCTCTAGTGTCGAATCCCCCCTACTCTTGCTATTCTGGCCTGCATGGAAGCCTTTTTCCTTGAAGCCTCCAAACGGCTTATGTTTCTTGAATTAGTTGTGAACGGGATTACTCACACTCCCTGCATTCTGAAATAGGGGTTCCTTCCTCTTTTCCCCACTTTGGCCCATTTTCTCTTGTTCCTTCCTCATAACATTTCCAATCTGAGCAGCTCTCTTGTATAACTGGTCTAACGTATCGTACCTATCAGTCTCAATGTGTTTTTGAATCTCATACGATAACTGGTCTAACGTATCGTTTTCAGCTACTAACCTTGCCTTGCTATGTGTCCACCAATAGTCGGCGTCTTCCACTAGGAAAAACGCGGCTTGGTCAACCATGAACTCACCGAGACATCTCACCACAGTGAAGAGTTTGTCAAACTCTCTCACCCAGTTTTCCAGCATGGAAGGTTCACCTTTCCCACTATAAGTCGAAGGTTTACCCTGAGCTATTCTCTTAGTTATTGAGGAAGCTCTTTCCTCTAGGGATTTCTGTCTGGGATTTCTTGCGCCAGCTAAGGCCTTAACTAGGTTTCGCCGCACACGGTCAGAGTTCCTTCGTGGCACACACCTTTGCAGGAAGGGTGGCTTGCTAGTAGGTATATTGCATAAGGTTAAACGAGGTGTGTAAATATATAGTTCTATAGTGTCTGTAATAAAGAAAACTCATACTATTATTGTTCTAAAAAAAACAAACAAACACGGTGATCGTCCAAAAAGGTGAGAAGGTTATGCACATAATCTGCAACCGAATCCTTACGCTTTTCTAGCAAGAGAATTTCCACAGCTGTTCATTTTATTCGAATTCAATATAGAAATGCCATATTATTCCAATCCAAAAAAAAATACTTGGGTATAAAATCCCACATAACCACTTTTCAGTTACTACAAAAGTCCGATAATTAAACAGCGAAATTGTCCAACCAAAAAAATTGTTCACGATATACTATTACTATAAACTAGACATACGAAGTCGTACGCATGCATACTTGTATAAAATAAACAATCAGGCAAATAAAGGCGACGCATCCAAACGGTCCAGATCTTCCATGTATCGATCAGGGTCAAAATCAGCAACACCAGAGTCATCGCCAGACGTGCGATCAAAATCAGAAGGAGTTCCTACAGACTTAGAATCACTTAGGGCAAGCTGCTCCACGGAATCAGAAAGTTCCCCAATTATCGGTTCAGGTGGGCTCTCTTCCCATATGGTGATTTCACTTTCCTCCTCACTCATAGGGTCCTCTTGCCTCCTTGGCCAACCCCCTAGAACTATCACATCGCTATCACTATCGCTCATAATATCATCTCTATCGGCGATTCCCCTCTCCACATCAGCATTATAGCCATCTCTCATGATATCCTCATAAGGATCTTCTACCACTCTTAAGGGCTCTACCTCTAAAATTTCTCCATATTCCTCATCGAAATTTTTCTCAAGGTCTACCTCAGATTCTTCTTCTGGTTCCTCATCGGGGTCCTCCTCAGGGTCTTCTTCGAGATCCTCCTCGGGGTCCTCCTCGGGGATCCTCCTCGAAATCTAACTCATCGAAGTTTATAATATACACCGAGTTCGGGTCTACTACGGGTACAACCCTCCTCAATAACATCAGTTCTAGCTCCACTAGACTCTGGAATGTCCAATCCATCCCGACCCACAGTCTCTACCGGTCCAAACCTCCTGTCAAGATCTCGGTACAACTGTTCTCTCCTTTCCGTCATTTCAGCCATCTCATCTTCCATTATCCTTTCATACACTTGTTTAGACCTCTTGTAAATCATTTCCATTCGGTATTTGTAGACCAAATAGTTTTCTCCCTCTTTTCGACCCCAAATTCCCAAAGCCTCAATCTCTGCCAAAACTGGGGCAATAACTGAGGCCCTCCAAGGTTCATCTAGCGTATTAATTCCCTCCTCAGCTGGTTTCTTTCCTTTATCCATGATAGAAAGGTAATAATCGACTTCCTGACTCACGAAAAAAGAAAACGAGACAATCAAATACTGAGATAAGACAAGGATAAATAATTTAGAATACCACAGATGTATACGCAGAGATTCTACTAATCACACATCAAAAGTATCCATAACCAAGCAGATCACACCATCCCCTTATTGTCTACCCCTTACTCTCGTCATCACTTATTCTTCGTTAATTCATCGGTTTAGATAAATAACCCTAAATAGAACTCCCGCTATGAAACCAATTGTAACATCCCGCGTTTTAACTCAGATCGTTTTAAAAGAGAAAACGACTTTCTGAAGAACTAAATACGGCCCGAGTCAAACCAGGACGTTAAAAGATAGTTTAAAACGGATTTCACAACGAAACAAAGCTTGCGGATCGAGTTCTATTAGAGTTATTATGATCTACCAGACGTAAAGAAAACTTAGCAGCGGATAAGTTTGTAAAGATAAGTCTACTTATTACAACTTGAGAACGTAACCGCCTCATAAAACCAAACATCCAAAATACGCAAATTTAAGTTCGTAACAAACTTCTGAATCTAGCAATTTATTGCTCCAAGGGTAATCCTCACTCCCTATACCTGGAATTTAACTTACTGCTAGTCATTATCCAGAAGGAAACAACATCATCGCAGGATCGTTAAGATAAAAAGTACGCGTCAGCAAGAAGTCGCATATCATTCAATCAAATATAATAAATTATAATCAAATTCATGTAACTGTTACTCAGTCATACTTCTGTATTCTTTTTCTAGCCATACTTCCGGTTCAACTCCAATCACCATGATGAGACAATACATTAGGGGGAGCTAACCCCTAGACAAGTCTCTACCATAGACACACGTCTTACTTTGGTGCCTATGGTTAAGTATGCATACCCCCGCGGTGGCTCATAAGGCTCCATATGCCGCGAGTAATTCTTTCCACCAATTGACGTCATACTACGTCCACTTTAAAGTTAGTGAGGTCATACTACCTCTCCTTATTAAAATAACATATAGTAATTTACTTACTCAGAAAACATATCATTATTTGTACTATACGCCCATACTTTACCTTTGTTACCATTAACATATGGTACATAACATATACTACAAAACTTCGCTGCGTGTACGTACCTTGACCAAGCAAACAATTCACAAACGTCTTAATCAATTCTCGGTCACGAATCGGCTTCCTACAAGGTTCAATCGTATTCGGGAAATAAGCACACATTCACACTTTCCTCAAATCAATCATAACAGATAAATAACATGAACATTCATCTCATTGTCATGACATGTTATACACCCAAAAAAAACAGCATATGAAAACTGTCCAGAAACCCTTCTTAAAACTGTCAAATTGGAAATCCAACTTCATCGTTGCGTCCGGATAGCATCAAAACCCTCGGGTACCAATTTTCATGATTTATAATATAGCATAAGTATTTTTAACCTAATTTTAAAGCCAAAATTCTCCCAAAAACACCCTTTTTTCACAATTTTCCAAACCTACGGGATTTTGTCCATTTTTATTAAAATACATACAAAATTCCAATTTCCACATTTCCTATTAAATCCATATCATAAAATTCATAATTTCATACTCACATAAAAAAAATCATTTTCAAAATTCTCAAATAATTAATTTCTTATAAAATACAAATCTTCCTAAACAAATCATTCATCAATACTTAAGATCTTCATGCCATACCAAAACACACCCTTATATTACAATACAATTTCTCCATGAAAATCCTAATTTAAATATATATATTATTACTATTGTTATTATTTTTATACATTCTCCATCACCTTAATTTAACATGTTCATATAAAGATAAATTCTAAAACAACACATCCTACACTACCATTTGATAACTATATCTAATATTTACATTATTATGTTAAATCATGAAAGAAAGGTCATGGAAGCAAAAGATCACACACATTTGCATAAATCATACAATTGAATTTAAACTTGCTAAAATATAAAAATATAGAATTAACTTACAATTAGATGGAAAAACACCAAAGCCAAGAGTGGAAGAGCTATTAGGTGTGTGGACTTGCTAGGGTTTGGGAGTGTGTTCTTGGTGTTTCTAGGAAGATTGAGAGCTAGAGAGAATTCTTAGGTTTAGGCAATTAAGAGAATTAAGGAAATGAGTAATTAGGGTAGTAATGTTTTAGGCAATAAAAATTATTCTCCTCATATTCTACGGGAGTTACAAATCTACCAAAAACCCTACAAAAGGCCGGCCACACTTGCCTTTTTGCCTCCAATTTTTTTTTTTTTGTTAATTTGAAATAAGAATGGTTTAAGGGTTTTGGGCCCGAAAGGTTAAATTGTTAAAAATGTTGAATATAACATGATCAAGTCCAAAATGAGTTCATAAGACACTATTTATATATAAAAAAATATAATATACAAGTAATTTGTTAACTATATCGGGAAATTATCGTTTTAAAATATCGGGGTGTTACAGTATATATTCATATTTTGATTGTTTCATTATTAAGAATGAGTTGTGGTAGTATGTGTTGAATTGTAAATATTGGGAATAGAAATAATTGAATTTAAAATAAAAGAATTAAAAGAATATAAATATTTAAACAAAAAATAAATTATAAATAAATAAATAAATAAATAAATTTTCTCGACAGTGTGTGTCTCGATAGCCCACTTCAAAACCTCGAAATTTGAGTGCGTTTTGTTTTTCGTTGAGTTCATCGATTTCATTAAAAGTTACTTAAACGCTAAAATTATATAAAAATAGCAAATGGACGTTAAAAATTAAGAAACTTGTTGCCCAGTGTAATTGATGCCTTCCGGGCGCATTGGTGAAGTCGGAATTTTTGTTTGAATTTTCGAATCTGTTGAAATGACGGAAAAAGTTATTGGTCGTATTTTGGAATTTAGAAGTTATTAAGATTAATAATTAATCATGTAAATCTATGAATTTTAGTAACGCCTTGGTTATATAAAGTGGATTGGTTGTGTAAATACGTACTAATACGTGATGGTTTTTCTATGTGTGTTGTGTTTAAGACCTCGATTCATTGGAACTTGCTATGATGTTGTCATCTCACAACTAGCGGGTTAATTTGCATGTGGGGTTGGTGAGTGAGGACCCAAATGTTGGAACCTGTGAATGAGTTAACTATCGCACTTGACCTCAAACTGTTAATCGTTTGAACTTTACTATTTATTTTAGCATGTACGTTTTATTTTGGACTTTACTTGGTTTTATGAGGCCCTTAGGCTCTCAAGTTGTAAACTATAAGACTTCAGCTGCTTTACTATTTCAGGTGTAATTTGATTACTTATTTCTTTATCACTAGAATGTTATCGATCTTAGAAAAATTTTAACCTAGATGTCTGACTTGTAACCCGGAATTCATATTTCCATATGAATACCCGGTATATTTCCATATGAGTATCCGGCTCACCTTTAACCTAGATGTTTGACGTGTAACCCGGAATTCATATTTCTTAGGCTTCGTTGGGTATTACCGTCATTTTGTCAAAGATTTCTCACGCATTGCTCAACCTATGACTTCGTTGATGAAGAAAGAGAAGAAGTTCGAATGGACTGACGAGTGTGAACAGGCTTTTATGACCCTGAAGGAAAGGTTAACTACAACCCCTGTTTTTACTCTACCTGACCCTAAGTAGGATTATACAGTTTATAGTGACGCGTCGAAGAAGGGCTTAGGATGCGTGCTTATGCAAGATCGTAAGGTGATCGCTTACGCTTCACGACAGTTGAAGACACATGAGGTTAACTACCCTACTCACGAGATAGAGTTAGCTGCTATAGTTTTTTCTCTTAAGACATGGCGGTATTATCTATATGAAGTCAAGTGCAGAATCTACACCGATCATGAGAGTCTAAAGTATCTTCACACCCAGTGTGACTTGAACATGCGACAGCGTCGTTGGTTAGAGTTGATGACTAATTACAATCTGGAGTTTGTGTATCATGAGGAACGAGCGAACTTGGTCGCTGATGCTTTGAGTAGAAAGTCTAGTCATACGTTGACGGCTCTAGGTGGGGTTGAGGAATTGAATCGAGATTTTGCTAAGTTAGTTCTAGAGGTTATTCGGGAAGGTGAACTACAACAATACATGGGTCACTACAACATAATTTGTTTTTAGTGGGATATATTTAGCGACATTTAATTTAAATGTCACTATTTCAAATTTCTTATAGTGTAAATAAAGGTTTTAGTGACATTTATTGGACCCTTTAGCAGCATATTAAAAAGTAACACTAAAGCTTTTAGCGACATAGGATCTAGTGACATTTCTCGCAAATGCCACTATAGACTATAGTGACAATTACATATGCTACTAAAGACCAAATTAAGTGTCGCTAAATCACTTTATGGTGGAACTTAAAATGAAAAACAATAATTATTACACTAAAAATATGAATTTGTGACATTTTTTAATGCCACTAAATCCAATGTCGCAAAAAGCTAAGTTTGTTGTAGTGGGTGCTTTGGCTATACAAACTTCATTCTTTGAGGAAATTTTGAGATCGCAGGATAAGGACCCAAAACTGATATAAGTTAAAAGAGCAAGCTCGTGAAGGAAAAGCAGAGGGATTCTTTATTCATAAGGATGGGGGCTTGAGGTTTAATGGTCGACGGTGTTTGCCGATAGGTGAAACGACTTTGAAAGAGCGTATCTTAAATAAGGCTCACAATTCGAAGTTTTCTATTAACCCGGGAGGTGATGAAATGTATCAAGATCTTAAATTGATGTTTTGGTGGATGGGGACGAAGAAGGATATTGCAGAGTATGTTTCGCACTGTTTGACCTGCCAGAAGGTTAAATGCGAACATAAACGGCCGGGCGAATTGTTACAACCATTGGAGATACCGGTGTTGAAGTGGGATGACATATCGATGGACTTTATCGTGGGGTTGCCTCGAACAAAATCGGGTAATGATGCTTTATGGGTCATAGTAGATCGCTTGACGAAATCTGCACGTTTCATTCCTATGAATTGTCATTGGGAGATGGAACAATTTGCTCGTGTATGTTGTTCGATTTCACGGTGTACCTCGTACAATTGTGTGTGATAGGGATACATGTTACGTGTCGCATTTTTTGAAGACTTTGCAGCAGGCTATGGGCACTACACTGTTGTATAGTACGTCATTTCACCCGCAGACTGATGGGCAGACAAAAAGGACAAATCAAATTTTAGAGGACATGTTGTGTGCTATTGCCATGGAGTGGCAACGGTCGTGGGATGATCATTTGGATCTTGTAGAGTTTTCTTACAACAATAGTTACCAAGCGAAACTTCAGATGGCTCCATTTGAGGCTTTGTATGGGCGTCGTTGCCGAAGTCCGGTGTTTTGGGATGATTTCACTGAAGCTGCAACTTTGGGTCCCGATTTGTTACTTTAAATGACAGAACAAGTGAAATTGATAAGGGATAAAATGAAAGCAACACAAGATCGTCAAAAGTCTTATGTTGATTTGAAGCGTCGTCCAGAAAAGTTTGAAGTGGGGGATCAAGTGTTGCTACGGGTATCGCCGATGCGCGGGGTAGTTCGTTTTGGTACTCGTGGAAAGTTGAGCCCTAGGTTTATTGGTCCTTATGTGATTTTGGAACGAGTGGGTAAGATGGCCTATCGGTTAGCTTTTCCCAATTCCTTGGAAAAAGTTGATGATGTGTTTCACGTGTCTCAATTAAAAAGGTATTTTGTTGCGACCTCTCATGTTTTAGACCCCGAACCTTTGGAACTCGATGCAAGCTTGTCTTATGCTGAACAACCTGTTCGAATTTTGGATACAAAAGTTCGTAGTACGCGGAGGAAAGATATTACGATGGTCAAAGTATTATGATCAAATCATGAGCGCGAGGCTGCTACGTGGGAAACAGAAACCTCCATGTGGGAGAAGGCGATAGGAATTTCGCGCGAGTTATTAAATAAATCTGTTTGGGTCAAGTGTTGTGTTGTGGATTATATTGATATGTTGTCTGTATGAGTTGTTAAGTTGTTATCAACTATCTGGATTACGTTGTGCAAGTTACGAGGGCGTAACTTCTTTTAAGGGGGGTAGTTTGTAACACCCCGTTAAATTATCGATTATAAAAAATAATAATAATAATAATAATAATAATAATAATAATAATAATAATAATAATAATAAAAAATTTCTACTAAATAATTAGTCGAATAAATATGTTAAATAATTATTCGGGTATACTTTTATTTGCTGTCGCGTAACAAGTTTATTGCGTAACGATTTTAGCGTCTATCAATTAAACTGAACAATAAATTAATTTTAAAAAAACAAATAATAAATAAATAAATAAATAATAAAAAGAGAAAGTTGGGAAGTCTTGGCCGGTTACATGAGTGACTAAGAGGGGAATCAATATTGGGATTTAAGGGAATATTAATATTTGCAATTAAGGGAGAGAATTAAGGAGGCTTAATTAGCCATTCAAAGGGTCAATTAACATTTGATTTTCCTAATGAAAATTCAGAATAATTCTAGTTACTACCAAGATTTTCGGCTGAAGTAGAAAAAAAAAGAGAGAAAAGTGGAAAAAAAAAATAATTCTTGAGTTGGTTTTTAGTTTTTTTTTCTTTGGTGTTCAATTGCGTAATTCAATCTTTAACCTTTGAAACTTGTAAGTTATTAATCTATTACTCTTTTGCAAAATTTTAATTTATTAAAAGAATTTTATTTATGAACATTACTTTTATTTTATATAGATTTTTTTTCTTATAATTTATAATTCTTTAATAAAATATAATTTGTTAGAGGAATTATGTTCATGTATTATTTTATATAGTTTCTTAAAATTTATAATTCTTTAACAAAATTTAAATTTATGGACGAACTGTATTATGTGTTACCTTTATATGGTTTATTAAGATTCATATTCATGTTTAGTTTTCCATGAGTTCATAACCTTTTAACAAAATTTTATTGTTAGAAAGGTTGTGTTCGTACATTTAGATTGATATGAAGTTTTTTTTATATATATAATTAATAAGTGATAGAAATGTCTTAATATAATTATATATATATATATATATATATATATATATATATATATATATATATATATATATATATATTATATATATATATATATATATTTATATATGTTGTCTTTAACTATGTGTAGAGATTTGTGTATGTGTATATATTCCTATTTTAATTGTTTCATTATTAAGAATGAGTTGTGGTAGTATGTGTTGAATTGTAAATATTGGGAATAAAAATCATTGAATTTAAAATAAAGGAATTAAAAAAATATAAATATTTAAACGCTAAAATTAATTAAAAATAGTAAATGGGCGTAAAAAATTATGAAACTTGGTGCCCAATGTAATTGATTCCTTCCGGACGCATTGGTAAAGTCGATCGGATTTTCTGTTTGAATTTTCGAATCTCTTCAAAATGACCGAAAACGTTACTGGTCGTATTTTAGAATTTAGAAGTTATTAAGATTAATAATTAATCATGTAAAACTATGAATTTTAGTGAGGCGTTGGTTATATAAAGTGGATTGGTTGTGTAAATATGTACTAATACGTGATGTGTTTTCTATGTGTGTTGTGTTTAGGACCTCGATTCATAAGAGGTTGAGATCCCTTTTGTGGCGTGCTTTGGTTAACGTACCGTACTTTTAAGGTACACGCTTAGACCATACTTATTTAATTGGTTATGTATAGTATTATTATACTCACTCTGTAATGTGATTTTGTGTATCACTTAAGGCTTAGACACCAAAAATAATTGGAAAAGAGTTTAACTCGGAAAATTGAGGATGGTTATGTTGGTTACCCGTTTGGGGTTATTATACTGGATTGGAAATGTTATTATTTATCGTTCCCGTGGCAGTTTTTGATCATTACGGTCACCATGGGGGTATGCATACTTTACCTTGGACGACCCGAACAGGACGGGCAACCTCTTAGGCCGGAGGTTGCCTTGGGATTAGCTCTCCCATGTGTATTCTTCCAAACTTTTATATTACTCTGGCGACCTGAATCGGAAGGGCACAACATGAGTTGGAAGTTAGAAAGTCAAATAGGATATTTTAACTATTAGAGCCTTCGCATGTTAGGATGAACTAATTGCTTGTATGTAACCTGTATAATGCATTATATGAAGTCTCTGACGTGTATTGGTTTATGTTCATTGGAACTTGCTATGATGTTGTCATTTGACAACTAGCATGTTAATTTGCAAGTGGGGTTGGTGAGTGAGGACCCAAATGTTGGAACCTGTGAATGAGCTAAGTATCGCACTTGAACTTAAACTGTTAATTGTTTGAACTTTACTATTTATTTTAGCATGTACATTTTATTTTGGACTTTACTTGGTTTTATGAGGCCCTTAGGATCTCAAGTTGTAAACATTAAGACTTCAGCTGCTTTACTATTTCGGTGTAATTTGATTACTTATTTCTTTATCACTAGAACGTCATCGATCTTAGAAACATTTTAACCTAGATGTCTGACGTGTAACCCGAAATTCATATTTCCATATGAATCTCCAGTTCACCTTAAACTAGACTATTACAGTTGGGGCCAAAGCAAGGAAAGTATACCTATGTATATTCTCAGGTCCGAGACATCTATAAGTCGGACCCCCGTATTGGCCCTACAGAGTGTTGGGGCCGAATCAAGCGGAGTATATCTAAGTATACTCTAGAGGTCCGAGACTTCCATGATTCGGACCCCCTTTTTATGCCCTACAGAGTGTTGGGGCCAAATTTGCCCAAGTATACCAATGTACACTCTAGAGTATCCGAGACATCAGGAGTCCGAGACATCTGGAATCCGAGTCATCAAGAGTCCGAGACATTGAAATTCAAAACACAAGGATGATTAATCAACGCTTTGACACCATTAACGCCATCTTTCCGTATATAGACCAAGATCAACTTCCTCGATGAGGATTCCTCTCTTACCCTATATACGTGGGGCCAATGTTAAGGATTATAAATCCCCTCTAATTTGAAATATCAAAATACCCCTAGTCAACGGGTCAAAGGTCAAATGCACGAGTCAAAGTCTACCTCATCAAGCTGTCGCCATGGTAGAATGACTGGGCAACAGTTAAGTAGTTTTTTCCCATCAAAAGAAACCTGCATGGATGACCGTCCACTATCCCGGAAAATTGCCTCCACTACGCCACTTCCCTCATTTCAGTTTCCAAGGATGGATGCTACAAGAATAACCGTCTGGCAGTTACAACTTCCTAAGATACTTCCCTCATAAATACGACACTATACCACTGAAATCAGTTTACGCAATCTTACTCCCGAAACACATATATTCATATTACTTCCTCCTTGATCTGACTTACGCATCGGAGGGCTTTTCCGGGACATCAGCCCCCGGTTTAGTCTTTCTTTGTGGTTGCAGGTCCACCACTTGCGGCGGTCAAGTCATCTCACTTCCTTGAATTCAAAGGTACTTCCTTCCTAAAGTCCCCTTTACAAATTTGACAGTTTCTTAACAGAAACAGGTATCCATTTGGGTTAGCGACTAAATTTTGGGACATGTATTTCGGTTCGATGTAAAATTTGTTTTTTTTGTCTATTTAAATAATTATGAATCTATTCTGGAGACGGGTCA
>CM025928.1:3177526-3195026 GCA_000753965.2 Amaranthus hypochondriacus
ATTCCGACTACTTCCTACCATCATCAATTTTCCGACTAGCATCATTTTGATTCCGACTACTTCCTACACATCTCCAAGGATTAAAGTTAGTTTTTTTTTTAATGTTTTTTTTTCAAGAATATGATTTTTACATGTTTTTTTACATGTTTATTGATTTTTTTAAGGGTTTATGTTGATGTTTTTATTACATGCATGTTTATGTTTATGTTGTTTTACATGTTTATAATAATAATCTTGTTTTTATTCGAATGTTTATGTTGTTTTAGGTTATTTCGTTTTTTGGTTTCGTTTTAATGTTGTTTTTAGGGTTTATGTTGTTTTTAGGGTTTATGTTGTTTTTTAGGGTTTATGTTGTTTTTTGGTTTCGTTTTTATATATGTTGTTTTTAGGGTTTATGCTGTTTTATATATTTGTTTTATGTTGTTTTTTGGGTTATGTTGTTTTTTGTTTCGTTTTTTATGGTTTACGTTATATTTTTTTGCTTTTCTTTGTTTCATTTTTTTTTTTCGAAAAATACATATATATTATTTTTAGGGTTCGTTTTTTACATGTTTATTTTCGAAATATACATGTTTATTTTCGAAAAATACATGTTTTTTTTACATGTTTAATTCGTTTTTTATGTTTATGTTTTAATTCTGTTTTTGAAAAATACATGTTTATTTTAGGGTTTCGTTTTTTTTTTTTATTTTCTGAGTTCTTTTCGAAATATATGTTTTTTCAAAATATTTATGTTAATTTTCTAATTTCTGAGTTTTTTTTTTTAAAATAACTGTTAATTTAGATGCCTAGAATGAGAAATAGTTTAGGACAACCTATAGACCCCCGAACCGGTCAGCCATACAACCCTGACTCGCGACCGGTTCCACAACTTGCACGCTCTGACCCTGGCGCTCAACCAAATGCGGGTTTAGAAGAGCATTTTTTGAGGTCAGACATTAGGAGGGCAGCGGGGGCTGTCACTCCCTCTCCGGTGTCATCACGTGCTTCGCCACGTAACAATACATCGGAGGCTGACACTGCCCAGGGCCCGCCACGCGATGAGCCTCCCCCTCCGCCGCTGCACCGACCACCACCTCTTCCGTGGCTAAACGAGGAGGCCACGTTTGCCACCGACACTGGCAGCCAAATATCAACGTCCATTCGTAGGACGTTTGAGGCCTACCAAGATCCTAGAGGATGGGCTTGGAGGTTCCTATCTAGGGCTGCTATTGATTTCTATTGGCAGCAGTTTCAAGTAAGTCTATTTACTACATTATTTTGATTAACTTTAAATTTACTTGTTTGTTTAACTAATACCAATTGTTTTTGTCGTTTCAGCAACAATGGACTTGGGATCCTCTATCACTTCCAAGGTCCGCACGGAGTGGGAGAAGAGGGCCAGGCTCCGGTACAAGGACCTTATGCATCTTCATAGGAGCCACTATGAAGCTGACATAATTATAAGCCCGCATGGGCCTCAAGTGAGGCTTGGGATGAATGGGTAAAGGCCTGGAAAGATCCATCATACCAGGCCAGGCGGGAGCGAGGGGAGGAGGAACCGTCGCCGGGGCAATGAAATGGGTGTCGCAGAAGTCACCCATACCGGCGGCTCTGTGTCTGCCCGCCGGACATTTCGCATATTGGTATATTCTTGATTTTTTTTTGAATTTGAATTTTTCTCTAAATATTAATTCATTACTTTGTTTAACCACGAACTTTGTTTTCACAGGAAAAAGAGCAGAGCCGCACGCCCTCCTCTTATGAGTTGTTTCTACACACTCATAAGGTGAAAACAAAGGACGGGTTGCAGTGGATCAACGAAAAGTCCAAGGCTGTAAATGTAAGTGTAATTGTGTGTTGTTTTTTTAGTACTCATGAATTATAGTGTAAGTTAGTTTTGGGTTGTTAGTTTAGCTTTCGGTAAATTAGCTGTTTTAAAATACTTTGGACATTTGATATTGGATTTTGAGGAAATGCTGGTTTGATTAGCTGTTTTCGTAGTTTAGCTTTTATTTCAGGGTTATTTAAGTTTTGGTTTAGTTAGTTTATAGAGGAAACTCTGCCGAAATTTTTATATAATTTTTTGCTTTGTTTAGGACGAATACTTACGCCTCCATGCTGAGCTTCCTCTCGAGCCTCTGAAGAGGAGATAAATGAAGCCTATTTTCAGGCTGTCAAAAATATCGAATCAGAAGAGGCGACGAAGAAGCCCTCTAAGGCTGTGTTTGGTGTTGGTGACGCCGCAGCGGTCTATTACGCTGATGTTGTGGCGCCAGAGACTCAAACCCAGCCCACTCCTCCCCCCCAGCAACTCGCGAATGAGAGGTTGGATGAGCTTCAGCGGTCCATGAACCGAGTTACGGAAAGCCTCCAAGCGAACATTTCGAGGGAGGAGTTTGAGCGGCTAGTGGCGGAGCATGAGCGCTTGAGCCGAGAGTACAACATCTTCTCGGCTTTATGCGCACTGTGTTTGCCCGAAAGAGGTTTTGCGCAACCTCCTACGCCTCCCCCCCCCTAGTGATGCTTCTACTTTTATTGTTTTTATTTTTTATTTTTATATGTAGAAACAATGGGTTGTATATATTAATTCCTTTTTTAATGGTTTTTATGTTTTATTTTCTTTAATATTTTTATTATGCGTTTTCTATTGTCTTTTATTGCGTTTTTTATTAAATTGAATCGATAATTTATTTTAATAATAAAATAATAAAAACTGGTCAAATGTGGTCAACGACAATTGACCACATTTGACCAGTTTTATTTTTTTATTATTAAAAACATACCGACTAGACTCCGACTAAAGGTTTAGTAGGCAGATGGTCGGTAAAACTATTTTTAGTCAACAAAAGATTGACTTCACCGACCAACTACCTACCATTCCGTAGTCGGAAATGAGTCGGTAAAAAAGGCGCTAAAATATGGTCAAAGTCTGGTCAAATTGAAGTTTGACGTTTCCGACTAATCTACTACTAAGTGTTGGTCGGCGATTGGTCGGAAAAAAAGTAAAAATAATATTTATAAAAAAACAATAAATACAATTAAAATTTAGTAGCGACTAGATTGCTACAAAAGTTTAGTCGGTAGTTGCGACTAGGTACCGACTACATTGTTTAGTCGCAATTGCGACTAAATACCTACCAGGAACATGTTGGTCGGAATTGCGACTAATTTACCGACCCACGTCATTTAGCGACCAAAGTATACCGACTAACTGAGTTTAGTCGGTAGTTAGTCGGTATAGCCGTATACCGACCAAATGCCGACCAAAACCCTTAGTCGCAAAACTGCATTTTTTTTGTAGTGTCAATATTTAGAGGTAATAAAATTTAAATTTTAAATTCGGAAAAATTTAAGAAATTGGTCAAGTAAATAAATAAAATAAATAATACACAGCCCGGAAATTGATTCGGAGATTAAATCGATTTGGAGGTTAATAGACATTTGAAATTCAAACGAAAAGGAATAATAAGATTTTTAGGAATTTAATAAAAGTTGGAGCTTAATACTAAAGAATTAGGAATAAACTGAATGAAATAAATAAATAAATAAATAATCGAAAGTGATTAATCGAACGGTGAAAATTGAAATTTCGAGTCTATTACAATTGATCACATGGTACATCAAAATTCGATTATTCAATCAAGGCCCCTGTCTGAGAGTCTTCCGATAAAAGAGGTATGTGTTTTTGAGCCTGAATCTCTTGAGATTGCTAACTCTTATGATAGATCTTAGTCCACAGAGGAAGAAAGTACAATCGAACCAGTTGGAGTCGAAGGAAATAATGGGTCAGACCAATATAATAGCCCTGCAGGGAGAGATATGTGTGGTCTATCAGAAGCACTAGAGGCGTTCTACCTAAACAATACGATCCGGAATATGAGGCACAAATAGGGATGAACAAAGTCTGGTCTAAACCGTAACCAAATCGTAATATAAGTATTTGGTCTGGTCTACGGTCTAAATGGTCTAGTCTTGTTTTTTTTCAAAAAAAATTATGGTTTACGGTCTGGTCTCGGTTTTTAATTTTTCAGACCAGACCAGACCATAAACTGTACTTTGACAAAAAACCATAATTTTTTTTTATAAAAAACGGGTTTCTACTTAGATATTTTGAGATGTTATTATTTTTATATAGTAATATATACTTGAATAATGTTGATGCAATCAACTAATTACAAATTATGTTCATTTAGTGTTTGTTAGTGCGAAATATTTTCATAGAACATATATTAATTTGGAAAAAATATAAAAATACAAACCGTAAACCAGACCAGACCAAACCGTTGTAGAGTGGTTTGGTCCGGTCTGGTCTGGAAATTTTCCAGACTGGAATTTTTGGTTTGGTCTGATTTTAGTGTCAAACCGGACCGTGTGCACCCCTAGGCACAAAGGTAGAAGTACCCGATGAATAAACCCAATGAGGGTGTTTGTCCCAAGCAGCTAGGGCATATCATACTGCAGTGTACTCAGAAAGCATTCCCACTACAACAGAAGAAGCACTAAAAAACAACCATTGGAGGAAAACTATGGAGGATGAACTTGAAGCTCTGAATCGAAGTAAAACATAGGAAAAATGCACCATTCCAAGAGGAAAGAAACCAGTGTGGTGCAAATGGGTGTTTACTATAAAATACAAAGTCGATGAGAGTATCAAAAGGTAAAAAGCACGTCTTGTGGCTAAAGGGTATACTCAGACATATGGCATAGACTATTCAAAAACATTCTCGCCTGTCGCGAACTTTGATACAATCAGGGTCCTTTTTTCTATAGCAACAAACAAAGATCGGCCCCTTTATCAGTTCGATGTCAAGAATGTCTTTCTACATGGAGAAATCTCAGAAGAGGTTTACATGGAAGCTCCGCCAGGTTTCTCACAAAAGTTCTCAACAGGAGAAGGGTGTAGACTACAGAAGGCTCTATATGGTTTGAAGCAATCCCCGAGAGCTTGGTGTGGAAGATTTACTTTGGCAATGAAGAAATTTCGATACCGACAAAGCAACTCTGATCACACCTTGTTCTTCAAGAAACGAGGACGACTAATTACGTGCAGTGTCTTATTATTTATGTTGATGATATGATCATTACTGGAGACGATAAAGAGGAGATAGAAGATTTGAAAGGGAAATTGTTTCGAGAATTTGAAATGAAGGATCTTGGGAGACTCAAATACTTCTTAGGAATAGAGGTACTTAGATCACAAAAGGCATCTATATTTCCCAAAGAAAGTATATTCTTGATCTATTAAACAAAAGTAGGTATGCTGGATTGCAAACCTGCACATACTCCTATGATGATGAATCATAGTCTACAGACAATTGAAGAAGCTAAAGCAGTTGATCAAACTCAATATCAAAGGTTAGTAGGAAAATTGATATATCTCTCTCATACTCGTCCGGACTTAGCATGCAGTAGGGGTGGTTAGCAGATTCATGCACAGACCTCAAATTCAACATTTTGAAGCAGTTTATTGGATCTTGAGATACTTAAAGAGAAGCCCCTGGAAGAGGAGTTGTATTCAACAAGAATGGTCATCTAGATCTTCAAGCCTTTACAGATGCAGATTAGGGGTGGTGATCGAGATCGTAGGAAGTCTACCTCTTGATACTTTACCTTGGTTGGAGGAAATTTAGTTACTTGGAGAAGTAAGAAACAGAAAGTTGTGCATGGTCCAGTGCATAGGCAGAGTTTCGAGGAATTTCAAAAGGGATTACTGAGATACTTTGGCTTTGAAAACTACTTAAAGCGCTAGGTTTCGCACCTCAGAAGAGTTGTAAGCTCTATTGTGATAACATGGCAACAATTCGTATATCTAAGAATCCAGTTCAACACGATCGAACCTAGCATATGGAAATCGATAGACATTTCATCAAAGATAATCTAGAAGCAAAAGTGTTAAGCCTTCTATTCGTAAGATCCAAAGATCAACTGGCTGATATTCTAACCAAAGTTGTGACAGCTGAGATCTTCGAGGAGACATTGTTCAAGTTGGATGTTGAAGATCCCACAACCCAACTTGAGGGGGAGTGTTAGAGAATAAAACTATTTTACGATTTAGAATATATTTAGGAATAAAATCAATTATTTCCTGTAATGTAGTTAGGTAGATTAAGGAAGGTTTATGTATATATAATTGTTGTAATCTCTATTAAAATAATACACACAGAAATTAAACCCCCAAACAACTATTCTTAATTCTTATCTCATATAGGTGATAAATTGTAAAGGAAAAGGACAAAAGGGCTCTATCATGATGTTTCACCCCGGGCCCTAAAATACTTAGGGTCCGCCTAGACTAGACCAATCTATAATTTTCTTACAAGTTAAAATTTAAAAGTTATCTTTAATACTTATTTATTGTTTTCTATGAGCGAGATACAGTGAGTATGATAATGATGATCTTCAATACTTATTTATTCCACTTTAACTTATACAGTCAAATTATATTCTTGGAGTCAAAATCCTCGCAAAATTTCATTATGAAGTCAATCCTTAAAATAAATTAACTAAGTAAAAATTTATAAATTTTATAAATAATTTAATTGTTAGAATTGTGATTTTTAACGATAGCTTAAAAAGATTTTAAGTTATGTCAAAAAACAAAAAAAAAATTTATAAATTTTATAAATAATTTAATTGTTAGAATTGTGATTTTTAACGATAGCTTAAAAAGATTTTAAGTTATGTCAAAAAATAAAAAAATTTAGTTTTCATTATTTATATATATATATATATATATATATATATATATATATATATAATATATATATATATATATATATATATATATAATATAATTAATATATATATATATATATATATATATTAATTATATTATATTATATTATATATATATATATATATATATATATATATATATATATAATTAATATATATATATATACATATATATATATATATATTAATTATATTTTAATTAATAAAATAATAAATGACTGAATTACTATACTATAAATATAAATAGTTGAGATAGCATGAATGCGATGATTGATTTAAAAATACGACTAGTATAAAACATATGAACATTTTTTTCAAAATTTACGATGTAAACTTGTTTGAAATTGAATTCGAAAAAATTGTTGCAAAAATTCAGAGAATTAATTAAAGCTAGCTTGGAAAAGTAGTGATAATTACTCTCTTAATTTCGAGAACTTTGTCTCATTTCATTTACGCATGTTTGCCAATACATATAGTGAAGTCTTAATATCTCTGAAGGTGCATAACTTAAAATTATAAAAAAAATATTGTTCCCTCCGTTCCTTAAAGAAGTTCCCACTTTCCATTTTGGGGTGTTTCAATTGTTGTTCCCATAAGAAATCTTTCCATTTATATCACAAATTTTGGAAAAAAATAACCTCACCCATCCTCATTTTAATATTTTAATAATGATTATGGGTCCACATATCTTCCACTAACTCTATTTTAACATTTTTATATTCCTTATGGTCCCCACATGTTTCCCACTAACTTCATTAAAACATTTTTTAATTAGTTGTGGTCCCCATATTTTTTCCCTAACTTTCTTTAAATACTTTTTGAATATTTGTGGTCCCCACTTTTCCTCCATGAAATTTATTATTTAATAAAATAATATCTCCATTATCTTAAATATTCCATTTTTCTTAATTCCCGTGAATATTCCCAATGGGAACATCAATAGGGAACGGAGGGAGTATAATTAATAATCCTTATATTAAATCGAATTAAATTAAACAAGATTCTTATTAAGTATATGTTTTAACTTATAGATTAAGAATAAAATACAAAATAAAAGTAAACTGTATATAGTGTCAAAAAATCAGATGGCTAAGTATTTATTAACAAACCTTTGAAACATTTGAGTGAGCAGTTCTAGTTCATCAATAGTACCATATGCATCATAAGTGTCATCCAATAGAGAAGTTGACTTGAAAAAATTTTCTCTTTTTTTCTTGCTAATGAATATTTGGGTTCATAGTAAACTCCTATAATCCAAAAATATGCTTCAGTCAACCTGTCTCTACTGAAAGACGCATTCAAATGTAGTCCTTTCCACCACCTACAATAATAGTAATAATTCCGCAAAATAAATATATAATTATACACATATACTTAGGACATGTAACTTAACATATAAGTAAAATTGTTTATTTGTTCAAAAAAATGGTTTCTCTTTTTTTTTTGTGTAGTTAATGGAGGTTTAAAACAAAAAAAAAAAAACTAAGAAGAAAAACTACTTCATTTATTAATAAATATTTACTTTCAAGTTCTAATAACATCGAAGATACTCAATAATTTTATATTTTCCTTACCTTAAGAAATGAAAAATTTTCCCTCAAACCAAAGAAATTAAAATTTATTATCATATGCATTTAATAGAATAAAAGATTACTCTAGAGGTTCAGGGAATTTGGTTTCATCCATATGACGAGGGTTTAATTTTTATCACTATAGAAATGATTAATTTTTTCTTCTCTAAAAGTGTTCATTCGGTTGATCGGATTAGTTTCATGTCATGTGTGTCGTCGGCTCAAGTCAAATTTCAATCTCTTATGTAATTGTAAATTTATTTTAAAGTCTGACACAATTATACAAATTTAGATGAATTTCGGGTTAGTTAAAAATATTTTAAACTGCTTTACATCTAATAAGGATTCTTTAACCTTACTCCAATTCGGAAAACAAAACAGTGAACATAAAAATGTATATTTAACATTTTTACATCAGAATATATATATATATATATATATATATATATATATATATATATATATATATATATATATAATATATATATATATATATATATAATATATATATATATATATATATATATATATATATATATATTATATATATATAAACAGTAGCAAGGGAGCGTAACATAAAATTTATTTACCTTCTAAGATCTTTAAGCTCCTTTTGGTGTAAGGCTTGAACCAAATTAAAATCCAGTTTGGCAAATTTAAGTAAAGTATTATTATGATATGGATCCTACCATCATCAAGGAATGCGACTCGGCTTATCGTTCTGGACAAATCCATGATTCCAGAACCTAAAGCCGACTCGGCTTTAGGCCCAAATTCATGACAGTCGAGTCGGCTTTTACTGCTGACTCGGTTATGCATTTGTGCTTTTTGTCCTTTCCTTTGAACTCCTTTTGGACCTAGTATTTTAATACATATTGTTCCACTACTTTAGTAGTACTTAGTGATTATAAACTTAGGATTATTTGACACTAAATGTTCAACATATCCTTGATTCATCAAAGTTTTCTTCATGTTCTTCATTATCAAGCCTGTATATTTCCTTCAATTTATTGGATTTTTCCAAGGATTTGAAAGTTGCTCATTTTGGGCCCTCTCAAAACATTGGATGTTTCTCTGAATCATTTTTCTCGGCAACAAGTTCTTCCATGGGTGTTCAGTTTGGAGTTTTTGGATCTTTCTTCCAATAATATCTGAATTCTCATGCCTTATATTGGGTAAAATTGTCCAAATTTGCTCTTCTCATGTAAGGTGAGCTTTTAGAGATTTTTGGCAGGATAATCAATGGATTCGCTCATCCCATGAAAGGTCACCCTTTAGAGATTCTTGAAGAAGCAACCATGGAAGGAGAGGAGAAAGAGGAAAGGAAAAATGGATGAAGAAGAAACTAATCATGGTTAGGGCAAATTTAAGAATTAACGGCAACTTAACGGAAAAAATTTAAAAATGGTCATGTTTGTAATTAGCAAGAAAAACTAGGGGATACCATTGGAATTAAAAAAACACAGAGGCACCAAAGATAAAGTGCAATAAAACAGGAGTAACATTGATTATTTCCCTATAAATTACGTTATATTCAGTTCCCCACAAAATATTGGCTAGTATTCAGAATCCTTACAAAAAATTTTGATAATAGCTTATACTCTATTAACCCCTCTTCTTCAAAAATCTAAAATAATTCATTAATAAATGTGTAGAATCCCTAAATGCTATAACAATTTAATTCACAAATATTGTTTTAATACTATTTTAGGAAGGTACATTTCACGTGACATACTCTCATCTATAACCCTAGCAGTCCATTTGGTTAGTAGTACTAAATGGTGGTACTGAGAATGATTTTTAGTGTAAACTTTCATCAAAAGTTTTATGTCATTCCCATGGTGATGAAACTTTAATCACAAATTTTTTTTGTTTACAAACTTCATTTACCACTTAATACTACCATTTCCAATGATAATGCTTAGAAATGAATTTTATGAAGAAAAGGAGAAAAATGAATTAGACAAGCATGGCCATCAAGGTAGCAAAGAGACTTTTTCAATCAAAATTACATTAGTTTTCATTTTCATTATCACCGTTTATTATCAACTACTAAATGAGCCGTAAGGTTAATTATATTTACTACTATGATTTCAAATTACCAATCCATGTTCAATTTTTAGATCAATCAAAAATTAAAAATAAAGATATGAAATGACAAAACACATGAAAAACATTATTATTACTTGATAAAAAAAAGTCATCAACATCATCATCAACCCAATAACCTGCTCGAAAACAAGGTCTGGATGAGGGAAGTTGACTGATAATCCATAGCCATACACCCTTGGGAGGGAAAAGCATACATAAAATATCAAGAAAATCACCAAAGAACACAATACAGAAGTAAAAGCAAAGAAAAAAAAGTTCCAAATAAAAACAATTTAAAGACACACAAATTAAACATACAATACAATAAACATTAATATTGGATGTAAAGATTAGATAGGAATCGGATGAGCAAGAATGGACGCAACTTTTTCCTTAAGTACTTGATTGACATTAGTATAACCATCAGCAGATCCTTTGTAAATAACATCAGCCGAACGAGCTAAGTTTAGGATGTTAATAAGACAACGTTTTGGAATGACGTGAGGTTGAAGCATAGCTTCATTTATATCCTTCCATGCATCATCAACTTGTTTCCTTAACTTCTCATATGCTTCCTCAATTGATAATCCATTCTTCTCCATCAAGCATTGCACAGCCGAAGCAACATGATTTCTCTTTTGTTCAAACTAACATAATAACCACAATACAGATCCGATAGAATAAGCAAAATGATATTTGTCGCCGTATAATCTTCCCAAAATAGAAATATTAAATATTACAATAATTTGTGAATCGCAGTCTTAAAATTTAGCACTTTTGCGAATTGCAACCACAATGATAATTTTTTTTGAATTAAAGCCACCAAAGTATCAAAGTTCAGAAGTGCAGGCCAAAAACACAAAACTCCGGCCACTTAACCTAAAGTACTGACCACCAAAACGGTCTGAGGTCTGTGTTTTGGCATGAACCTGTAAAGTTTGATACTTTGGTGGCTGTAATTCGCAAAAAATAAACATTGAGTCTGTAATTCGCAAAAGTGCTAAACTTTAAAATTAAAATTGTAAATTATTCTAAATATTAATCGGTCCATTAATGTTTGATCTAGTGATATAGGTAACCCCTAGGATTAACTAATTCAATTGATATGATCCGATTACTATTTAATACTTATGTTCTCTTTTGTTTTTCTCATTTACTTTTTTCAGATTTGAATTGAACATTTAGAATAAAGTATGTAAGATAATTTAGAGAGAGAGAGTAGATACCTCATGACCACCCATGTCGTTCATTAGTCTTATAATAGTAGATGCAGCTTTGATTACATTAGGCATAGGATTTTGAGAAGCCCATTCAAACACTTCTTTTGTTGCAATCTCTCCCATGCCAAGAAATGAGGAAATTATCGCATGAGGATATGGAGACGTCACTAGAGCAATCTTCATATAATCATCAAATGTGGGAACCAAATTTTGGTTGCACCATTTTGCTTCTTGCATATAGGCTTTACACAATGCTTTTATCTACGTAAAAAAAATAATTATAGATAATACTGTCAATCTATAAACATTACTAATTTTTGCATTTCTAGTGTACATCCAAGTATTATTTGGCAGTATAATTTGTTAGAAATGTGACATTAATTTTATAAATCAAACATATAAAATAAAGTTACAAGTTTGTAGTAGAAAATCAAATTACACTCTAAATTCCAACATAATTAATTAATGCTTATATGTAAAAAATTTAATTCATGAACATAAGAGCCAAACTTTTAGAGTAGAACTTTGTGGCACCCCTAGTGACCATTTCTTCCACTGGGTGCAATCGTTTAAGCGAGACGCCATGGGCTTCTGTTTTGTGCTTTCTTGCGTTGTTCGCTGATCACCGTCCATGAATATGATTGTTATTCATGTTAGACAATTTATTACCATAAAAGACACCTTTTCGTGTGTAATGTGATGTTACATCAAATAAAGTGTTGATTTAAGGAAATAACCTGATTAATGGATGAAATTATTATAATCTATAAATAAGAGACTCTTGCTTCTGAATAGTTGTGAAACGAAAATATGAAGATTCAACTCATATTATCACAAAAACTCTCAAATTGTTATAATAAAATTATTAAGTATCATAAATGTCATGTATTTACAAGTTCTACTTGCTCTGTATCTTAGAATTTTTCTTTAAGTGCTTGAATTTATTGTGTTCTTGATTTTATTCTCATTATAATTTGTTTTATTCTTACAACCTAAAGCAACAATTAAGGAAAATATTATAATATGAAAAGCTATTGTGATATATGGTCTTTAGTATGAAGCTGCTCAGCATTTGTGTGCCAAGTATGTTACTCAAGGTGTATGTGTTGTCAAGCTATGTGCAAGAAAGGATGATGTTGCTGTCTTAGGATTATGACGTGGCTATTTTCTATTATTCTTTGTAACTAACCACGTGTTGTTTTTGGTTAGTGTTAATTAGTTTGTTTCAAGTTTAGGGGTTTAGTTTGTTAGTCCTATAAATAGCTATTCCCTTTGCTGTAATATTTCAAGAATGCAATAATACAATTCTTCTGTTCTTTTGTTTTCCACTCCCTTTACCAATTGTTTTCATGGTATCAGAGAATCAAACCAAGCTTTGAATTTTTCTCCTGTTTTGTTCAAGAAACACATTCTTGTTTTTTTTTTTTTCTTCCTTTCCTTTCATGCATCCATTGCTTTCCAATATGGGAGGAAAGAGTGAAAAACACACTGACATAACTAACAATCCAGCAAGTGTGTATTATCTTCATCCAATAGATATTGGGTGGAAGTTGGTCAGCAATACCTTCAAAGGTGTGGGGTTCAAAGGGTGGAAAAGGGCCATGTCAATAGCCCTCTCTGCCAAGAACAAAATAGGCTTCGTGGATGGAACTGTTAAAAGACCTAGTACTAATACATCTCATGGGAAAGCATGGGATAGGGTCAATGACATCGTTATTGGATGGATTATGAATGTTGTTGATGACAACATAACAAAAAGCATATTGTGGTTAAAGACTACAAAGGAAGTCTGGGATGAGTTGGAGCAACGTTTTGGACAATCTTCATCTGCCCAACTCTTTCATATAGAGGAAGAGTTAAGCAAGGCTGTACAAACTGCTGATATGACAATAGAAGAGTTCTACACCAAGATTAAGGGTGTTTGGGATGAGTTGGATGCTTTGGATGCCATTGCCATTTGCAATTGCAATGGGTGTGAATGTGAACTTACCAAGAAAGCTAACAAGAGCCAACAAGGAAGAAGACTTGTTCAATTCTTGATGAAGTTGAATAACAAATACCATCAGATTAGGAGTAATATCCTTATGATGAAGCTTGTTCCCACTGTAGCAGAAGCTTATGGTATCCTATTACAGGAACAAGTCCATCAAGTTATTAGCAATGGCCCAAAAACTGAAGAACAGACACCAATGGCGTGTAGGATCGAAAAGAAGTTCTTTGATAACAAGACAAAGAACAAGAATGACTATTCCACATACAAGAAACAGAACACCAATTTATTTTGTGATCATTGCAAAATTCATGGTCATACCATGGATAGATGTTGGAAAATTCATGGGTATCCACCAAGGAGCAAATCTAATACTTGGAAAAAGGATGTGCAACTTAACAGAAGCACCGTTAATATAGTCAATACTGATGAGACTGCTCAAGAACAGGTGGATACAAAGTTGACTGCAGAACAATATGGCCAATTAATGTCTTTACTCAATAAACATAACAATATTGAAAAGCACAAAGATCAAGCTACTGTAAATTCAGCACACTTAGCAGGTAAACAATCTTTTAGTGTGCATGGTATTAATAATTGGGTAATAGATAGTGGTGCTTCTGACCACATTTGTTTTCAAATTAATTTGTTTAGTGAATACAGAAAAATAGAGGGTAAACAACACTTTATTACTATTCCAAATGGAAAGCAAGTTAAAGTTGATTTCATCGGGAACATTATTTTACCCAATGGTCTAAAACTAACAGGGGTTCTTTTTGTGCCATCTTTTCACTTCAATCTTGTTTCTGTCAGTAAGCTTGTTAGAGATTTAAAATGTACCTTGTGGTTCAATGCTAACTATTGCTTTGTCCAGGGGTCTTTGAAGAAGGGGCCTTTGCTTCTTGGTAAAGCACAAAATGTTTTATACTACATTGAAGATATTAAAGATACTAGTACACAGATAAGGTTTCAGGCATCCCTAGGTGCTATGCAACAAAGAAACAATAAAGCATATGATGCCAAGCTACGGCACATAAGAATGGGACATCTTCCTTTCAGCAAATTGGGCTTGCTATTTTCTAATATACATCAGCAAAGATATGAAAAAGATTTCATTTGTACTATATGTCCACTAGCTAAGAAAACAAGAAATGTGTTTTGTAAAAGTTCAATAAAATCAGTTGAGATTTTCCAACTGATACATGTTGATATATGGGGTCCAATGAGACATCCTTCAAGATTAAACAGAAATCTATTCATCACAATTGTTGATGATTATTCAAGATGTACTTGGGTATTCTTTATTAAGCAAAAATCTGATTTTTTATCTATTTTTAAGCATTTCTATGAATATGTTATCACACAGTTCAACAAGAAAATCAAATGCATTAGATCAGATAATGCCAAAGAACTATCTCAAGGGGACACTTTACTTTTCTTCAAAGAAAAAGGCATCATTAGCCAAACAAGTTGTGTTGATACTCCTCAATAAAATGGAGTGGTAGAGAGAAAGCACAGACATTTGTTAGAAGTTACTAGGGCCTTACATTTTCAGTCTAGACTACCTGTTCACTTTTGGGCAGATTGTGTCCTTTGTGCCACACACTTGGTTAATAGAATGCCCCTAAAACCTATACAGCATAAAACCCCCCATGAGGTCGTACATGGCATCAAACCAGATTACTCCTTACTTAGATCCTTTGAGTGTTTATGTTTTGCTTCCACCCTAAAAAAAGATAGATCCAAAATTGATGCAAGGGCACAACCCTGTGTTTTTATTGGATATGCTTCCCAACAAAAAGGCTAGAAGCTTATGAATTTGAAAACTAAGAATATTTTCATATCCAGAGATGTTGAGTTCTGTGAGAACTATTTTCCTTATCAAAATTTTGATAAAAATCATAAAGTCTTACAACAGTTCTTTGTTCCAACCTCGAATGATGGTTGTTCACCTCATTCTACATCCTCAAAAGGCACTTATGATCCTCCTTTTGAGAATCCTTTGCCATACTTACCTCAAACTGATGTTAATTCTACAAGTTCAACAGGTATCCCAAGAAGATCTAGTAGATCTATACATAGACCAAACTACCTACAAGACTTTGTTTGCAACAACATTAGCAATGAACACTGGTGCAACATTATTTCTTATCAAGCCCTCAATGCTAACCATCACAAAATTGAGAATATGCATACTCAGTATGTAGAACCTCACTCGTATAAAGAAGCAAGTAAAGATCCTCAATGGATTGAGGCTATGAATAAGGAGATACAAGCTCTTTCAGAAAATCATACTTGGGAGGTTGTTTCTCTTCCACCAGGTAAAAAGGCTATAGGATCTAAATGGGTATTTAAGGTCAAACTGAAATCTGATGGTACCTTAGAAAGATTCAAAGCAAGGTTGGTTGCTAAGGGTTTTAATCAGAAATATGGCATAGATTTTGAAGAAACTTTTTCACCTGTGATCAAAATGACCACTGTTAGGTGCTTATTAGCTGTTGCTGCCAGTAACAAATGGATGGTTCACCAACTAGATGTGAACAATGCATTCCTTCATGGTGACCTTCATGAAGAAGTTTACATGAAGATGCTTGAAGGAATGCCCAATTCAGACAACAAAGTATGCTTGCTAAAAAAATCCTTATACGGGCTTAAACAAGCTTCAAGACAATGGTACTATAAGCTAGTCAATGAATTAAAAATTTTAGGTTATGAACAATCAAAAAATGACTACTCCTTATTTATCAAGAAGTATAATAACACTATAACATTGGTGGTTGTATATGTTGATGACATTCTCTTAACTGGGAATGCTTATGATGAAATCCAACAACTTAAATCACACCTTGACCATGCTTTTACAATAAAAGACTTGGGTCAACTACATTACTTTTTGGGCATTGAAGTTAGCTATACTAATAAAGGTATGGTTCTTACTCAACATAAATATACTAAAAATCTTTTGGCTACCAGTGGTATACAAAACTTTAAGAAAGTAGCTACTCCTTTACCTCTCAACTTAAAGTTAAGAGCTGATGAAGGGACTCCCCTTAATGATCCATCTGTGTATAGAACTTTGATTGGCAAGCTTAATTTTTTATCTAATACTAGACCAGATCTTGCTTATACTATTCAACAACTAAGTCAATACATGCAGCAACCTAGGTCCACACATTGGAATGCTCTCACTCACACTCTTCATTATGTTCATTCTACTTGTGGCCAAGGCATTGTGTTGCAAGGTAGCAACACCCTGACTTTACAAGCCTTTTCAGATTCTGATTGGGGTGCGTGCTGTGACTCTAGATGATCTGTCTCTGGCTTTGTTCTCTTACTTGGCAACTCTCCTATCAGTTGGAAGTCTAAGAAGCAACCGACAGTTGCTCGTTCTAGTTCTGAGGGTGAATATTGTGCCATTGCAAATGCTGCATCTGAGGTAACATGGGTGGTTCGCTTATTACAAGAAATTGGCTTGACTGATCTAAAGTCTGTCACTTTACATTGTGACAACATATCAGCTATCCATATAGCCAAAAACCCGGTTTTTCATGAGAGGACCAAGCATATAGAGCTTGATTGCCACTTCACTAGGGAGAAAATTATAGAAGGATTGCTCCAGCTGACCTATTTACGTACAAAAAATCAGTTGGCTGATGTCTTGACTAAAATCCTCCCATCTGCTCGTTTCAAAGAATTGTTATCCAAACTAGGTGTTTGTGCTGCTCACCCCTAGTTTGAGGGGGGGGGGGTATTCTGATATATGGTCTTTAGAATGAAGCTGCTCAGCATTTGTGTGCCAAGTATGTTACTCAAGGTGTATGTGTTGTCAAGCTATGTGCAAGAAAGGATGATGTTGCTGTCTTAGGATTATGACGTGGCTATTTTCTATTATTCTTTGTAACTAACCACGT
>CM025928.1:3200026-3221053 GCA_000753965.2 Amaranthus hypochondriacus
TTATTCAGTAGGACACGTGTCACTCTTACAATCATTGTTTTCCCTCCAAAATGACAAAATGGTATTTTTAGAAAATTTCTACATTCGACCAAATTGGGTAATTAAAACCATTCTGTTGTAATAGTCAAATGCATTAATAAATTCAGTTAAAATATCAAATAAATTAAAAAACTAAATTATTAGAGTCAAGATTATAAAAATGCTATATGGGATTTTCGAAAAAAACCCAAAAAAGAATGAAATAAGCTTAAAGGATGAATAGTATCAAGTCAATAATTGTAATGTAGCGAGTAAATTAAAATGGAGGAAGTATATACAAAACATACATAGAAGTATATATTCCAAAAATTAAATTGTAATTACCATAATACTTTATATTACATGCACAAGATAATATAAAAACACTTTTTTCTCTCATACGCAGTGGCGGATCCAGGATTTCAACATCCTAGGGGCACCAATACATGTAAGAAATTTTAATAAATTTGGTTGAAATTTCAACACAATTTCAATTGTTAAATGATTAACAATTTTTAAAATATTTTTGATTGAGTTGGTTCTTTTATAATATTATAATAAATCAAGGCCGCCTAATTAAACAATATAAATCGGCCAATTAACATAATTCTCACCTCAAATGATGGTGACCTTAAAAATTAATTAAAATAAAAAATAAACTTTATTTTGATTTGGTTCTTTTAATAATTATGTATAAGTCCTTAGTAAGATGTTAATATTTTTTAAAAAATATAATAATAAAAATATAATTAATAACTTAATTATACTGACAAACAAGAAAAACAAAAATAAAATATTAATAAAACAGATTAAAAAATTAGATGAGCCTTCCATAACTTAAAAGAAAATTTTGAAAAGCTAGTCTTCACAAATTGCATGTTAATATTAACTCATCATTTCATTAACATTTAAGTTAAAATAAAAATCATCAAAAAAAATTAAAAATAAAAATCATGAGATTAAAGTCACTTTTTTATTGATGGTCCACCTTTTTAAATCTATAATAAGAGCTCAATGAAACCAATGGTCTTCTTCCTCATTTTTCAATTTGAAGGATTGAGCTCCAAGCTCCTTTAATGGTGGATGGCTTCAATATTTGTCTTCAAGCAGTATCTACGGTTTTAACACCATCCACGGGACATTCAGACTTTCAATAATTTTTTAAAAATCGCATAGGGGCACGTGACACCGGATGCCCTCGTGTAAGTCCGCCACTGCTCATGCATCAAGTGTTATTTGTCTATATTTTCATGTTTAACAAAATATCATGATAATTTAACCTAATTTTGTTATATTTAAGAAATTTTTTAAATATTTTTATAATTATCCGTGCTTAGCACAAGATTCAAACTAATAACAAGTATAGTGGAACGGAAAAAGTATTACATAGGGGACGTTACTATAAGAAGAGTTTTTAATTAGAACCACTCTTATATTAAGAACAATTATTTCTAATGGTTGGATTTTAAACTAATGACCAAAGATATTAAAATTAAAATAATTATAATACTTCATTAAAAACAAAACCAAAAGATAAAGATAAAATGATTTTAGGATTAAAAATATTGAAAGCCTCAAAAAAACATCCATATTATTAAATTCTAACAAATACAAATAATGCCAATTCAAATAAATACATGAAAATTAACAATTTTTCGTACCCCACGCAATGACACCATATTACACTATATTTTTAATACATATTATTGGGGACATCTTAAAAAGTGACCCCATTTGCATATATTTGAGTTTTCTCATTTAATAATCCGAAATTTTGATCAAAATAATTTCAACAATCACCCGTTGGTCAAATAATCCCAACTATTAAATATTTTCTAATAATCCCAATTATTCTTATAATTTGTTGAAAACATACCCACCTTTTTAACCGGCTACAACATGTAACGTTTTCACTTTTTTCTTTTTTTTTCATTAATAGATGAAGGGAAAAGGTTATTACAGTTAAGTAAAAAAGAAAAAAAAAAGTGAAAAAATTACCTATTCCAGCCGGTAACAAGGGGTGGGTACGTTTTCAACTAATTGATAGTTGGGATTATTTTTGGCCAACGGGTGATAGTTGGAATTATTTTGAGCAAATTTTCCTTAATACTTAGGAATAATTGGAGATTAGTTACGGATGTAATTATAAATTAACCATTTTAAATGTAAAACAATAGGGAAAATTTCTTTTAAAACACCAAATTATTCGCGGTTTAAATATAAAGTTTTCAACTATTAATTATTATTCAAAACTCTCAATTTTAGGCCCAATTTAAATTTAAAGCACCGATACAATATTATAGCTTGTTTAACCGGTTACCATTTTGTTAAAATGCAAGGGTACGTAAGGGGTCGTGTAAAGTGAAAGGGTTGAGGTGATTGATAAATACAATTAGGTCCCACTACTTCTCAACTAAAACCAATTTATCCGGTTATAAGTAATTTTTGACTTTAAATTTAAAATTCTTATATATTTAAGTTATAGTCCCTCCGAACCAGTATATTTGTCACATTTCCTTATTTGCCAAATTCCTATCAATTGTCACATTTTCTTTTTCCTCAATTTGTTTTTACCTAAATACCCCATGTTGACACAAGTAAAGACAAAAATACCCCCATTTTTACTACTTACAATACTCCAACTACTATCTTTACTATTCATTTAATCAATTAAAATCAACTATTACTCTTTAAATGGACCCCAGACCACCCTTAAATAACCGTGCTCAAATAAATTGGACAACTAAATTGATTAGGAGGGATTTTGATGTAATTCAAAGTAATTAAAATGTAAGTCAAAAAGATGTTTTAAAAGTTAAAACATAAAATTATTATTAAAAAAAAAAAAAAAAAAAGAAAAAGAAAAAAGAAAGTTACCACTAGAGACAGGATAGCCATGTTGTCTAAGAACACGAAATCTAGTGGAAAGATGGTAAACATCATCTTTGACACAATCCTGATTGAAAGTCTGATAGATTTGGTTCAAAGCATCCTCTATTTCTTGTTGAAAGTGATATGCCAACCCAAGATGTTCAATTGTGTCTATTAAATTTAGCTGCTCAATGGAATTCCCCTTCTTTTCAAGCAATTCCTTTCTCACTTGCTCTTTCAGTGTCTTCACTTCTTCCTTCGTTTCTTCATGGACTTGCTAAACCATTCATTGTAACAAAAGAGAAAATAAATAACATAATCAACCATTTCATATATTTCACCCTTATATTTCCATGCCCAAATGATTTACTTACGATTTAGTTTCGGATTATAATGGATTATAAAAAAAAATTAAAAAGCTCATCATTATGTGCACTTTTTATTCATGTGATGTTTTCATTAACGTTTGCTACCAAAGATTAATCGGAAACAACTTTTGTTATCACTAATGCCCAAAAAATTGCGTATCATGCAATCATGTAATTTAGTTTACTAAAAAGATTCTAAAATTCCACGTGGCATCTTAACATAAATTTGCCAAATGAAATGATCATATTGGTAATTAAATGAATGTCTTAGTTTTAGAATTTTGTTGGGGATGATTTCTTTATTCTATAATTTATTGGGGATGATTTCTTTATTCTATAATTTTGTAAAAAAATGCAAAGATTTGTTTTAGTATACGTTTATGTCATTTAATGAATGAAACTAAAAAATCTAACAGCATTGATTTTATATCAAATTTTAACGAATATTAACTACAGTATCTTTTTCGATTTACGTATCGAAAAAATAGCGTTAATGAATTAAACGGTGAATTAAACATTAAAATAGTGAATTAAACGTGAAAATGGTGAATTAAACAAAAATTGGATGCTATCATGTGGAAAAAACTTACAAAATTATGAATTAAACGGAATTGAACAAGAAATTAACGGAAAATGTTACGACAATTCGATAGTGCATAAACTGGATGATACCATGTGGAATTTTCTCAAAAAAGTGCTACTACTGGCATTCCATTAAAACTGAATGTTACCATGTGTACTTTCCCTTATATAATTGATTATGCACTATGAAATGCTGAATAAAAAGATTTATTATAAATATTAATCAGAAACATAATAAAAAATATTACTTTAATTTTATGATTCAAATTTATTTTACATAGGTGAAAAAGCAAGGGAAAAATGAGGCAAGAAATCACCTCATCATGATGAGGGCTTGTAAAATGAAGAAAGTGATCACCCCAATGGCATGGATGAAAGTTTGCTATTGGCCGACTACTTTCTTGTTTTGTGATTTCAGCCGACATTTCTATTTCTACCACCAACTACGATTATTAAACACCAAAATATAAAGTAAAGACAGAAATGCGTAAACCATTACTCTATACTACGTACTATATATAGGGATAATAAGCTCAACCAATTGAATTATTGATTTCTATTAATAATATACTAGTATATGTACCGTAAGAATATGTTAGTTTATTAAATTATATAAAAATATTTATTAAATATAAATATTTATTTTTTAAAACTAACCATTATATTGATCGTAACTATATATTACTAATTAAAACGATTATAAGTAAAATAATTTTATTTCACTGATAAATCTGAGTATATATTAAATTTAAGGTTTACTACATAAGCTAAATTTTTGTGCAAACATTATATCAAACTTCCTACTATGTAATGAATATACGACATACTCATACACAAACAATTTATTTATGGCATGCTCAAAATATAAACTTCTATCATTTTCTTTATCATAATTATCATTGTAAAATTATTCTAAATAAGATTTTAGTTATTATTTGTAAATATTAGCTGAATAATTAAGTTGAAATTTTTTTTGACGTTACATAATTTAAGAGTTTTTAAATTATAATAGTTTAGTCATTTAATTATAACGTTATTTATAGTCAACAACTATTTTATATTCTAATTATTTGTGTATCGATAAATAAGGTGTAGTTAATTGTTTAGTTATTTAATTTACTAAAAATGAAAGCTACCCAAAAACAATTTCTTAAAAAAGTGTATTTTAAAAATTAAAGGTTTTAAAATTGACTTTGTTTTTACTATTATTATTCATTAAGGAAATAAAATTTAATTAAAACTCAAAGTTTCCATATTTAATTACTTAAAATTTAGGAGGGAAAACATGATGTAAAAAGTGACATGTGTCATATTCTTTTATTGTTTTAGTAGAAGGTATGATTTTCTTCAAACAATAAAGGATAAATTATAGGGATAATAAGCTCAGCCAAATGCGTGAACCATTACTCAATTATAAGCTTTTATGTGTGAGGAAAAGTGTTAAAGAGTACATAAAATATCTTGGAACCTAATCCATAAGTCTAAACTTTTGGTTAAATTGATTTCTTAACAGATGGATTATAATTATATATAAGACTATAACTTATAGTCTTATATCATCACACAATACTATAAAAGTCTTGGAAAATTCCAAGTGTCATCATTTAAATAGGTATGATAATATTTATTAAATTTAAAATCTAATATTTTTTATTTAAGTTTGAAGCTAAATTAGGTAAAGTATTTGTATGATATACTATAGTAACTCTATTTAGCTAACTTAGAATTTAATATGTTCAATTGAACGAAAAAAAAGTTATGTATCATGTAAATAATTAAAATAAACATCAATAATTATGTTTTGATTTAAAAAATCATGTATTTAGTATATTTAATAACAATAGTATACACTAGTTTGAAACCCGTGCCAAGCCTGGTAATTAAAAACATAAAAAGATTATTTAATTTGTATATAAATTGAATTTATTTCTTATATTAACATATAAAAAAATAATAGAAAGTAACTTATATTTATAAATCATCACATTACAATATAAAAATATAGAAACAACTTTGAATTTCATTGTTAGCGGATAAAATTTAATTGTATATATATATTATCTCATCCAAAATTATTTGAGATTTGGTGTAACATTGAAATTTAATTTCATCCTTTTTGACATAGATAGATTCGATTTTATCTCTTAAAAAAATAAATTCATTTTTTTCTTCTTGTAGGATTTCTCTAATCTACGCAAAATGAAAAAAATAATGCATAAGTGGTGGGATGGGTATAGTGGCTTTTAAGTTGAATTTCTATTAGTTCAAAATAAACACTTGTAACCTCCATAGTTACTTCCTCTGTTTCTATTAAAATTGAATCAAAGAGAACATGAAAGATTTTAAGAAAATAAAACAGAGAAATAATCTGTGTAGATAAAATTAAAAGAGAGTTGTAATGCAAAATTTTGATTAATTAAAATTGATATGCCATTATCTAAAAATAAAAATAACACAAATTAAAAGAAACGTACCAAAATAACAAATAATAGAAGTACAAAATTATTGAAATAAAATTTGCCAACAAAAAATCCAAAAAAAATTTGCCCAAAAAATTTCATGAGACAAAAAAAAAAATTAAAAACACATCGCTCCATTAATTATAAGACATTCGTTTCATTTCTCATCTTCTCCACTGTTTCCCATTTCACCACCATTACTCATCTTCACCATTTTTTCACTCATCATTTCCAACTCCAATCTTTAATAATCCCTCTTAAAACTATCAATTTATTTCTGAATTTTAATCACTTTGATGTGCTTGATAACAATAGCCATAAATAAAATTTCCATACAATTTTTTTTACCAATTTCCATACAATATTATAATGACCTACTTTCTATTGCCATAAATAATCACTTTGATATTATTTGACCGCCATAAAATTTTCATACAATGAGTATACATGATTATCCTACATTGACCAATTTTTTTAATGCCATAAAGTGCCATAAAAGTGATTACCATTTTTATTGATTGTGATACATAGAATTGAATGTATCATTTTGGAGGGAAATGAGTTTCTTAGAAGATGACAAGTGTCCTACATAACAATAGCTTTAGTATGTAGTATAGATTACTTACATTATTATTTGAAATTGTTTTTATATATATTTCGCACTAACAAATTCGTGCATTGCACGAGATTCTATACTAGTATAATTATAATATATTCGTTAAGAAATCAATTTAACAAAATGCTTAGGCTTATGGATTAGGTTCCAAAATATGTTATATACTCTAACACTTCCCCTCACACATAAAAGCTTATAATTGAGTTAAAAGTGTGGATGCACATAGACGCTAAATATTCCACATTAAATGAGAAGTGGTTGAGATTCGAACTCGTGAAATGATGACGATGAAATGAATTATTTATTTATTTCTATTAATATATAATGTCAATAGACAATAACGGCCCCTCTTATACATAATTATAATCCATCTCTGCCTCTTAATCAACATGATTTATTTTTAAATGAAAATTAGTAAAACAAAATTGAGTTGGATAATTAAAAAAATAAGTGGATTGTAAAAATAAGAGAGTTAAGATGAAAAGAGATTAAATTTGTGCATGTGATTTAAAAAAATGTGAAATTTTTATAAAAAGAAATAAAATAAAATTAATGGGAAAGATTTGTTAGCTTATTGATAGTTGTTGCGGAGTTGTTGATTTGGTTGGATTTGCGCATCCTAACAGTAACAAAAAACAAGAGGAAAATTTTATATTAGTCAAATCAACAATAGCTGGTCTTGCATGAGTCGGAGAGACAGACTCATTTAATTAGCATATTTCTGTAATTGATCACTTAAGATTGTAAGATTATAAGTGATTACTTTATAAAACTATAAAAAATGATCACTTTAAAACTCTAAATGACCATTTTGTGGTTATAAGGTTATACTTAAAAGACACTCACTTTAAAAATGTTAGTGATCAGTTTAAAACTATAATTGATGACTTTAAGATAGTAAGTGTACATTGGGTCATCTTAATAGTGACGACCAAGGTTGTCAGGATCGGGATTCTACGTAGGATCGAAATCAACTTGTGGGATCGGATCGTAGGATTGGATCGTAGGATCAGACGATCCTACAAATTTGCAGAATTAACAAGATATATTATGTCTATGTTTATTGTTTTGCCTTATTTTTCTTAAAACCCATACATTTTTTTAAGATTTTTCTTTTATTTTAAAATACATACATATCTTACTTTTTATTGTCTTTTTTTCCTCTATTTTTAATGAAATGGGAATCTATATATAAGATATAGACTACACATAATATATTTTTAAGCACATACACACAAGGATATAATAATAAACCATAGTAAGCAAAAAAGAACCAAGATACTAGCAAAAAAAATTTTAATTAGTAGTTTTGACCGATTCTACGATCCTACTAACGATCCTAGCTGATCCTAACGATCCTGCCCACGATCCTACACGATTCTGACCGATCCCACCATCGATCCCACCGATCCTAACCGATCCTACCGATCCTACCGATCCTATGCACCATCCTGACTGATTCCGATCCTATGCACGATTCTAGTCGCTGGCATCAATTTGGGTCGTAGGATCGTACGATCCTACGATCCAGATCGCGATTTTGATAACAATGGTGACGACCTCACACCATAAGAATAAGACTGTCTCTTTTGAAAGTTTTCGAATCAACTATTTTTTGTCTATTTAAGATAAATTTAAATGGCAACTATCAATTAATTCAAAATCAGAAATTCTTGCTGTAGACCGTCTATAACATAGATGGGTAAATATGTGTCTACCCATTTTGTAAAATAAATAATTGATTAGTCATCAACATGGTTATCAGAATCTCGATCCTGATCAACGATTCTACGATCCTACGATCCAAAATTAGGTGGTCGATCCGGATCGTAGCAGGATCTTAATGTTGGTAGAATCGTACGATCCTACACAGCTCCAGGATTCAAGTGGTAGGATCATAACACGATTCTACGATCCTACGATCTTACGATCCAATCCTACAAGGGTAGTTTCAATCGTACAAAAATTTCATATAATCTAGATTTTACATATGTACTTCCTCCGTTCCATTTTAGTTGCACCATCGGGTTTAGTACGTTTTTTAAGGGTCGTCAAATCAACATGGTAAAAGTAGGGATGATGTATGATTGATGGTGATATGTGAGGTAGAAATATAAAAAAATATTATAAGTAGATAGTGGTTGTGACTTGTGGGTATATTAAATAATTAATGGGATGATGTATGATTCATGGTGATAGTGGGGTAGGAAAAAAAATGAGGATAAAATAAGTAGATTATTTTGCCAAAAATAGTAATGTTACAAGTAATATGAAACTTCCAAAATTAGTAAGTGTTGCAAGTAAAATGGAACGGAGGTAGTATATATATGTATATATCTAAACAATTATATCAATATGACTACAATTCAAGTTTTTCTTGATTCGTATTTTAAAAGTGATTATTAAAGGTATTTTTTTTACAAAACTTAATAGTTGAAGTCAAATAAGAGTTAGTTTAAACCTTAAAACTTAAAAAAAGAACAAATACAATTGAAAATCAGTTATCTAAAGAATGTTAATGCGTATTTGTAGGATCACACGATCCTACGATCCGATTCTACCGATTTCGATCCTACCCCCATAACGATGTTACGTAGAATCCCGATTCTAACAACCTTGGTCATCAGCCTTATTTTTAAATTTAACATCATTGGGATAGACTGTTGGGAGAGCCGTCTTTGTCATAGACAGTCACTCAAACTTTCTAATTTTTTAATTTAGACATTGTCAATGATTCAGACTTTCTAATTTTTTAATTTAGACATTGTCAATGATTGAAAATAAATTGTCAGCTGTAGTAGCTAATAATTGTTTCAATAGTAATAACATTTCACATCATAACCAATTATTCGTCCCTATGTGTTTTCAATAATTTCCCTATATATATTTAGGATCCGGTGCCATACATGGAGTTTTTTCCTTTTTTTTTTTTCATATTTTAAACAAATTATTGGTTGTTAATTTTCAATAAGTTATTAATTAATAGCATACTAGTATAATGCCCGTGCGATGCACGGTTTTTTTAAAAAACTTTTATGTATGTAACTATTTGATAATTTATCTTAGCGTAATTATCAATTATTCAGATAAAAGAGGCTTTTAATAATCATATTAAAAAACAGTTACTTACTCGATCTAAATTTGTATAATCGGATGTTTAAATCGTAGGACTCTAGTATCGTAGAATCGTGTTATGATTTATCTCTACAATTTTTTTTCAAATTAAAATCTTAAGATCCTACCAATTTACTATTCTACCTACGATTCAGATCGCTTGTTTGTTTTGTTTTTTTTTTTTTTTGAAAATTAGGGAAATATATAAAGAGACAGAAAAAAACACCACACTGAAACATCGTAATATCATAAATGAGATAATTATCTTAATATCATAAATTAGAATCGCGATTTCGATATAATAAATGAGATAATTATGCCTTAATTAGTACAATTATAATTCTCTACAATCCTCATCTGATAATTTAGTGAAATAAATATCTTCTGGTTATCAAATTAATTTCAATTTAAGGTATAATATATTTTTAACTTAAAAATCACAATTAAAGCGAAATTCGAAATTCAATTAGAGAATTGAAAATTTTTCTTAAAGTATTGAGGCTTCTTATAAAATGTAATGTCTTCATATGTATTAACTATGGTTTTGCTATTGTTGCTTAAGATGTAACATATTAATAACTTACATTACAAATTTAATATCTACTTTGATATGAGTTTATTGTAGAATCATAAGATGCTAATTCGACTTGACTGATTCGATTCTACCTCTCTAAACGATTCCATATAGAATCCCATATTCACAACTTTGATCTCATTTATTTTGATTTGGAGTATTTAGGCAAAACATATATATTAATCCTTAAATTGAAATTTTTCTGATATTTTAGCAATTATGTTGTTAGAAATATTTTCAAGAACTACAATACATTATGTTTGAATGACGAAAATGAGTAAGCGCAGAGATAAGAATTTTTTTTATAAGAATGATAATATTTTTAATAATAATAATAATATTTTTTTTCTCCAAAAAAAAAAATATTTTTAATAATAATAATAATAATAATAATAATAATAATAATAATAATAATAATAATAATTTTTTTTTATTATTATTATTATTATTATTATTATTATTATTATTATTATTATTATTATTATTATTATTATTATTATTATTATTATATAATTAAAAGCTTAAAATCAGCAATGTACTCTAAAATAAATGATAATTAAGCACATAAAGTTGTTGAAATAAAAGTCTTTTCTCATAGAAGTAGAAGTAAAAAAGAAAATATGATTTACACTCTACAGTAAATAATAATAATAATAATAATAATAATAATAATAATAATAATAATAATAATAATAATAATAATAATAATAATAATAAAGCAAATAAGAATACAACATTTAAATAAGAAATGTTATTTAAAGTGACACGTGGCAAAAAATTATGCATTTCTAACTTTCATTCTAAAGCTGCCACATGTCAAGATGTTTCTGAATTAGTATATGTATGATGATAATAGCGAATATTAAATTTATTTTTGATTTTAAAAATATTTTCTTAAGTTATGTATGATGTTAAGTAATGTTATATTTAGTATTATTTAAATTTTATTGATCACTATAAGATTTTAAGTGAAAAATTAGTCCCCCCTATTTACTTAAGTTGTCCCATTTAGTTTTTCACACTTGCCAAGACAACATTTTAACCATTAATATCTCAAATTATTGTGAATTAAAATTATAAAATGTTGATATTAATAATCTTTGTATTGAGACGAATCAAACAAGATCTCACATAACTATGTTTTAACTAATAGATAAAGAGTAAAAACATAAATTAAGAGTGATAAGTGAATAGTGCAAAAAACAAATGGCACAACTTGAGTGAATAGGAAGGAGTATTTTTTTTGTTTTCAAAATGTAAGTTAGCAAATTATTATTGTGTATTTGAACCATGAAAAGTCACATAAATCTCACTCAAACAGTTTAATAAAAGCTAATATAATGATAAGTCACATATTTCTCATACACTTTCTTAGCAAATAATGACATCATTTTTGATAAATGGAGGGACAACATCTTTTCAAAGTTGACAACTCATTACTTTTTCAGTTTGCTTATGTCATCCGTATTTTGCTTTATAATAATGTCATTATCATCATCATCATCGTACCTAGTATATCTCGCTTATAGAAAACTATGGCCAGGCTCAGGGGGAGGGCAGGACGACAATAACTCATACTCATGAAGGAGAGCACGACCAAAGAGTCCCCCGGCTCAAGAAAGGATAATATAAGATTCAGATTCTGCAACTGCTGGGACCGAGTGCGATTGCGGCGAACTCCACAAGTCTGCATCACAAGCGTTAACCGTATACATAAAATAAATATAACTAAAATACATATGGATATAATATAATATAAGAAAAACAATTGAAAAAAGATAAGAAACAATAATAATAGCAGTAAAAGCAACAGATAAAAGATATAGAATAGGAACATTGACAAAAAAAGAAGGGACAATTAGTAGTCTAAAACATGTATAAGGCGCCTACAGCTACTCTTATCCCTGGTCAGGTCTTTAGAGAGGTTTAATTCTTGCAAGTCAACTTTGTTGTGATTAAGTGTTACTTGAGTGCACAAATAAAAAGGTGCATTCATGAGTGAACTCTTAGGATGGAATCCTATGAGGTTGTTAATTGATGATTTAAGTTGGTAACTTAATTATGTGTTGAATATGATGGTTAAAGCATGAATTAATGGGACTTAATGAAGAAGTGTAAAGGCTTAATGGCAGATGTTATACTATGCAAGTCAAGTAGAAACTGTCTAGGAGGGATCTGGTGGTCGCTCGAACCCCGAGCAAACTCTTTTGTTTGGTCGAGCTACAAGTGAAGATGTATCCAATAGCTTTTGTTTCTCCGCTCGACCCAGCCGCTCGACTATAGAATGCTATTTTTCGACGGATCAAATGTTTGAGGAAGTTACAACTCATTTAATTCAGCTGATCAATGGTGTTTATTATTTTATTTAGTCACTATAATAATCATTTGTAACTCCTAGAGTATCTAGCACTATAAATAGAGACCTAGTGTGGTTATCCAAACACATCCACAAAATTACCCAAGCCAAACACTAGCCTATTTTCTCTTCTCTAATTGTAATTCTCAATTGTTATAATATAAGAGATACTACACACCGGAGGACGTAGCCTTAATTGGGTGAACCTTGTTAAATTTTTGTGTCATTTTATTGCATTTTCTTTCTTACAAACATCGCTTTCCTTTGCTAGAGTAATTTGCTTTGCACAAGACTTCACACTTTCGATCTTGGTGATATTAGAGGTTGTAACACAACATTCAATTTGTAATACGTCATTGTTTTCATGGTATCAGAAGCCAGGGTGACAAGAGGTCACATGTTCGAATCTCAACCACCCCTCATTTTAAGTGGAAAATTTAGCTCCATGTATGAGGAGGGCATGTGCTGCATCCACACTTCTAACCCAAAGGGCGTGTTAGAGTATATAACCTATCTTGGGGCCTCAACCATCAGCTTAAGCTTTTGATTGAGTTTGTTCCTTGAAATGGTATCAAAGTCAAGTTGTTATTAACGTCGTTTAGAGGTCGTATTGGTGCAACATGGCTACAATGAAATCTAATATTGAAAAGTTTGATAGCAGCGTGAATTTTGGCTTATGGCAAGTCAAAATGAAAGCAATATTGATACAATATGGAGTGCATAAAGCACGTGATGGTAAGGAGAAGATACCCGAAGGCACGAGTGAGGCAAAATAGTAAGAAATGGATGCAAAGGCTCTTTCCGCCATATAACGTTGTCTCTCTAATGAAGTTTTGAGAGAAGTTGTAAAGGAGTAAACTTCTAAAGCCATTTGGGAAAAATTGGAATCACTCTACATGGAAAAGAGTGTCACCAATCGACTTTTGTTAAAGATTCGTTTGTATGATCTCCGATTGCAAGAAGGAAAGCCGATGAAACTGCACCTTGATGAATTTTACTCAATAATTATGGATTTGCATAATATTGATGTAAAAGTGGATGATGAGGATTTAGCCATCTTATTGTTGGTTTCACTACCACCTTCATTTAAACACTTTAGGGAAACATCATTATATGGAAGAGACACATTAAGTAGTGAGGATGTTAGAAAGACCTTGACTTAAAGGGCCTTATTGATTCTCAATTTGCTCAAAAGTAGTCCAAAGATTCCAATGATTCTATGTTTGTGAAAGATTCGAGTGGGGACAATAGGGGCATGACTTGCAACTTTTGTAAGAAAAAAAAAAGCTACCTCAAGAAAGGTTGTTGGAAATTAAAAGCCAAACAATCCGATGAAAGCAAGTCAAATAAAGATATCGCCGCCGAAGCTAGCTATGTTGAAGGTGAGAAATATGATGTTGGTGCTCTCGTTTTTATAAGTGAACACAAGGGTGGTGATTCTTGGATTTTAGATTCGGGATGTTCGAGACACAAGAATGTAACATCTTGGAAAAACTCAGATCATTTCGAAAGAGAATTTGATCCTTTTTAATAAAATTGAGTAGAACACGAGTTAAACCAAGATGTCATAAAGACATAATAAAACATATTTTTAAAGTAAAACTTGCGGATCGAGATCAATTAAAGTAATAATAAACTACTTAGCGATATGAAAGTCTTAGCAGCAGATAAAGATATAAAGTCAAAAGTCTAATTATTATAGCTCGAGTGCGAAGTGGTCTCTTAAACATAAATCATTTCTTAAGGGTTAAATAAAAGTTCATATTATAATTCTCCGTACTCTATATGTTTAATTCTTCCAAGTGAAAATCCTCACTCCCCCAACTTTCAACTTAACTCCCTGCTAGTTATTAACCCCGAAAGGAAACAACATCATTGTAGGATCGTTAAGATCAAAGGTACACGTCAACAAAACATCTCTTATGACATTAACATTATATAACAAAAGAAATTAACATGCTTTCATACATCGATTATAAATTTTATTTCACTTTTAATAAATTTCAAATGATTTAAAAGTGTTAGTCAGCCATACTATTGTACTTTCCCAACCATACTGCCGGATCAAATTCCAATCTTCAAAGGTGAGATAATATGATAGGGGGAGCTAACCCCTAAGCGATTCTCTACCATAGACACACACCTTACCTAGGTGCCGATTGTTAAGTATGCATATGCCCACGGTGGCTGATAATGCCCCCACATACGTCTACTTGCCAAGTTATTGAAATCATATCCGTTGATTAAGCAAGAATAACATCATCTTCATACTTTTTTCAATATACCATTATTATTGTTCTTTTGTAACAAAGAATCTACAATGTACAAAGTTTTACTGCGTGTACGTACCTTAAGAAAGTAAAAACCAAACTTAACGTATTTATCAACTTCCCGTCACGAATTGACTTCCTAATGATAGCGGGTCTCTAACTCGTCGTTAAACACTAGTAACCTTGGCTACGCAAACAATATTTATAACACCCTATTACAACTATAGCGAGTACAGAGGTAAGTTGGGGGTCGAACCACAAAGACAAGGTTAGGCAAGGTTAGGTGCTAGGTGTAGAATGTAATGGGTAAAAGTGAAGGGTGTGTAAACTATACTTCTAGGTCGGTTCTATGTTCTCATGGAAAACTAGGTCGAGGGAGATCAAACGTAGATCGATCGAGACACTCTAGATTGCGAGGGGAAGTTGGTGACATATAGCCATGCGAACGACCTATAATCGCCTCATGTCTCATCAAGAGTCGCAGGACAAAATTCACATCGAATATCAATCAAACAATCCACAACAAACTTGAAACCTAATCTAGCACATGAACAACATTCACCAAACCGAGGGTTTCAACAAACCAAAACCCCTAAGAAAACTACTCTAGCATATTGAGTCTAACTACAACTAAAAACAAGAAGGAAAACATGAATGAAAGCATTAGGGCAAGAAGAAAAGCAACAACACTGAAAGACAAAGCAAGAAATATATCTATCAACTACACTACAAAGCAATAAAGAAAGCAAGAGCAAGATTGAAAGGTAAATGAACAAGAAACAAAGTAAGAATCAAAGTAAGTACGTAAGAACATAACATTAAATGGCATAAATGAAAGATAAACAAAGACAATGAAGTGATAAAGAAAGATAAACTTACATAAACTTAAATGCTTGAACGAAAGGAAATGAAATACAAGACTTAGAATGTAAAGGAAAGCATTAAAATCTATTCTAGGGCAAAAGAAAGTAAAGAGAAAGCATCAATTTGATGTTTTAAGATGAGAGGGTTTCTTTCTATCAAGACATGGGCAAAATATTCAGATCTAAGCCTTTATATAGGTTGTACAAAGTGTGCCATAAGAGCCCTAAAAATATCCACGTGTTTCAAGCTTGCGAAGAAAAGAAATCGCGCGTTTTAACCAACATTCGATCGAAGGAGCTAGGCCATTCGCCTGAAGTGTCATCCATTTGCCCAAATGAGTGCCATTCGGGGTTTCCAAATACTGCAAAACACAAACAACAATTATCATCTCCCATTCGCCCGAATGGGTTGTGGCATTCGGTCAAATGCTTGTAAATTCGCTCGAATGAGTGTTTGGTTTGCCATTTCCAGAGAGCATAGATATTGAACTTGGGTGTACAAGCTCATTCGCCCGAATAGGGCATGGGTTCGGTCGAATGTAGGGCTCTTTGGCTCATCTTGCTCTTTTTCAATCGTCGAACAAGCATCGAATGATTTTCGGCCTTCGCGATAACTTCGGAATGACTTGGGACACTTGTGAGCGCCTCGAAACGCGTGCCTCTTCTTCGACTTCGATGACTAAGCCTCGAACTCGATCCATTTTACCTCAAAACCTCCGAAAACACCTGAAATAACCTTAAAACACCCAGAGACAAGAACAAGATAAAATCGAGTGTAAAACGCATAAAACCAATGTAAAACACCGAGACTTGACACCAAAGAGGGGACATAAATTTTCTCTAAAACGAGCACATCAACTCCCCCAAGCTAAACCTTTGCTAGTCCCTAGCAAAGAGACTAGGTAGGAAAGGCATGAAAGCATAGGGCACCCAAAAACAAACTAACTACAAAACGAAACTAAACTGCGAAAAGAATAAACCTAAAACTCACTGTCATAGGAATCACGCCCTCACTTAGCACGTATGACAAGACCTTTAAACCTCGAGATCTCCCAAAGAAGACGAGTAAGGTCTCGTGAGGGTTTTCAGAAAGAGACCCACAAATCTAAAGCAAGCAAACATGGTGAGAGGAAATCAAACAATACAAGATGTGCAAGAGCAAGACTCTTCCCTAGCAATAGGTGTGCAAGTACAATGGTCTCAAACAGCGCAATACCAAGAGGAATGACCAATTCCACAAACTCAAGATCACTAGGGTAAGCAACATCACAGGCTATGCCACCCACTACCTAAAGAGGTCACAAGTCTACACTCCCCGGGTTATTTCTCAAAATATGTGAGAAACATGCAATGACGCTCATGTGTTTGATCATAGTTCGTGTTTTTCTCATAATCTTCCAACTAAAAATGAGTCGGGAATCAAACACCTAATAGGGGCAAATCATGGGGATTGTGTCATATTTAACTCAAGCATAGAACAAACTAATCGGACTAAAAATGAGTTGGCTTAGGGTTAAGGTGGGATACATTTGGGAGTGTGGCGCTAAGTAGAGGATAGAAAGTGACCCTAAACAAAACTTCCACAAACATCTCATGATAAATCAATAATACTTTATCCATCAACCATAATAACCCAATAATCTCATATAAGCACAAATGATCTCTATCATTAAACACCATCAAAAATTTGAAATCTCATAATAACATGTGTTTCCAAGCTCATCTCCCAATGAAATATTGACCTCCTCATTCAAATAAACATATGTGTGTAAATCTCAATAAAGAACAAGAGAAAGGTCTCCTCAAACAAAGAATGTGTATGAATAATCACTATATAAGCACTAGAGGATGAATGGAGAAATAATATGAGCGGGATAAGAACGAATAGAGTCATATGAAACCAACAACCAAAAACATAACCAAAAGCCCACAAAATCACTGTAGCACACAACAACCCCACCATCACTAAGCTATCCTCTAGGTAAGAAGAGGGAAAAATTTGGCTCATGTGGATGTTACGTAATGTGGCTACAAAAGAGAAGGAAAAGGCAAAAACTTGGCTTATCCTAATGTCAAATTACGTTCAAGGTAGGCTATTTGGCTATGTAGCTCAATTCTAGCGAACGTGTTATCATCACTGGTCTCAAGAAAAGCCGACTAGACTGGAGAATAACCGACACAATACTTAGATTCCCTAACTAGCACTCATAATGAATGGAACTCGCAAGGAGTCCAAGAAGGCTCAATCCTCACAGGCTAGACGAACTGTGCCTCTAAAGGTAGACATCCAAGCCACCAACAAAGCAAACCCAACTCCCCCAAGCTATGTGGAAAACAGTTAGACTCTAGGTCCCAAAACAAGCACAAGGCTAAGGAAATACGAGTTTGCATAAGACCACAAATGTTTACAAATGAAATTTGCATGCTAGTCTCACAACTCAACCATTTTTTGAAAACAAGGATAAAACAAAACTATACAACCTAGGCATGAACTATACAAACTAGGTAAAGCAAGAACTAAACAAGAACTAAACACGAGAAAAACTAAAAGAAATACTAAACAATAGTTACAATAATGCAAATCTTTCGGGGTTTGAAAGCGTAAGAGCATCCTCCCTCAACCTAGCTCAAGAGTCGTCTCGGCGATGGAGAAGGCGAAAGTTAAACCAAAATAATAAAAGATAGGCATTATTGGAACTAAAGAAAACAAATAAAACATCAAGCAAACAACATCAAACACCAGGTTATGTCCCGCAAGTACTTTTGTTTAACGTCGTTAAGTTTGACCCAACTAACCACCAAATCAATATGAAAAGCTAGGGAAAGAAACAATACCTGAGCTAGGAGCAAACTCACTCCTAGCATCGCCATCACCTCGAACATGGTGCCCCAATACTCTCTTCCTCGCACTAGTGGCGGAGGTAAGCAATGAAGAACCGGGGTCACCCGGTGGTATACTGAGACATGGGGCTCCCCCAAGCCATAGTGGGAGTGGGAGTAGAAGGATTGGGTATAGACGATTAACGTGGAGTGGGAGTAGGAGATCATCTAGTGAGCCTTTGTATCTCAGGATTGTATGGAACCAGACAAGGTCAGGCAAGGTTAGGTGTTAGGTGTAGAGAAGGTAATGGGTATAAGTGAAGGGTGTGTGCACTATACTACTAAAGCAATAAAAAAGATTAAGATAAGCAATTGGAGACAAACGGGGATGGTAAGGATCCACCCTAGGTCGGTTCTATGTTCTCATGGAACACTAGGTCGAGGGAGATCGAACGTAGATTGATCGAGACACTCTAGATAGCAAGGGAAAGTTGGTGACATATAGCCATGCGAACGACCCTTAATCGCCCTATGTCTCATCAAGATTGGCAGGACAAGATTCGCATCGATTATAAATTAAACAATCCACAACAAACCTTAACCCTAATTTAGCACATGAACAACATTCACCAAACCTAGGGTTTTACCAAACCAAAACCCCTAAGAAAACTACTCTAGCATATTGAGTCTAACTACAACTAAAAATAAGACGGAAAACATGAATGAAAGCATTAGGGCAAGAAGAAAAGAAATAATAGTGAAAGACAAAGTTAGAAATCTATCTATCAACTACACTACAAAGCAATAAGGAAAGAAAGAACAAGATTGAAAGGTAAATGAACAAGAAAAAAAGTAAGAATCAGAGCAAGTGAGAACATAACATTAAATGACAAAAATGAACGATAAACAAAGACAATGAAGAGATAGAGAAAGATAAACATACATAAAGTTATATGCTTGAATGAAAAGAAATGAAATACAAGACTTGGAATGTAAAGGAAAGCATTAAAATCTATTATCAGGCAAAAGAAAATAAAGAGAAAGCATAAATTTGATGTTCAAAGATGAGAGGGTTTCTCTCTATCAAGACATGGGCAAAATATTCAGAACTAAGCCTTTATATAAGCTGTACAAAGTGTGCCCTAAGAGCCCTAAAAATATACCGGTATTTTAAGTTTGCGAAGAAAAGAACTCGCGCGTTTTAACCCACATTCGACCGAAGGAGCTAGGCCATTCGCCCGAATGAGTTGTGGCATTCGGTCAAATGCATGTAAATTCGCTCAAATGAGTGCTTGGTTCGCCATTTCCAGAGAGCATAGGTATTGAACTTGGGTGTACAAGCTCATTCGCCTGAGTTGGGTATGGGTTCGGTCGAATGTAGGGCTCTTTGGCTCATCTTGCTCTTTTTCAATCTTCGAACATGCATCGAATGATTTCCGGCCTTCATGATAACTTCGGGGATGACCCGGGGCACTTGTGAGCGCCTCGAAACGCGTGCCTCTTCTTCGCCTTCGATGACTAAGCCTCGAACTTGATCCATTCTACCTCAAAACCTCCGAAAACCCTTGAAATAACCTTAGAATACCGCGGCGACAAGAACAATGTAAAATCGAGTGTAAAACGCATAAAACCAATGTAAAACACCGAACCTTGAGACCAAAGAGGGGACATAAATGTGCTCTAAAACGAGCACATCACCTACATAAATCCATCGTATGTACAAAAATAAGCATACATTCACACTTCTCCATCCTCAATCAAAACACACACACACACACACACACACATATTTAACACCAATCCACTTTTCAACAATTCATGATTACACAACACCTTTCATCACAACACAAAATGAACTAATCAAAACCCCTGGGTACTAATTTTCATAATTTATAATGTACTCTAAGTATTTTAAATCAATGTTCAAGCCAAAAAGTGTCCCGAAAACACCTTTTCCCACCATTTTTCAACCCTGACGGGAATCATCAAATTTCATCAAAAAATATAAATTCCAATTGTTTTATTATCTATTAAATTTGAATAATAATATTTACATGATTTCCAAGATCACCTATGAAACTAAATTTCATTTTCAACTATAATTCTTTTTACCCAA
>CM025928.1:3234254-3257441 GCA_000753965.2 Amaranthus hypochondriacus
ACCTTACACACCGAAAAACTAAAACACACCAACCAAAAACACAAAACAAGTACACCAAGATAATACGATATACAACCAACAAAAATATTTACAGATTAAAACAAAACGGCATTCGGATAAGGCTATTCGTGTCTTCATCGTATGAAAAAGAATGTAAGCATCACATTGCCTGTTCTCAAATTTAACTTTGTTTCTCTCGAACCATAGTGACCAAATTACTCACCCCAATATAAGATTCCATAGCTTCCCTCTACATCTTTTCGGCACCAAACTCTTCCAAGAAAGAGTAAAAGTAGGACAATGGTTTGAAAGAACACCCGATACACCCCACCATTCAAGAATTTGCATCTAAATCTTCCAAGAAAATGAACATGTACATAAAAAATGGGAGTTTGTTTCTGTTTCAGTCTCACAGAATAGGCAAAGACCATTTGCAGGGTCAATCAACCCTTTATTCACCAATGTATCTCCTGTTTTTAGTTTCTCCAAATTAGAAAGCCATAAGACAAGTTGGGCTCTAGGGGGCATTTTTATATTCCACAAGAAATTACAAAAGGCCTTGGGAATAAGTGGATCATGCGCCTCATAGAATCTCTCTACAACATCTTTAATGGGGAATTTATGGTAATTATGACCATGCTAGTTAACACCATCAGCTTCTCCAGGTTGAGGGGTTACCTGCGCAATAAGAAGGGTTAGTCTATCAAGATCAGCTACTTCCCATTCATATAAATGTCGCCGCCAGCAAAAGTTCCAGGTCCATTCCCCCTCTCGCCACGATCCCATCTGACTAATCATAGCATCACACTGTTCATAGATTGAGAACAGTCTCGGAAATGTAACCTTAAGTGGATCAGGGGTGCACCATTTATCATGCCAGAATGAGACATACAATGGTTCCGGAAGAGAACACAGTGCTTTCTTTGGTCTACCCCTTTGTCTTTTTGGTGGATCTAACAACGTCGACACTGTACGTACCACCACTCCCATGATTGGTTGCCCCAATAGCATCAGAATTTCCAACCCTTTGTGTAGGTAGAAAGCATTCGATAGATGACCTCGGATCAAACCCATCACATTCTAGTGACACGGCTGGGCATGAGTAATACATCTCTCTAGCATCATCAATACTGGGTTCACATTGATTGTTAACACCACAGACACCGCGTACTGTATTCAGTTTTCTTCCTAAGTGGCTACAACGATTCATCGAGATAGTCTCAATCGAAGCCATGGGATTGAAACATTCAACATTATCCACATATGGCTGCACTACTAGTTTCTGATGATCCTCTATAACCATCCACAAACTATTATCTTTATCAGTATTATCCCTCCTAAGCTTCCTGTCACTCTCCTGCAACCCTATATTCTCCACATTTTCAACCAGCTTCAGGGGTATTATTATTACTGATTTCAAGCATTCTCAAGACCCACCACTTTTCAACCCATTTTCTACAAAACAACCATCATTTTCGACGTTCAGCTCCACCTCCTTCTGCACAATACCTCCTATATTCTGCACAATTACTCCTCCATCAGGACTAACCCTAAGGACATTATCCCCAACCTTCTGTATATTCAAACCATTCATGTTGTCCACCAAAATCAGGTTTTCATATTCCCCATTGTACGTTATTGAGTTCGACAGTTTGTGGAAGTTCACCATGTATTGACCCTGTTTTAGATATCTTATCCATAGTTTTACATTCACACAAATCAATCTCCTTGACCCACATATCACAAGAACCGGACTCCCATTTTATCTTCACACATGCCTCAATTTTCTTTTGATTTGTAGTTCGAACCAGTAGCCTTGCGAAGGTAATGCTATTTACCCCATTGTAATTGTGGTCAACCTATAACGTCTTCCCCCGTATTTCGCCAATCTTCCTAATGTTATCAAGGTTCCATTTCATCCTCAAAAAATAATATAATTTTCGTGGGGGATAGAGAGGACAAACAGACAACGGGTACGTTGGTATCGGATATTAGTGAGGCAACATGTTTAAAGTCAGTGAACAATTTTTTCGACATAACTGGGTTTTCACATAGTTTAAGGGATACCTGGACCGGTGTGCCATTCTCCGCTTCCCGTTCCGGTGGTGAAGGTGTGTTTTTTTTGCCGACGAGAACTTCTGAATACTTTCTGGAATCTCTAAATGATGGTTTGATTATCCCTCTGTTCGTACCAGCTTTTGAAATCACTGGATGTTTGTAGCTGTTGAAGGATCTTCCATCCTTATTAAATTTAGCCCAGGAGACTTTTAACTTCTTCCCCAAAACCGGGTACCCATTCATCTTCTGTACTGCAACTTCAGCATTCTTAAAGTATTGGAATCTCACAAACCCGAAAACCTCCTTGCTTGATTGTCTCACCTTTTTTGAAATGAAAACATCACAAACCTTTCCCACCTGTTCGAAAATGGTCCCCACTTGCTCAGGAACAAAGTTTTGAGGTATAAAGTCCACAAACACAAAAAAAGGTCCTTCTTTGATCGAACCACCATGAGAGGAGACAAGCTCCCGAGGTCCACGTCACCATGGGAAACGGGATTGTCCTCGATTACCTGCCTGCATCCCAGAAAGTGGTCGGATATGGTTGGATTTGTCATGTTCAACGTTGGAGTAGAAGGAGACCTTTCGACTTCTCACAGTATTTTGAAAATCGCCAGACACTCTCTCTTTCTCACTAGACATTATATATATATATATATATATATATATATACATATATATATATATATATATATATATATATATATAGGGGAGGGATCCAATGAAAAGGGTGAGAAGGACTCTACACCCTTGATTTCACTACAATAAAAAAATCTATGGTCACGATTGAGCCAAAAACACATAATTGTAAAAGTAACTATGTTACACAGAAAAGTAACTATGACATAAATTTTAAAGTGTTCTTCTTTTGTAACATAGTATCCTTTTTTATGTATATAGTAACTAAAAAAAATCAAACAAAATCCTTCTCATCCTTCTCATTTTAAAATCCTTCTTATTTGATCCTAAATATATATATATATATATATATATATATATTTATATATATATATATATATATATAACCCTTAAACACCTATGATAATCATAAAACTTAAGATCATAAACAATTCTACATATGAATTATTAAATCATAAACAACTCATAATTTCTAAAATATCACATATAAAAATCATAGAAATTCCAATTAAAACATAAAATAAAAATAGATTAAGGATTGTTTACTCACAATTAGCAAAAGATCAAGACACCACTCGAAACAAAAAGGTAATGCTAGGCGTGTGAGGAAGAGATTTTGTGAGAGTGTTTCTTGCCAAGTTTTGGAATGTAAGGATGTAGGGTAAGAAGTGATTTATGAGAATAAATAAGATTTAATAATAATCTTGTTGCCTTAAACTCTTCATTACCCCAAAATGGAGGTTACAAAATCTTCTTACAGTCTCCTTAAGGGTTGGCCACCCCTTGCTCTCCTTTTTTATTTTATTTTATTTTATTTATTTATTTTTTTTTGAAAATAAGAATAGGTTAGTGAAGAAGTTTGGGCTGAAATGCTTTTAATTGCGTTAAAGGGCTAAGATTCCATGGTCCAACTCAGTGAAATCATACTCTTCTAAGAAAAAAAATAATAATACTACTAGTAAACCATTTAAATTTATCGGAAAATATTCTGAAATATCCGGGAAAAACATCGGGGTGTTTTAATGACTTTTAATTCTAATTTCTTCTCAACTTATCAAAAGGTCGATGGAAGAAAAGTCACTATGGGAAATGAGGCTAGTTGTCTGATAGTTGGTGTTGGAGATGTTAAATTTATCATGTTTGATGGTGTTGAAAGAACAATAACCGGAGTCCTTCATGTTCCAAGTATGACTAGAAACTTAATTTCCCTAAGAATTTTGGATAAAGAAGGTTATAGATGCATTGGTGAAGGTGGAATTATGAAGGTTAGCTCATGAAAGGATCCATTAATGATGGCTTGTATATGCATGTGGGTTCAACCTCAATTAGTTCGACTTGTGTGTCCACTACTTCAACCAAGCATGAAAATGATGATGTTGATACTTCTTTAAACAACGAAGGTTCGAGAATAATTCCAACATACACCAATGAGTCCATGGGGATATATGGACTTGATTGGTAAATGAATTCATACTCTTTTGGGAGCCCTTTGAGGGCATTTTAGTGCGTGTGTTATGTTTATGCACATGTGTTGTTCTTGTTTTATGTTTTTTTTTTATTTTGAGTATGTAATAGTGTAAGTTATTATATTATGTTATGGAGTGAATTAGAGAATGCCATTGACTTGGATGAACTCAAGTCAAGGTGGAGATTTTTGTGATTAAGTGTGACTTGAGTGCATAAATTAAAAGGTGCATTCATGAGTGAACTCTTAGGATGGAATGCTATAAGGTTGTTAATAGGTGATTTAAGTTCGCCAACTTCTTCCTCTTGTTGAAAGATCCTTTGCATCTTCTTGACACTAGGAATAACAAATCCGTTCGAAGTCGACCCTAGTTTGACTCGATCCGAGCAAAATAATCCGATTCGAGTCTGATAAAAAAGTTAGCCAACTCGAAAGATACGTATTATGGAACTTTGACTTCACCGCAATGCTATAGGGGTTAAAAACAGCCCCTGTGACATTTATGAGTTTTATTAACCATATTTTTAGTGCCTATTTGAATAAGTTTGTAGTTGTGTTTATTGATGATATCCTTGTTTATTCCAAGAATAGAGAGGAGCATGAAAACCACGTGTGTTTTGGTAACATATCTTATATGCAAAGCATTCCAAGTGGGAATTTTGGTTCAAGAAGATGTCCTTCTAGGGGAATTTCGTGTGAAAGGAGGGTATCTTTCGTGGACTTTGCTATGTCCGAATCGTATTAACCGAACCCGATACAAATCTAAATCGAAATCGATATGGTCCGATAATGAAACCGACCCAATGTAGTACTAGTAGTGGTAGTAGTGGTAGTGGAGGTAGTAGAGGTAGTAGTGGTAGTAGTGGTAGTAGTAGTAGTAGTGGTAGTAGTGGTAGTAGTAGTAGTAGTAGTGGTAGTGGTAGTGGTAGTAGTAGTAGTAGTAGTAGTAGTAGTAGTAGTAGCAGTAGCAGAAGCAGTCTCTAACCACCTAACTTTCTCTCTCTAGGCAAATCCTCTGGTTCACCTTGCGACCAAGCATGGTCGAACCGGTCAAAGCACGAGGCCCCGGTTAACTCCGTCGAACAGCCTGAGGTGCAAAAATTGGAAGAGGAGACTCTTAGTAACGGCGGAAAAATGGCCAGATCTGGAACTCAGAGTGATGAACCTGTAGCGGATCAAATTTAATGCAAGCACCCATTAACAACAGGCGACATCAGTGGAGTAGGAGACCAAAGCAGCACCTCAATTGCAGTTGTAATTCAGAAGCAAACTACTCCAATCCATGTACCAGACAAAGAATGTAATTCTTCTGTGGAGTGCTATTCGATAACAAACCCTTTGTGATTAAACTGTGGACCTCGGAGATGTCAACTGATAAAGAAAGCCTATCCACCATGCCAGTTTGGATTAGACTGCCAAAACTAAAAGTGGAGTATATGGGTGAAGGCAGCCTTAGGAAAATTGCAGGCATTGTGGGGAAGGTCATTAAACTTGATAATGCCATCCGCCAATAAACACGACTAAGTTTTAAACGAATTTTGGTTGAGATGAACACAAAGTATGAATTCCCAGAGGAGTTACATTTCACTAATGTCCAATTTGAATTGATCACTCAGGTAGTAGTTTATGAATGGAAACCCATTCTTTGCAACATATGCCAAGAAATGGGACACTCTGATCGTGACTGTAGAATAGGTGCCCGATGAAAGATAAGGATGGATTCCAAAGGGTAGTGAGGAAGCAATAGGTGGTCAAGCAGAAACAAAAGGCAGACAACGACCCTAAGGGAATTCCACCACTTAAACTGACAAACACTCCCCAAGAGTCTAGTGGAGCCCGCCAAAGGTTAAGAAGCCCTAATAAACAGCATCAAGCAGACTTCGTGAGTAACAATTCGTTCGTAGTCCTAGCACTGGGGGATGGTGAAACTAAAGAGGAGGAACCTGAAATTCCCAAACTTCCAATTATAGCGTTGGGGACTTATCTCATCGATGGGAATGAATAACATCCTCGCCTGGAATGTAAGAGGACTAAATAAGGCTCACAAGCAAATTGAAGTGGCTCGATTCATCTCAAGTCATAACATTAGCCTTTTTGGTCTCCTTGAAACAAAGGTAAAGAGGCAAGGGCTAGGTGCTGTTTACCAACAATTATGCCTTTCTTAGTGTTTCACACACAACTTGACATGGCACAAGGGGGTAGGATTATTGTGGCCTGGAAAAACGAGGATCTCAAAGTTGATATCCAACACTGCAATAGAGAATTAATTCATGTGCAAGTTACCCCAAACATAGGAGAAAAATTTCATTGCACCTTTATCTATGGAGCTACTGAGAAGAAATGGAGAGCGAACCTCTTTGCTGAGCTCGAAAACATCAAAAGGCACATTGATGGACTGTGGCTTGTCCTGGGTGATTTTAACTGCATCGCCAAGCTAGATGAGCGCATTGGGCAAACACCACGCAACCTTGAGATTGTCCCACTACGGAGATGTGTGGAGACTTGCGGGATCTATGATCTTAAAAGTACGGGGAGGTTCTTTACCTGGTCCAAAAAATAGGAGGGTGCAAACGCGTTCTGAGTAAGATTGATCGCGTTATGGGTAATGACTCATGGGAAATCTCCTTTCCTACATCTGAGGTAATTTTCTGACCGGAAGGGGACTTCGATCACACCCCTATGCTATTATAGTTCTTCAAGCAACATAGAAGGAATAAACCCTTCAAATTCTTTAATCACTGGGGACAACGTGAGGATTTCACTGGGAGTATTCAAGACATTTGGGACAAAATTTCACATGGGTCGAAAAGTCAACAATTGGTGTATAAACTCAATATGGTAAAAACTCTCTGCAAACTTAAATTCAAGAAAGATGAACAGGGTAATGTGATTCACGGGGAAGCAAATCTCTTAAAGGCCCATGAAGAGGTACATCTAAACCCCTCTAATGTGCATTTTATTAATGTTGAGTGTCATATGTCATATCTCCTCAAAAAAGCCAAGGAGGAAAGAAACTCAATACTACGCCAAAAGGCAAAAATTGCGTGGCTTACGATAGGGGACGAAAATACAAAATTTTTCCACCACTCCATCATGCAAAGGCGCAGAACTAACACTATTAATGTGCTACACCTTGAAGATGGGATGACTAGTGACCCGCTGAGGATCCAAATGGCGTTTAGAAAGTACTATATGGACCTTCTGTGCACAGACATCAACGATCAACGGAAAAAAAACATGAATGTGGTTCACAAGGGCCATACTCTCACTGAGGCCCAACAAGGGCTACTATCTCTGAACTTCTCAGAGGAGGAAATCAAAAAAGCAATGTGGAGTTTCCCGGACGATAAAGCTCTAGGAATTGATGGTTTCAACAGTGGCTTCTATAAGGCTGCATGGCCGGTGGTAGGAAAAGATGTCACAGATACCATCCGGAACTTCTTCGCAGCAGGGGCTCTTCCGAATTTGTGGAAAGTAACAACCATCACATTGATCCCCAAGATCAAGTGCCCCAACATCCCAAAAGACTACAAAGCCTTTTCTTGCTGTAATGTTGTATACAAATGTATATCCAAGTTAATATGCAGCAAACTCAAACTAATGCTGAATGACATTATTAGCCAGAACCAAAATGCCTTTGTTGAAGAGAGAAGCATTCTACACAACATTTTACTCTGTCAGGATGTTGTAAAACACTATGGAAGAAAGAATTTCATGTCAAGCTGCCTCCTAAAAATAGATCGAAGGAAAGCCTACGATACCCTTAACTGGGACTTCTTAAAAGACATTATGATAGCACTCAACTTCCCCCATCGGTTTGTAAAGATCATCATGTCCTGTGTCACATCAACTCATTATTCCTTGATCGTGAATGGTACCCCCTAGAACCCTTCAAAGCTAAGAGAGGGTTTAGGCAAGGTGACCCCCTTGTCTCCCCTGTTATTTGTCATTGGTATGGAATACCTCTCGCAAATTCTCCAACCAGCAGAAAAAGATAAAAACTTCAGGTTCCACCCGAGATGCTCTAAACTCAAGCTCAACCACTTTGCTTTTGCTGATGAATTGATGTTGTTCTTCAAAGGAGATATGCGCTCAATTGAAATCCTTACCCAAGGGGTGGAATTCTTTTCATCCAGCTCAGGCCTTTTTGCCAACAATGAAAAATCTGGAATCTTCTTGGCAAGGGCTAGCAATGAGTTTAAAGATTCTGCAAAGAGCCTCTTCAACTTTTCTTTAGAGCATCTCCCGGTCAAATAACTAGGCATGCCGCTTACTTCAAAGCGGTATACAGCAGTAGACTTTAAATATTTAGTAGATAAAATGACGGCCCAGATTCATACATGGTTTGCAAGGAATCTCTCATACACAACCTGCTTGCAACTAGTTAGCTCGATCCTCACGAGTATTTCCAACTACTTGTGTCAAACAATCATCCTCCCCAAGAGAATTAAAAACCAGATTAACGCAGTTTGCCGCACCTACCTATGGAGAGACAGTCTAGGCTCCAAGGCTATTGGTAATGTCAAATGGACTAAAGTTTGCATACCCAAACAGAAAGGAGGTCTAGAAATCAGAAATTTGGAACTTTGGAATCTAGCCGTAGTGGGCAAAATAGCCTGGCACATAAGCACTATGCAGGATCAATGTGGGTGAAATGGGTTCACGAGGTATATATGAAAGGTGGAAGATGGGAACTCTTCAACACCCCCATCACTGCCAGCTGGGCGGTAAAGAAGCTATGTTGAGTAAATGAGGCTCTTCGTAACTGGATGGGTATCTCACGCTACTCCATTTCACAGGTGTACAAAGGGCTCCTTGGAACAGCCGATAAAGATAAATGGGACAGAGTAGTTTGGAATAGAGCGGCCATTCCAAAAAGTCGTTTTTTCATGTGGCTTGCTTTCCATGAAAGACTCAAGACAATGTAACGGCTTAAAAAAATAGGAGTGGTTGACAACGAGACAGGCCCCATGTGTGGTGATCAAAATGAATTATTAGAACACCTCTTCTTTAAATGCACCTAAGCTGTCAATGCGTGGAAGCTACCCGGGAATGGATAGGCATACCATGGCAAGTGAATACCTTGCAAGACATCCTCCGTAAGCGTCGAATGCATAAAACTAAACTAAGACTAATTCAAGCCATCTTCAGCAACCTAGTTTACGCAATATGGAGTGTTCGAAACAGTGTTGTGTGGCAAAAAAAAGTCATGTCTGTAGGGCATGTGATTGACTCAATCAAAGGCGAAGCAAAAATAAGAATAATTTAGCATTATCAAGATGGATACTCCCCACCAAGGTATTGTTGCAAAGCCTTTACCCAATGATTTTAGACAATAGACCGGTGATCAATCCAACAAACATGGATACTACTGTCTCTCCTGTTCAAAACTGCCTGCACAATGTGTCCTCAATGCAGCAGCCTCCTTACTCCTGATAGTTGATGCAGCTTGCACAGTGCAACACAAATGCAGCAGCCCACCCCTTGATGCTGCTGCCTAATGGTTCTCTTTTCTTGATTGTTTACCTGAGACTCCTTCACTGTCTCAATTTGGTGTTAGTCTTTTGTAGTTTGACTTGTGCATAGTTATAATGCATAGCTATTTTCTCTGTAAAGCCGTATGTGGCTCTTTTGATTTTTTTTCCCGGTGTCTCCATTGCACATGAAGAGTGAGGTGGAAAAACCCTTCATAGAAGGTGGACCCCTCTTTTACACTGATGCAGTCTATGTGGAGACCATTGGATATCTGGGCTTTTCCCCTGTATGTATTTGTATATGTTTAGTGTTAATCGAAAATCATTTGACAAAAAATAAATAAATAAATAAATAAATAATAATAATAATAATAATAATAATAATAATAATAATAATAATAATAATAATAATAATAATAATAATAATAATAATAATAATCAAGGATTCTCAAAGTAGCAGGTGAAGCGGAGGACTTCAATTTCCACCCTAGATGCTCCAAACTGAAACTTAACCATCTTATTTTTGTGGATGACTTGATGTTGTTCTGTAAAGGGGATACGCAATACATCAAGATCCTCAACCAAGGTTCGAAAACCTTCTCCTCAAACTCTAGACTCAAAGCCAACAACAACAAATCGGGTATTTACCTTACTGGAGTAAGTGATAGGTTCAGAACGCATGTTGCTGGTACTTTTGACTTTGCTTTCGAGATTCTTCCCGTTAAATACTTAGGCATCCCGCTAACCTCTAAGCGGTACACTACAGCCGATTGGGATTACCTTTTGGAGAAAGTGACAATTTGGATACGCTCTTGGTTCGTAAAGAATCTCTCCTACAAAGCTAGACTCCAACTTGTCAACTCGGTCCTCATGAGCATCGCCTACTATTAGAGTTAAACTGTTATCCTTCCCAAACGTGTCCTGAACCAAATTAATGTGGCTTGCAGGTCTTATCTATGGCATGGTGAAACAGAAAACAAATCTCCAAGGAACGTGTATTGGGAGAAGGTATGTAGGCCCAAACAAGAGGGAGGGCTAGGCATCCGCAACCTCCAGCTCTGGAACCTAGCTGCTGCAGGTAAAATTGCTTGGCACATAAGCATAAAACAAGATTCTCTCTGGGTCAAATGGGTTCATGAAGTGTATATGAAAGGTGGTCGATGGGAGCTATTTAACTCCCCTATCACGGCAAGCTGGGTGATCAAAAACCTTTGTCGAGTCAAGGGAAAGCTGAACAACTGGATGAAATCCCCTAAATATTCTATTGAAGACGTCTACAAGGAACTACTAGGGACTGCAGATAAAGTGCGCTGGGCAAACATAGTATGGAATAGAGATAGCATTCCCAAAAGCCGCTTCGTGGTTTGGCTCGCCTACAAAGAAAGACTCAAAACAAAACAAAGGCTTAAGAGTATGGGGGTGGTGAAGGATGATAGATGTGCCATTCGCGACTCTCAAACCGAAACAATAGAGCACCTCTTCTTTAACTGTGACTTCAGCGGTCAATTTGTAGAAGCGCTTAAGCACTAGTTGGGTATTACCTGGAGTATCAAGAGCATGGAAGACCTACATCACAAACGCCGCATGCCTAAAACACAATGGAGATTTATAGTAGCTATTTTCTGCAACCTAATCTATGCCATCTGGAACGTGAGAAATGAAGCTATTTGGCAGAAGAAGGTTGCCACAATCCAGAGGGTTGTTGAAACTATCAAAACAGACTCCAAAATCAGATTCAGCTCCTTAACTCTCAATGAGTCCACTTCCTGTTGGCTGAGAAATTTGTAATTTGCCTAATGCTCTTGTAGCTTTACTTGTTTGGTCGCCTAGAAGCCTTGATTCTTTGCTTAGCTATTTAGGCCATGTATTCTTGTATTGTCGTCTGTGGGCTTTTTTGAGATAACCCGGTCTCTCCTTTGCACATGAAGAGTGAGGAGGGGAAACTCTTCCTAGAAGGTGGGCCTCTCTTTCACACTGATGCACCTGACAAGGGAGAGCCTTGGTTATCCGGGTTTTTTTATCCTGCTGTAATTGTGTGTTTAGTGTTAATAGAAAATCGTTTGACAATATACTAATATAATACGAATAAAGAACTCAGGTACGAGTCATTAGCTAATTAGCATCATAACATTGCCAAACATATCACGAAATATCACTTGGTCTAGTGGTTAAAGTGATGTGCTTTGGAACTTGAGGTCTCAAGTTCGAAAGCCACTAGGACCATGGTTGTAGAGCACTGGAGCTTGCACGCATGGATGGCAGGCGCGTGTGGCTCTACATGGGCGTTATGTGGTCCTTGACGTGGCATCCAATCAATAAATTTTTTTCCAACCAGACGGGTGTTCGCAAAACGGTCGCAAATATTTTTTTATTTATTTTTCTTGCCATTTTTGGTTGAATTCTGAAAAAGTGCTTACCGAGTAATTTTCGACTAACGAAATAAGTCGGGGAATTTCGAGTGTTTTCCTATTAAATAAATTTTCCAACCAAACTGAGTCGACGAAGCTAGAATAGTTGGAAATTAGTCGGTATAGCTCTATACCGACTAAATTCCGACTGTTTTGGCTAATTGGAAAATTGTGTTTTTTTGTATTGTGTACTCTCTAATGAATAAGAAAAAAAAAAGGAAAATTATACATGGTAAGCACCAACTATTGGAAAAGGCGAGTGGTAGCTAATTTTAAATTTATTTTTCCACAAAATGGCACTTAACTCTTTCAAAACTCACTATCGTAACTATATTAAGCAAAAAGCGTTTATTAGCCGTCAAATGATGAAATGACATTAATGCCCTTATTCAATTTCAATAAAATGAAGCATCTTCTTCCTCTTTGTTCTAGTTCTACAGCTTCCATGGCTTCCATTCATAACTAATCTATCTATTTATAACTATTACTAAAACAAAACACTACTGACATCATCACTATTTAAAAATGCTTGGGTGCCATAACCTCATTACAAATTTTACCTCCAACACTCAATGATAATGTCATTGTTTTTATTACTAATTTTTTTATCTTTGACTTTATTGCTCACATCATTTAATGTATTAGAAAATCATATATATTATTTCTTTTTTCAATTATTTATAAAATCTTTTTTATTTTATTTATTAAATGAGTATTATTTAGTTTATTGAATATTTTAAGATTATTAAAACATAATATACTTTTATTGCGATTTTTTTTGTTATTTGTACAATTGGTTACATGTAATGCTTAGTTCTAATATCATTCAGGCTGTGACTATTTTTATGAAGGTCAATCATATTTTTCATGACAAAAACTATTTTTCGTTTAAACTTTTATAAAATAATCTTACATTTTTTGTGTTAATTTTGATTTTGAAATGTATTATTGATAGTTGTAATAATTTATATAAATTAATGTAATTTATGTCGAACAATTTAATAAAACCCGTGCATCGAACGGACACTATCTAGTTCTTACAGTAAAACTATATCTCACATGGTTACATCCTAGAAATTCCCTTCATCATCATCAATATCATTTCCCTAAACAAACATTTTTTCGTGCTTTTCATGCCTTATACTTTACACTCGCCATTTAATTTTCTTGCCTATTCTGTTTTGCATTCTTGGCATTCTTAAGCATTTTAATTTTCCTTTTTTTTGTGTGCCAAATTAGATGGATTATTAAATATTGTATCTTTCTTGCTTTTCATAAACCAGAGCTTCCCTATAAAAACATTTGAGCACCCTTATTATTGAAGTCTAGCAAAAAGAGATAAATAATATAGTTCTCAAAGGAAAACTAAATATCAGGCTTTGTGATGAAAATGTTTGTAATCAAATTTAATCTTAGGAATTATCTGGTAGTAAAACGAAGATTTTTTCTTAATATTTAAAAAATCAGGATAGAGTATGCAATAATTTAAGGAGAAAAGAACGTATTCAATGAAATTAAAGGTAAGTATATATTACAATACAAAGGTGCATTTTTAGAAGGAAGGCAACAATAGATGGAGGTAATGTCCTCATGGCCAACAATTCTACTTGCAAGGTTGTAGGTGTTGGGAGTGTGCAAATGAAGACGTTTGATGGTAAGGTGAGAACATTATCCGATGTTAGGCATGTGCCGGGGTTGAAGAAGAATTTGATTTCATTGGGTACTTTAGACAAGAATGGTTGTAGGATATCTTGTCAAGGTGGAGCGATGAAGGTAATTAGGGATTCACTAGTTGTGATGAAGGGGAAGATGAACGGGAGTTTGTATGCTCTAGAGGGTTCTACTATTTCCGGCTCCGTGAATGTCTCCACAAGTATCATGCCCGATGAGGAGACCAAACTATGGCATTTGAGGTTAGGTCATATGGGTGAGAGAGGTATGCATGAGTTGAGCAAGCAAGACTTATTTGGAGGAATGAAGCTTGGGAACCTTGGCTTTTGTGAGCATTGTGTTTATGGGAAACATAAGAGAGTGAGTTTCAAGCTGGCTATCCACAACACCAAAGGGATCCTTATTTGTATACATTCCGATCTTTGGGGGTCTTCTACGAAGACTTCACTTGGTGGGTGCAACTACTTGCTTACTTTCATCGATGATTACTCAAGGAAACTTTGGTTTTACTTCATCAAACACAAAGATGATGTATTTGATGTCTTCGTTGATTGGAAGACAATGATAGAGAAGAAAACCGGAAGGAGCATCAAGACATTGAGAACGGACAATGGTCTTGAATTTGTAGATAAGAAGTTTCTTCAATATTGCACCAAAGAAGGCATTGTGAGGCATAGAACATGTGTTGGAAGGCCTCAACAAAATGGTGTAGCGGAAAGGATGAACAAGACATTATTGGAGAGGGTTAGAAGTATGATCAACTAAGCCAACTTGAGCAAGAGGTTTTGGGCCGAGGCCGTGTCTACGGCATGCTACTTGGTGAACCGCTCTCCTCACACCGCCTTGAACTTCAAGTCCCCACAAGAGGTATGGTATAATTCACCGGTAGACTATTCTAATCTTAGAGTATTTGGTTGTCCGGCTTATATTCTTGTGAGTGAGGGAAAGCTTGAACCTAGAGCTAGAAAATGTATATTCATGGGCTATGGTTTGGGTGTAAAAGGGTATAGGGTGTGGTGTGAGAAGTCCAAAAAGATTTTACCTCTAGGGATATTGTTTTTGATGAAAATGCTTTGGTTACTCCAATTGTAGAGAACACCATTACTAACAATGATGTAGGTACATTCGGCGACGCCCAAGAGGAGGTGGAGCCTCCCAGTATTGAAGAAACCGATGATGATGCTCTACATGAAAAGAGAACTCTCTTGGCAACTCAACGTAAAAAGAGGAGGATTGTGCCTCAAAGAAGATACATTGAGGAGTGTGACTATCTTGCTTATGCTCTCAGTATTGCTAGTGAAGTGGAGAGTGTAAATGAGGCTATGACCTGAAGTGACTCAAGGAAATGGCTAGTTGTCATGAAGCGAGAGATGGAGTCTCTTGCAAAGAACAAGACTTGGGTCATTGTTGAAGCTCCTAGAAACAAGAAGGTTGTATGGTGCAAATGGGTATTCAAGAAGAAAAAGGGATCTACAAGCACTAGTGCTCCGGTGTACAAGGCAAGAGTTGTTGCAAAGGGGTTTACTCAAGTTGAAGGGGAATTTTCATGAGGTTTTCTCCCCGGTTGTAAAACATTCGTCAATTAGGACTTTGTTGGCTATGGTGGCTATGAAGGATCTCGAATTACATCAATTGGATGTAAAGACCACTTTCTTACATGGAGAGTTGGAGGAAGAGATTTATATGAAGCAACCGGAGGGTTTTGAAGTTAAGGGTAAAGAGTCATGTGTGCCGTTTGAAGAAATCATTGTAGGCTAAAACAATCGCCTAGGCAATGGTATAAGAAGTTTGACTCGTTTATGATTACACATGACTTTACTAGGAGTTCATATGATAGTTGTGTCTATCTTAAGAAACTTGATGGTGGAACCATCATTTATTTGATTTTATATGTCGATGACATGCTAGTGGCATGTAGTAGTTTGTTTGAGGTGGAGAACTTGAAGGTGCTACTTTCAAGTGAGTTTGATATGAAAGATCTTGGTGAAGCCAAGAAGATTCTTGGAATGGAGATTTTGAGGGATAGAGCAAAGGGCATCTTGTACCTTAGTCAAAAGAGGTACATTGAGAAAGTATTAAGGAGATTCTCCATGGGCGATGCAAAGAGTGTCTCTACACCTCTAGCTTCTCATTTCAAGCTATCCAAGAAGCTATGTCCTCAAACAAAACAAGAAGAAAGGGAAATGGAAGACATCTCATACACTTGCGCGGTTGGTAATGTGATGTACGCCATGGTATGCTCTAGACCCGACATTGCTCATGTGGTTAGCATGGTGAGCCGATATATGTCAAGTGGTTGTTAAGGTATTTGAAGGGTACTTCAAATGTATGTCTTAAATTTGGAAGAAATTCAAGCGGCTTAATTGGGTATTGTGATTCCGACTATATGGGTGACTTAGATGCAAGGAAATCCACTTCGGGAAATGTATTTACATTGGGTGGAACGGCGGTGAGTTGGCAATCGTCACTCCAAGATGTTGTTGCCATGTCCACCACCGAAGCGGAATACATATCTATCGCTGAGTTGTTCAAGGAGGCTAAGTGGTTAAAAGGATTAGTTGGTGAGTTGTGTCCGGAGATGAGCTTGGTGTTTGTTCATTGTGATAGTGATAGTGCTATCCACTTGGCAAGGAATCAAAATACCTTCCATCGAAGAACCAAGCACATTGACGTCAAGTATAATTTCATTCGAGATGAAGTTGAGCATGATAGAGTGCGGTTAGCACAACGAAGTCGTTGCCCACCAACAAGTTCACTTTATGTGTGGACTTAGTTGGTTTAGAAGCTTGCTTGTGGTATGGCCCTTAAGGGGCATTTATGTGGTGTGTTAGTTTTTCTTGGTTGTTTATGGTATGTGATGTATGGAGTGTCTTTGGAGGAAGAGGTGTGGACTTGGTGTACTCAAGTCAAGGTGGAGATTGTTGAAGTTGGTGTAACTTAGAGTGCACCAATGAGGTTGATGATGTGTGATGGTGCATGAAAATGTGAGTTTGTGTGTTTATGAAATGTTTGGATGGAGTAGGAGTGGTCCCAAGCTTTGTGGGATAAATGCAACAGCTTTTTGTGATGTTCTGAACACCGCTCAACCTGTTTTCAACATAGCTCAAGTTGAGCTGCTTTGCTTGACTGTTCCAGAAGATTACTGGATGTTTGCTCAACCAGTTAGTATATATGCTCGCTCGACCAAGGCAATTCTGCTCGACCAGATCGAGCAACGCACAACGACAACCTTGTTTTGTCCTGCGATAAAATCCTACGGGTTGTATTAGCTTTGGGCCCATCTCCAATCATTAGGTTATGAGCACACATGTATGAATACACCTCACTACACTCATTTCTAAGTAGATTCTCTTAAACCCTAAGCCAAACATATAAACCCTTCTCTTCTCTCTTTTCTTCTTCTCCAAGTTTGAACTCCATTGTAAGAGTTCTTTGAACTCCATTGTTATTTCACATAATACAAGCAAGCTAACCACCACAAGGAGGACGTAGCCCACATTGGGTGAACCTCGTAAATCATTGTATCATTTTATTGCTTTCTTTCTATTGTTCTTGATTGGTTTTATTAAAGTGTTTGTTTTAGTTGCATAGAACACCCCTACCATTGATCTTGGGTATTTTAAGGGACAAAGTTAGAAACTTAATACCCTATTGTGCTAGTTATGTCATTATTATTTTTTTGCGCAACGTTTAAACCATGGTTTTGAAAAATATTTATGAAGTGGTTTTGAAAGATTGTTATATATTAGTTTTCTATAAAGAATCTTATATAATAGTGTTTTTCGTGACTGATGTTTGATTTATTTTAAGTATATTGAAAAATGTTTTGCCCGGACTGTGTAGGGTAGGTTAACCCTTGGTGCTCCTATAACACCCCTGAATTTCCGAAATTTAAGGGTGTTACAGCACCTAAACGTGACATGTGTTTATATTGTCAAGAGCAAACTACCTTCCTAAGCTGTCCATGAAAGGGGATGCGTTATTTTTTGTGACATTATGTACATTGTGAAATAAATTTACAAAGTATGTGTGACAATTCAAGTGTTTTATACTATATAAGTATATTAGATAATCCCCGTGCGATGCACGGCTTTATCAAATTTTCTAATATATTTTTTATAAATTAAGAAATTAAAATTTTAAGAAATAAATTTTACATTATACTTATACTCCTAGCTCATTTTACTCTAAACAATTGTATACGTTACGTACATTATATCATATTTTGCATAATGCACCCAGGTGGTTGTGAAAATTTAATTCACGACAAAAAAAATCACAACAAAAGATAAAAAAATTAATTATACATTTAATATAATTATATTTATACTTTTCTATTTTAATTTTTAATTAAAGAGAAACTGATTTGTACATGGAGTATAAAATACGAAATTATAAGTTTTTTAATGAAAAATAACATACTAATTTTTGCTAACAAAAATATTTACATTAATTTATATTCAATATTACAACTATTAATAAGACATTTTAAACTCAAATATTATAACAAAGAAATATGTAAAATTATTTTATAATAGTTCAAACGAAAAAGATATTTTTTCATAAAAAATATAAGTGACTTGTATGAAGATAGTTACACCATAAATCATATTAGAATTAAGCATCGCATTTAAATAACCAATTGGGTATATATAAAAAAAACAAATCCTAATAAAAGTATATTAGGTTTTAATCATCTCAAAATATCCAATACACTAAATAATACTCCTTTAATAATAAAATTGAAAAGATTTTATAATTGAATATAATATATTTTTTTCTAATACATTAAATGATTGGACCTAAAAAGTAAAAATATAATCAATATGAATTATTATACTCAAGATTTGAAAATAGTAAAGTCAAAGATAATCATAATAGCAATGACATCATCATTGCATTTTGGAGGGAAAATTTTCAATGAGAGAGTGACACGTAAGCAAATTTAAAAGGTGATGATGTCAGCAGTGTTTTGTTTTAGTAATAGTTATTATAGATTTTGATATTTAAATGCTTTACAATTTTGTGGATTTCGAAACTCATCATCATCATCATCATCATCATCAACCCAATATCCCGCTCGAATGTGGATTACGAAACTAATAAAAAAATATATTTTAAAGTCAACCGTTTTCAAGTATAAATTGTTTGACACGTTAGAGTAACTATTCAGTGAGTTGTGGCTCATGTTTGTGTTTATGTTTTCCACAGGTAATGACAAGTTGTTTGACGTGTTTAATGCATGAGGGTTTGGTGACGTAGATCATACATTATAAGTGTATTTATATAAATTAGTGTTAAAACCTTTATTTTATTTAGGAGAATTTGCTCAAAATAATCCCAACTATTACCCGTTGGCCAAAAATAATCTCAACTATCAATTATTTTTTAATAATCCCAACTATTGTCATAATTTGTTGAAAACATATCCACCCCCTTGTTACCGACTGGAACAGATAACTTTTCCAGTTTTTTTCTTTGGTTTTTACTTAACTGTTTAAAATTAACCCTTACCCATCATCTATTAATCAAAAAAGAAAGAAAAAAGTGGAAAAGTTACCTATTGTAGCCGGTTAAAAGGAAGGTGGATATGTTTTCAACAAATTATGAGAATAGTTGGGATTATTAAAATATAATTGATAGTTAGGATTATTTTTTGCTAACGGGCGATAGTTGGGATTATTTTTAGCAAATTTTTCTTTTACTTAAAACTAGATAAGTTTTGAAGTTGTTTTTGACGCCTTACACTTTCTAAGTGTGGCGGACACCCTACATTTATTTTCCGCTGCTATGAGATATTATTTAAGTCTTATTGTATTTATTATTTTATTCATGTAAAATTTCAAGGTGTTACAATTGGTATCAGAGCAACCATGCGACCGTGACTGATTGTGTATTCAGTGCACCTAACGGGGGAAAAGATCCTGAAACTACGGTTCAACGAGGACGTTGTATTCTTAAGTGGGGGTGAGTGTTGATAATCGTTTTCTAACGCTTCGTTTAACGCTAGAAACACGAGCTAATCAAACAATATTTATAACACCCTAAATACAACTATAACGAGTATAGAGGTAAGTTGGGGATCGAACCACGAAGACAAGGTCTAGAAAGATTAAGTGCTAGGTGTAGAGAATGTAATTGGTATGAATGGAGGGTGTTTAAACTATACTAAGAAAGCGATAAACAAGACTAAGATAGCAATGGAAAGCAAACGGGGTTGGTAAGGATCCACCCTAAGTTGACACAATGATCTCATACAAAGCTAGGTCAAGGGAGATTGAACGTGGCTTAATCGAGACACTCTAGATAGCGAGGGGAAGTTGATAACCTATAGCCGTGCGAACGACCCATAATCGCCCTATGTCTCACAAGGGAGTGGCAGGACAAGATACGCATCGAATATCAATCAAACAAACCACAACAACCTCAACCCTAATCTAACACATGGACAACATTCACCAAGCCTAGGGTTTCACCAAACTAAAACCCCTAAAAAACTACTCTAGCATATTGAGACTAACTACAACTAAGAACAAGGAACAAGACATGGAAATGAACATTAGGGCAAGAGAGAAATCAACAATAATCAAAGGCAAAGCAAGAAATCTAACTATCAACTACACTAGAAAGCAATAACCAAAGCAAGAACAAGATTTGGATGTAAATGAACAAGAAACAAAGAAACAAGGAATCAAAACTATAAAGAACAAAACATGAAATGGCATGAATAAAAGATAAACAAAGCAATAAAGAGAATAAGAAAGATAAACTTACATATACCAAAGTGCTTGAATGAAAAGGAATTGAAATTATAAAGCTTGAATGTAAATGAAAGCATAAGAATCTATTCTAGGGCAAAGAAATGTAAATGGAAAGCAATAAATGATGTTTAATAGAAGAGAGAGGGGTTTCTAACTACTAAAGCATAGGGTTTTAGTTCATATGAGTGCCTTTATATAGGCTACAAGAGGTGGGGAACAAAAGCCCTAAAGATACACGCGTTTGAAATTAGCGAAGAAAAGCACAGCGAGAAAAACCCAGCAGATTCGCCCGAATTGTGCAGGGATTCGCCCGAATCCTCCAGATTCGACCGAATGTGGGTCGAATTCGACCATAGAAGTCTTGGTCTCTGATTTGGGCTGCAGTGTTTAGGTTCGACCTGGCTTCGACCGAATGCCCTTTGATTCGACCGAATGGGCTTCATTCGACATTTCCAGAGAGTTTGAGCATTGGACTTGGGCTGCTGCATATAGGTTCGACCTGGCTTCGACCGAAACTAGGCTTCCTTGCCTCTTTATGCATCCGAACGAGCATCAAATGATTCTCGACCTTCGCGATAATTTCGAGGATGACCCGAAACACTTGTGAATGCCTCGAAACGCGTGCCTCCTCTTCGACTTTGATGTCTAAGCCTCGAACTCGATCCGTTTTACCTCGAAATCTCCCGAAAACACCTGAAATGACCTCTAAACACCATGGAGACAAGATCAAGGTAAAACCGAGTGTAATCCGCATAAAACCAATGTAAAACAACGAGACTCGACACCAAAGTAGGGACATAAATGTGCTCTAAATCGAGCACATCAACTCCCCAAAGCTAAACCTTTTCTAGTCCCTAGCAAAGAGACTAGGTAGAAAAACATAAAAGCACAAGGGCGACCCCAAAACAAACTAACTACAAAAGCAAAACTAAACTAAACTACTAAAGCAATAAGACCTAAAACCCACTGTCGTAGGAATCACGGTCGCACTTAGCATGTATGACAAGCCCTTTAAACCTGAAGGTCTCCCAAAGAGGACGAGTAAGGTCTCGTGAGGGTTTTCAGAAGGAGACCCATAAATCCAAAGCAAACAAACATGGTGAGCGGAGAACGAAACAATACAAGCTATGCAAGAACAAAACTCTTCCCTAGCCAAAGATGTGCAAGTACAATGGTCTCAATAGAGCGCAATACCAAAGAGAACGACCAATTCCTCAAGCTTGAGATCACTAGAGTAAGCTACATCACAGGCTATGCCACCCACTACCTAGAGAGGTCACAAGTCTACGCTCCCCCGGTAATTTCTCAAAAGATGTGAGAAACATGTAATGACGCTCATGTGTTTGATTATGGTTCGTGTTTCACTCATAATCTTCCGACTAAAGATGAGTCGGGAATCAAACACCTAAAAGGGGCAAATCATGGGGATTGTGTCATATCTAACTCCAGCACAGAACAAACTAATCGGACCAAGTCGAACAGGTTAGCGAAGGGTTGTAATGTTGGCTTAGGGTTAAGGTGGGATACATTTGGGAATGTGGAGCTAAGTAGAGGATAGCAAGTGAACCTAAACAAAACTACCACAAACATCTCATGATAAATCAAAGAATACTATATCCATCAACCATCAATAACCCAATAAACTCATATAAACACAAATGATCTCTATCGTCAAACACTATCAAAAATGTGAAATCTCATAATAACATGTGTTTCCAAGCTTATCTCCCAAAATGAAATATAGACTTCTCACTCAAATAGATATATGTGTATGAAAACTCAATAAAGAATAAGAGAAAGGTCTCCTCAACCAAAGAATGCGTATAAACAATCACTATGTAAGCATTGGAGGATGGGAGAAACGATAAGAGCTGGACACGAATGAATAGAGTCATACAAACCAACAACCGTAATGTCATAAACAAAAACCTACTCATCAATGTAGCACACAACAAACCCACCATCACAAAGCTATCCCTTAGGTAAAAAGAGGGAACATTTGGCTCATGTGGAGGCTAAATAATGCGGCTACAAAAGAAAAGGAAAAGGCAAAAACTTGGCTTATCCTAATGTCAATTACGTTCAAGGTAGGCTATTTGGCTATGTAGCAATATCTAGCGAACGTGTTATCATCCTTGGTCTCAAGAAAAGTCGACTATGCTGGAGAAGAACCGACACAATACTTAGATCCCCTAACTAGCACACAAAATGAATGCGACGCGCAAGGAGTCCAAGAAGGCTCAATCCTCACAGCTAGTCGAAATGCGCCTCTAAAGGTAGACAACCAAGCCACCAACCAAGCAAACCCAATTCCCCAAGCTATGTGGAAAATAGGTCAGACTCTAGGTCCCAAAACATGCACAAGGCTAAGGAATTACGAGTTTGCATAGGGACATGAATGTGCACAACAGAAGCTTGCATGCTAGGCTCACAACTCAACCATTTATTGAAAGCAAGGATAAAACACTAACTATACAACCTAAACATGAAACTATACAACAACATGAACAAAAACTAAACAAACTAAACATGCGAAGAACTAAATGAAAAACTAAACAATAGTTACAATAATGCAAATCTTTCGGGGTTTTGAAAGCGTAAGCGCATCCTCCCCCAAGCTAGCTCAAGAGCCGTCTCGGCGATGGGGAAGGTGAAAAAAAAACCAAAAGAACGAAAGATAGGCATTATTGGAACTAAAGAAAACAAAACAA
>CM025928.1:3262231-3304731 GCA_000753965.2 Amaranthus hypochondriacus
GTGGGGAGCAATCTTAGGATGGGTGACCTCCTAGGAAGTTTTCCTGGGTGCGCACGAGTGACGCCAAAATTGCACCGGAAAGACTTGTGTTGGTCTGTGGGGCCAGTTTACAGTCTTCATGAGTAGTCAACAGTAGTCCGTTGGGCTAGGGTGTTACACTTCCATTGTATTTTCATAATTTTGTTGTGTAATTATGAATTTCTATGTTTTTGAAGTGTTTTACAAGCTTTGACATTAGAACCACGATCCATGCTTGTCATGATGGTTTGAGGAGCCGACGATGAATCATTTCGTTGTGTTACGAGATTTTAACGGGGATGATGCCTTAGATGAGTTTAATTATTTCATTATGCTTTATATTCCGTCACGCCCTCGATTTTTAGCGGAAATACTGCCGAAATTTCTACTCACATTTTTAAAGTTTATCATTATTTTATTTACTTTATTTTTGGAAAAATTTACTCAAAATAATCCTAACTTTCACCCGTTAGCCGAAAATAATCCCAGCTATCGATTATTTTTAAATAATCCCAACTGTAACCTGAATTTGTTCATGGCATACCCTATAACTTGTTTACCTGGGATAGCAAGTCACATCGGCAAAAAAACAGGAAAATTAAATAAAAAAACCCCAAGGTCACATGGCATACCCTATGGCTGAGTTTGGGTGAAATAATGGATGAGAGGAAGGGTTTTGGGATTGTGTTATTTAATTTTCTTTTTTTTTTGCTAAGGTGACTTGCTATCCCAGGTCAATATGTTATAGGCTATGCCATGAACAAATCCAGGTGAAAGTTTTTATTTAAAAAGAATCGATAGTTGGGATTATTTTTGGCTAACGGGTGATAGTTGAGATTATTTTTAGTAAATTTTCCTTATTTTTAAATGCAACACCCGAATTTCTTTCTGTCATATGCGATTTTGGTTTTGTATAAGAGGTTGGAAATTAAGGGTGTACACACACGCGTGCGCACACACGAGCGCGCACACACACAATATTATCTATTGGATACCTTATTGAAAACTAGGACTACAAGCAACTAAACTCTTCCTTACCAACACAAAAATTAGCAATTGACAGCATTATAGATTACCTTAAATATTTTTGATCCCTAATCCCTTCGTATAGGAATAATTTAAACTTTAATCATCATTAAATGAAGAATTTGAAATTAATTCCACATTATCATTTGCTCACAAATACCCAAGACAATTACATCATAAATACAGTCAATTGTAGAACTAATCCATGAAAAAGACAAATACTTCTAAAAAAAGTTATCAAGATAAATACTTCATCAAAACAACCGATTGCACAACACAATCTATTGTAACCTCCATTACAAAAATTAAAGAAACTACCAAAACAAAAACTTTATAAAAATATCCAATTGTAGAACTTAATCAATTGCGATAGGAATAGAAGAAAAATAAAAAGGTTTTACCAAATTACATGAAATTACCATAAAAATCAAATAAATCGTGATTTTGAAATATAATTAGCGATTACAGATTTTAATCCTAATAAATAGGAAAATTCATTAATGAAGAATAAAGTTTTAAATTTACTGAATTTAATTTTGAATATTCCTCTATGATATAGTGTTTGGTAATTCTTTTTAAAAATAAAATTAAAATAAAAAATTATTTTTGGCAAAATTATAGGTAAACTAGGATCCATAAAAGGATAATTTGATATATAATATTTGGTTTTGAGTAAGCATTATTATTGAATCGAGATACGTAATAATTAATTATTTTCATTTTTACCAATTACTAATTCTTCCTCTGTTTTTATTAGTTGCTTTAGATAGTAACATTTTCAAATTGTCAGTATCTATAGCAACTAATAAAAGTAAATATCATTTATTAATTGTCAAATGTAAATACAAAAAAATTACCATGAACCCTGTTTTCACCCCAGAAAATTATTCATCCTCTTTTTTTGTTAACCTCTCTCCCCCCCAAAAAAAACCATCACCTTTATAAGCTTAACCGATTCTACCAATATGAAGTGGATTCATAGGTACATGAACATAAACAATTATAATTTTTTCATGGACAAGCAGAGCAGTTGAAGAAACCGGAACAGTTTCGTGGGAAATTGGTATGGTTGGTAACCTACGGAAATTAACATCGATTTTCGTAACCCAATAGCATTTACCGCACAAAGGACATCGATAAAGGAGACGATTGAGTGAGCTCGCTTCTAAAGAAATCAAAACTTCGGCTAGAGATTCCAGATATCCATTAGAACAATATAATAAGTTAATAGACTCAATGGTGTAATCATCTTTGTAGATGCCTGCGTTATCATTACGTTCATAATATGGCTCATAGTGTATCATTATTATGCTTTGAGAAAAAAGGAAGTAGGACATTAAAATGATTGGGTTTAGGATGATTTAGGTTGGTAAGTAAATGATGTACTTATAGAACGGATGGACACTTTGATTAGACAATGGTAAGGCTGCGGGATTTTGTCCCAAAATTACTCAAAGCCAACGTGCAAAACGTAACAACAATACTATTTGTCATCTCAACAATGCTTTTAGATTTTCTTTGATTTTACGAGGGGGAGGGGGAAAATAACTAAAAAATGTTGCTCATTTTTTCACTATTAAAAACAATAAGTATATTACTAGACTGTTCCACAAACATAAAAAATATACATCTATATAAACTGTTTGGAATAATTAATATCAATACAAAAAATTGAATTTATAGAAGTCATAAATCACATTATTACCTTACATTTATTTAGAGAGAAAATAATAAAAAATCAAAACAGCAGCCACTACTCTTAATATGAATTTATATCTATAGCACGAAGGCTTTAAAAAAAATTTATTATAAAGTCAACGAAAATCATATTTTTTAAAGCAAAATTTGCTCAAAATAATCCCAACTATCACCCGTTGGCCAAAAATAATCCCAACTATCAATTATTTTTTAATAATCCTAACTATTCTCATAATTTGTTGAAAACATACCCACCTTCCTTTTAACCGGCTGCAACAGGTAACATTTTCACTTTTTTCTTTCTTTTTTGATTAATAGATGAAGGGGAAAGGTTAGCTTTGAACAGTTAAGTAAAAAAAAAAGAAAAAAACTGAAAAAGTTACATGTTCCAGCCGGTAACAAGGGGGTGGGTATGTTTTCAACAAATTATGAGTATAGTTGGGATTATTAATTAATAATCGATAGTTTGGATTATTTTTGGTCAATGAGTAATAGTTGGGATTATTTAGAGAAAATTTTCCTTTTTAAAAAATGATTGATAGTATACTAATTTAAGGAGTTGAATAGTCTATTAAATATTAATTAGAAAGTTCAAACCTTGAGTCCTGCAATAATTGAGGCTTTACCCAAAATGAAGATATTTTGGACAAAGGACAAGAAGTTTAATTAAACAAGAATAATGTTGGTTACTAACACGATATCTTTATCCAATCAAGCATTGCCAGGCCTTTATATTTTCGGATACTTTATTAAATTTACCAAAACAGTTAACAATCATTGTCTTCTTTATTTCCCTATGTTTAACAAATGTTCTCTTGTGTTATAATTCTGGTAGACAACACTTTCTAGGACCATACATAGCTAAAGTACTTGTATAGACTAACTTTTCTTATGTTTGTGCGACAATTTCTCTTTTTTGATTGTAGGTAAGACATGTTTTCTCGGGTACATAGGTAGCACAAAAAAGATGAATTTCTAATATTGAAGTAATTATAGAACATAATTATGCTTGCTTTATTTTCGCAATGAAGTCCTTTCCTTCGCTGATAGGCAAATAAAATGTTTTTAGTCAGCTATCAAAAACAAAGGTTTATTGTAGATAAAACCAACTATTGCAAAAAAATACTTTTCAGAAATTATGTTTTCAGAATTAAGTGTTGCCAGGAATAGACTCAACAAGAAAGTGACTTATAATTGTTTTTATGTAGTATATGTGTTTTTTATATCATTTTTAAAGTTATATTAGTAAATAATATAGTTACTTAATACTCTATTAAAACATTTATCTTAGGATCATATATTTCAGATATTTTATATACAATCATATTGTATATAAAGACTACATAATGCGTAACATATGTGCATAGAACATAAAGTATATGGAAAACCTTATCCATATGACCATATCCACAAAAGACCATCCATGCAGTTGTAAGCTTCAACATCAATTCAAAAAAAAGCTTTATCACGTGAGTCTATGAAGATACATCAGAATCATCTAAAACTACAAGATGTTGATTTTGCAATCTTTGTTTGGACACCTTGGTGACTTTGCTACTTTGTGATTTTCGAACAAAATGTTGTTGAGGGCGTTTACATAGAAATTTGACATGCTTATCAAGCTCCTCACAAAACTCGGTAAAATATGCAGACCCAAACTAATCAACCTTCAACTGTAAATCAACAGTGACAAATTATAAATTGAAATATGATATTCAATTATCTCATTAAAACTTATGAAGGTCAAAGGTAACATACAAATTCATAATAGCCATTTATTTTGTTGTAGTTTTTTACAGCATCATGCAAGAAACGTTTGATAAAACAGAGTACAAATCTACCACAGTCAACATCATTTTTTTTTGCTTAGGAACCTGTGAATAATAAAGATAATACACTTGGTAAAGGATATTCAATAATAAAACTAAGCTAAATATCTTACTTATGGTTAACAGATTTACCAAAGGAAAATTCAAAATCATTTAAATTGATTCAGAAGGCATATAATTAGTAATACATTTATCTTCAAAAAAAAGAAAAAAAAACTTTTGTATAAGACGGACCTCTGGGTACAAATAATGGAATACGATCAATGTCAGATTTGGGTTCAGAACTACCATGTGCCTCAAATATATTGTAAACAAACCTAAAAATAAATTACTAAAGTAAGATAATCTATCCACATAAACAATATTCTTTTTGAAAAAAATGTATTTAAAACAGGCTAGGAAGATTAAACATACTTTCTCAAATCAGATTCAATTGCTTTTGCATTTCTCTTATTTGAATCCAGTAACAAAATGCTTCTTTTTTGATTTCTTGAGTCCATAACCTTGCCAAAATGACATAGAATATTCAAGAAACATAAAGATGTGTTGACATCAACATTTAAATTGCTAACATATATGCACAAAGTAATCCTATAAAAGTTACTTTTTTATTTGAGAACCTCCTATAAAAATTACTTTAATAGATAACTAGAACTATGTATTAGCTTTAATTGTTCATAAGTGTGAGCAATTAAATAAACTAATTAATTTCAATGTCATTATTTAGTACTTACAAATATATGTCGAGAAAAGAGCAGAAAATTAATCTAACATACCAGCAAATAATAGGCACAAACAACATTTTTTTGAGAAAAGCTCTCTCTGTTTGTTTTCTTTCCATCCTAAGCTTTTTTTTTGCACAAAAATATGTGAAAATCCAGAGGGTCTAAAAAATAAAAGGCTTTCCTTCTGGTCTTCGATACTCCTTTCCATATATTCCTAACCATTTTATGATGGATATTATGCTCATAAAAAAATTAACACTAAATGACTGTTTAAATCAAAACAGATAACTTAGTAATAAAAGCATCATAAATTCAATGATTTTAAAATCATAAAAGATAACTTACTCTAAGTGATGACTAAACGTATAACTATCCATCATTGACCTCATGGCAACAGATTTTGATTCCGTATTTGAGAGAGATGCTTCTGAACCTACGAAACAACTCTTACATCAAACTCTTATTGATTGACCTCCAACATATAAGAAAAAATTTTAAAAAATCAGATTAACCAAATATCAGACACCTATTCAATAATCCTTTCATATTCATAGTATAGTAAATAATTCATTTCAAAATTATGAGAGTATAAGTTAAACCCTATCGCAGAATACATTGAAACACAACCAGTTATTAGCACTGGATTAAATAACTTTATTCTAAATTGGTTTTTCAATATGCCAAAAACAAAATAACCCCAAAGAAAATTGTTGTAAGAGAAGTAATAAACTATTTTAGCTCTTGTCCCAGAAAAAAGGTAATCATAATCACAGAACCAAGCGTAAAAAGTAAAAAAAATAAAGCATAAATGTAGGAAGCGCCATTTTTGCCTCATTATCAACCAAAAACCCAAATAATTATGTATTTAATTATCTTAAGAAGTAAGTTATGGATTAAATATAACCTGAGATTTCATTTGTCTTGCTTGAAGCTTCTATAGCACGTTTCTTCTTTTTTAAACAACATGTCATTTCCTACGGATTTAAGCAATTATAAATTAATTTCGAATGTAATAATTAATGAAGAGAGAAAAATGTAATAATCTATATGCAGTGATGCGTAACTTATAAAACACACCCAAAGTATGGATCAAGAGTGTAAAAAAAAATGGAAACTTTTTTCTATTAAATTACTCAGGAAATTACCGTTTTACCCCTATGCTTTTCACAATTCATTACGCTATAAATAGCCCTTTTGTTGATTTCTATTTCATCTTTTCACCTCCTAACTTTTGATCTTCCTTCTAGACTATATACATATTCTTTTGCAATAGAATATATCTTTCTTTCTTATCCCAATAATTATAATTTTTTCGTATACTAAGACTAATATATATATATATATATATATATATATATATATATATATATATATATATATATATATATATATATATATATATATATATATATATAGGGGAGGGATCCATTGAGAAGGGGTGAAAATGAGAAGGGTAAGAAGGACTCTACACCCTTGATTTCACTAAAATAAAAAAAATCTATGGTCACGATTGAGCCAAAAACACATAATTGTAAAAGTAACTATGTTACTCAGAAGGGTAATTATGAAATAAGTTTTAATATGTTCTGAATTTATAACATAGTATCCTTTTTTGTATATATAGTAACCCAAAAAAATCAAACGAAAATCCTTCACACCCTTCTCATTTTAAAATCCTTCTTATTTGATCTTACATCTATATATATATATATATATATATATATATATATATATATATATATATATATATATATATATATATATATATATATATATATATATATACACTACTGGAATTAGACTAAAATCTCAAAAACATATTAACATATGCGTCAAGCTTAATACAAAGAATTCAATGATGTGGACAGAAAAATGTCCCAAATAAAAAATGTTTTAAAATAACAAGAATTTTAATTTATATGACAAATTATTGTTTGCTTTATTTTGCTTTTGCATGCTTATGTATGAATGATATAAAACAAATTACTACATATGTAAATAAATAACAATTTATTTTATTCATAGAGCGCAAAGTTTGAAGTTCAAATGTATTTTGCTTAGGAAAATTAATGTTAATATACATAGGGTTTTTTAATAATAATTATTTTCTTTCCTCGATTTTTTTTTGTGTGAGGCGTGGGACCGTGGATGGGAAGGAAATGTGAAAAACATTAGAAGCAATTTTCTGGGGTGAAAATTGATACGTACATATTATTCTCATTTGCATCTTTATATTGTAATTTAGCCTTCACTTTCACTTTTATTATTCTACTTTCTCAAATTTTTGGCAGAATTCCTTTGCTTTGATGCCAGATATTTCGCACATTTTATTCAATTTTAGCTGTACCAAATCCTGCTATTGCGCTTTCGTTTACTACTCGCGCATAAAAAAAAGTGTTATTCTTTGTTGTTCAACCTCATCTACTGTTGCAGCTATATTCTTTAAATATAAGTTCAGTTGAAAAACAATGTATTAAATAAATGTTGATAGAGCTCCCTTATGTGTAATCTGCTTACAGCCTATATTTTCAGCTAAAGAACACCCAGAGTCAACAATACATTCATTCTCACCCTTATACTCATGTGTAGCCACCAAAACACCACCATCATCGTTATCATTTGCATAGCTAGCCTCGGCACCACTAGAACCATCCTTAGACCTCTCATCATCATTGGAATTTTTCTTTTTCCACTTCCAACAATCCTTATTGATGTGTCCCTTGAGCTTGCAATACTTGCAAGTCTTGTTCTTGTTAGAACCTCTAGACTTTGACCTACTTTTACCCTTGCTACCACTACATAAGTAGAACCCTTATCACTAGTTCTACCCCTCACAAACAAACCATCATTTGAAGCACTAGATGACTTACTTGACAATTAGGTATCAATCAAATCCCTTTGGGTCAAAGCATTTTTAACATCATCACTACTCAAATTATCTCTACCATAGAGCAAGGTCTCCCTAAAATGCTTGTAAGAAGGGGGTAATGAACACAACAAGTAAATAGCCAAGTCCTCATCATCAAGTTTCACATCAATATTTTTCAAGTCCATAACAATGGAATAAAATTCATTAAGATGAGGTTTAAGTGGGTTACCTTCCTCCAATCGAAGATCGTAGAGTCTACTCTTCAAGAGTATAGCCGGTTAGTCACACTCTTTGCCATGTAAAGAGACTCCAACTTCTCCCATATCCCCTTAGAGGTGGTCTCCTTCACAACTTCTCTCAAAACTTCATTTGAAAGACATAGTTGGATAGCCGATAAAGCCTTAGCATCCATCTCTTCCCATTTTGCTTCAGTAACTCCAATGGGTTTCTTATTTTCACCTTCAAGAGCCTTATGCACCCCCATTTTGTATCAATATAGCCTTCATTTTGACTTGCCATAAGCCAAAATTTACACTCCTATCAAACTTCTCAATATCTAGCTTCATTGAAGACATGTTTCTACAAGTTTGCACTGTTCAACACTCCTAAAACACCAACAAAAAGCCTCTTGCTCTGATACCAATTGAAATAGCTAGCACAATAGGGTATAAAGTTTCTAACTTTGTCCCCTTAAAAAACCCAAGACCAATGGTAGGGGTGTTCTATGCAACTAAAACAAACACTTCAATAAAACCAATCAAGAACAATAGAAAGAAAGCAATAAAATGACACAATGATTTACGAGGTTCACCCAATGTGGGCTACCTCTGCCTTGTGGTGGTTAGCTTGCTTGTATTATGTGAAATAACAATAGAGTTCAAAGAACTCTTACAATGAAGTTCAAACTTGGAGAAGAAGAAAAAAGAGAAAAGAAGGGTTTATGTGTTTGGCTTAGGGTTTAAGAGAATCTACTTAGAAATGAGTGTAGGGAGGTGTATTTATACATGTGTGCTCATAACCTAATGATTGGAGATGGGCCCAAAGCTAATACAACCTTTAGGATTTTATCGTAGGACAAAACAGGGTTGTCGCTGTGCGTTGCTCAACCTGGTCGAGCAGAATTGCCTTGGTCGAGCGAGCATACTAACTGGTCGAGCAAACATCCAGTAACCTTCTGGAATAGTCGAGCAAAGCAGCTCGACTTGAGCTATGTCGACAGCAGGTCGAGCGGTGTTCAGAACATCACAAAAAGCTGCTGCATTTATCCTACAAAGCTTGGGACCAACTCCATCCAAACATGTCATACACACACAAACTCACATTTCCATGCACCATCACACATCATCAACCTCATTGGTGCACTCTAAGTCACACCAACTTCAACAAATAAGAATAAAAACAGAAGAGTAAAACAATTAGACTTATTTATCAGTAAATAAATCTGAATTTATACAAATTAGTTTGACCATAAATAAAAATTTGGGATTTAATTAGAGTAGCGACGCAATCACCATTAAAATAGTTAAATATCACATTTTAATATTTCAAAGAAACCAACTTATAGCCATTGTTAGTGCAAATTATATATGAAAACAATGTGAGCGAATGCCATTAAAACTAAATCAAACGTTAAAAGCTTAACACTTTTATCAATTATGGAGTTTTTATTTAGAAAGGGGTTAGACATAACTACTCACGTAGTATAAGACGAGATCGGACGGAAAAATAGAATGTAGTAAACTTTCAAATTAACGTCAACTACACGTCGAGACCAACCCCGCTACCGTACTATCTACTGATTACCCTTGCACCGCCCAAATATAAGCTCTTGGATTATAATTTAGAAGTCATATATATGGTTCGAGTCCAATTCTTTTAAGACAACTGGAGCATTTCAAGATCGTTAATTTCAGGGCTTATGAGAATAGTTGGTGTTTGGATATTCAAATTATCAAATAAATAAATAATAAATAAACAAAAAAAATAAATTAAGTTCACTCCTTTTTTTTTTGAGGAAATTAAGTTCACTCCTTCAATCTATTTACTATAAGTTTATCTTTGATTAAATTAATTAATCCACAATTCTATACTTGTAAACATGATGATAAATAATATACAATATTCAAAATTAGTTTAATGAAGTCACAATGTCATAAAAATCATTACCCCTCATCTTGTATCCTGGTATAATTTTATTTATCCAGGTTCTTTTAAAGAATTCTTACATGCAAGTGAAAGAAAAAATTTAACTATTCATATAGGTGGTAGTGACAATCAAATCTCTAACACGATTAACAAAAAATTTTTCAGTGACGAAGTAAAATCTTTATTGCCAAAAAAAACTCAAAATACTTACAATATCATAATGTATTATTTAGTATATTTAAATTCAACCAGATTAAATTCTTACTCTATTATATAACCAAAAAGATCATATTAAAATTTTACCAAATTGATAGGTTTTAGATAACTAAATTTTCAAAAGCATACAAATGTAGTAAATATTGACAATCTTAACGTTAGCAATAATATGAAATTAATCTTACAACCTAGAGTAAGAAATATTTTCTTTTCTCTAATTTTTATGGATGATAGTAATAAAAATAATTACCATATTATAAATATTTACACAATAATCAAAATATTCTATTCTATTAGATGAGATTATCTAACCTACACAAAATCAATAAAAAAAATTTATGACAAAATTTAGAAAATGACCCTAGGCAATCCAAATAAGGAGGAGAAAAAGTAGTCTACTCATAAACCCAAACAAGGTTCACTACTAAAACCAATTGATGATAGTAGGAGTTACTCCTTGAATTTATAAAATGATGTATATTCTTCTCTTTCTACGATGTGGGTATAACTCACATGTGGGCAACACATAGTCAGCGCCGTTTCTGAGATTGCAGTGGCCCGGGGCAAAGATATAAATTGGGGCCCTATTTCACATGAAATACCAAAAAAATAGAAATTTTTGGGTATGCAAAAAAAAAGATAAGAAAAAGACATTTTATTACGATTGAAATCAAAGTCTAAACGTTCACATGAAAATTTTTCTACGAGCATTTCTGGACGCAAAGTCACTAATAATCGTTTCTACATCAATACGTTCTAACATATTTTTCTCAATACATAAAGTAGCTAGCCCATTCAACCTTTCTTGTGACATTGACGATCTCAAATAGTTCTTTAGTAACTTCAACTTTGAAAAACTTCTTTCGGCAGATGCAACTGTTACCGGCATAGTCAATAGGATTCGATATGCAATGGAAACATTTGGATAGCAATCTGCAGCTTTGACAAATTCAAGGATTTCAAATGCTGACATCAAATCATTTGGCAAAGTCATTTGTAACACTTTCAATTCAGAAAAAAGATCATCTGCATCAACATCAGAAAAATTATTATGAGTAAAGGTAGTTTTGAAATTTGTGCAGGATTTTCTCAAATCATCATTATCCAACGATTTCAAACTTTTTGCATCAAACAAAAAACCAAATATGCTATTAAATACCTCCAATTGCTCAAATCTATTTTTCAAAGAAGCTATTGCAATATCAACAACCACCAAAAAATAATTGACTCTAAAAGATTCCTCGGGTGATTGTTCCTCATCATCATTTTCACTCTCAATTTCATCAAATTGTCTCTTTCTAATCATACGACGCTTTGTTGGAAATGTTGGCTCTATATCCATATCAAGTGCAAGGTTTTTGGCAATTTCCAAACTAGCTTCAAACCCTTCAATTCTATATTTCTCAAAATATGTGATTATACCATGCACTTCATTCATTACAACTCCAACAATCATGGATTTAGATTGCAACTTTTTACTCACAATATTAATAGCAAATAAAATGTCATACCAAATTACCATGCCAAGTAAAAATTCAAAATTTGCAACCGAATTAGCCAAACTTTTAGCTTCACTTTTTGTTTTACCATCATCATGACAAGAATTGTACAATTCCAACAAAGCTAATCTAATTTGAGGAGATTGAAATCTTATAGCTTTAACACTCTTAATTCGACTCTCCCATCTTGTATTACACAAAGATTTAACAGTTAAACTTGGCACATTGTCAACTAAAATCTTTCACCTTTTAGTGGAATGTGCAAATAATGTGTATATGCGTTGTACAATTCCAAAAAAAGATATAGCTTTAATGCAAGAATGTGCCATATCTGAAAGAGTGAGATTTAAACTATGACAAGCACATGGCATGTATAAAGCCCTTGGATTAATATCAAGCAATCTCTTTTGGACCCCTTGGTGTTTTCTTTCATATTAGAGCCATTGTCATAACCTTGTCCCCTTATATCATCAATATCCAAATCAAGAGACTTACAAACATTTAACAATACATTTAAAAGTCCCAATCCAGAAGTATCATCTACTTTTAAGAATTCTAAAAAAAATTCTTCTATTTTGATTTTATCACCTGATACATTCACACATCTTACTATAAAAGTCATTTGTTCTTGATGACTCACATCAGGGGTACAATCAAGGATTACAGAAAAAATATTTTGACTCTTTTACTATTTTTATTATTGAAGTTTGAACACCATGGGCTAAAAGAGAAATAAGCTCATTTTGAATTTGAGGACCAAGGTAATGATAGTGAATTTCTTTGTTTTGAACACGGCTTACATGATCTTGCATTACAAAATCAAATTCAGCTAGCATTTCAATTATACCTAAAAAATTACCATTGCTATCATCATAAAGCTTTGCACTAGATCCACGAAAAGCTAGATTATTTTTAGCTAGACATTTCACAACAGATACAATTCTAATTAAGACTTGCCTCCAACGTTCTTTTTCCTTTGAAATTGCCTCTTGCAAGTCTTTATCAATGCCTTTTGTTCTTTTCTAATCTCACTCTTGTTTCATTCCACGTGTTCATATTAGTCATATGCTCAACACTATTTTCATGTAATTTGAGTTTCTCACTAAGATGTTTCCAATCATTCACACCATCATTTGCTAAAAAAGATTTGTTATTTTGAGATGCGGACAATTTACAACAAAAACAATATACTTTATCTGCTGCTTTTGAGTAAACCAACCATTTTCTATCAAAAGTCTCACCATTGCTAAGCCTCTTAGTATAATAGGCATATGAAAAATGCCTTAATTTGTCATCAATTGGAAACACAAGGTTCAAGTCTCTTATGGGTCCTTTTTCAATTAAAATATCCCTCCCTTTATTGTCAAGATTACCCAATTATTAGGATCATAAAAATCGAAAGGAGGGACTACTTGTTCATCAATGCCTATATCATTAACATTGGATGCATTTGGTGCATCCATTGGTTCATTCATATGAGTCGCATTCTCATTCGGGTCATTCGCGCTTATTAACATTGTTTAAGTCCTCATTAGCTTGTTCATGATTTTCATTTTCCCCCAATTCATGAGATGACTCATCTACTTGTACTACTTTAGTAAAAATTTGTCAATGGAACCTTTTGAGATTCTATTAACTCTTCAGCTCTTTTTCTTTTCCTCTTATCATTACCAGATAAATATCTTCTAGGCAACATTATAATTTATATGAAATAATAAAAATTAATAAAGTATAAAAAGAGCAAAAAACACCTGATAATTGAAGATTTAACACCAAATTCTGCTCAATGCCTCAATTTGAACAATTGCCACTCCAAATAATATCTCAAAATCTGAAATTCTGAAAATACAGTACATGTNTTAGTTTGACCATAAATAAAAATTTGGATTTAATTAGAGTAGCGACGCAATCACCTAAAATAGTTAAATATCACATTTTAATATTTCAAAGAAACCAACTTATAGCCATTGTTAGTGCAAATTATATATGAAACAAATATGTGAGCGAATGCCATTAAAACTAAATCAAACGTTAAAAGCTTAACACTTTTATCAATTATGGAGTTTTAATTTAGAAAGGGGTTACGACATAACTACTCACGTATATAAGACGAGATCGGACGGAAAAATAGAATGTAGTAAACTTTCAAATAACGTCAACTACACGTCGAGACCAACCCCGCTACCGTACTATCTACTGATTACCCTTGCACCGCCCAATATAAGCTCTTGATTATAATTTAGAAGTCATATATATGGTTCGAGTCCAATTCTTTTAAGACAACTGGAGCATTTCAAGATCGTTAATTTCAGGGCTTATGAGAATAGTTGTGTTTGGATATTCAAATTATCAAATAAATAAATAATAAATAAACAAAAAAAATAAATTAAGTTCACTCCTTTTTTTTTTGAGGAAATTAAGTTCACTCCTTCAATCTATTTACTATAAGTTTATCTTTGATTAAATTAATTAATCCACAATTCTATACTTGTAAACATGATGATAAATAATATACAATATTCAAAATTAGTTTAATGAAGTCACAATGTCATAAAAATCATTACCCCTCATCTCTGTATCCTGGTATAATTTTATTTATCCAGGTTCTTTTAAAGAATTCTTACATGCAAGTGAAAGAAAAAATTTAACTATTCATATAGGTGGTAGTGACAATCAAATCTCTAACACGATTAACAAAAAATTTTTCACAGTGACGAAGTAAAATCTTTATTGCCAAAAAAAACTCAAAATACTTACAATATCATAATGTATTATTTAGTATATTAAATTCAACCAGATTAAATTCTTACTCTATTATATAACCAAAAAGATCATATTAAAATTTTACCAAATTGATAGGTTTTAGATAACTAAATTTTCAAAAGCATACAAATGTAGTAAATATTGACAATCTTAACGTTAGCAATAATATGAAATTAATCTTACAACCTAGAGTAAGAAATATTTTCTTTTCTCTAATTTTTATGGATGATAGTAATAAAAATAATTACCATATTATAAATATTTACACAATAATCAAAATATTCTATTCTATTAGATGAGATTATCTAACCTACACAAAAATCAATAAAAAATTTATGACAAAATTTAGAAAATGACCCTAGGCAATCCAAATAAGGAGGAGAAAAAGTAGTCTACTCATAAACCCAAACAAGGTTCACTACTAAAACCAATTGATGATAGTAGGAGTTACTCCTTGAATTTATAAAATGATGTATATTCTTCTCTTTCTACGATGTGGGTATAACTCACATGTGGGCAACACATAGTCAGCGCCGTTTCTGAGATTGCAGTGGCCCGGGGCAAAGATATAAATTGGGGCCCTATTTCACATGAAATACCAAAAAAATAGAAATTTTTGGGTATGCAAAAAAAAGATAGAAAAAGACATTTTATTACGATTGAAATCAAAGTCTAAACGTTCACATGAAAATTTTTCTACGAGCATTTCTGGACGCAAAGTCACTAATAATCGTTTCTACATCAATACGTTCTAACATATTTTTCTCAATACATAAAGTAGCTAGCCCATTCAACCTTTCTTGTGACATTGACGATCTCAAATAGTTCTTTAGTAACTTCAACTTTGAAAAACTTCTTTCGGCAGATGCAACTGTTACGGCATAGTCAATAGGATTCGATATGCAATGAAACATTTGGATAGCAATCTGCAGCTTTGACAAATTCAAGGATTTCAAATGCTGACATCAAATCATTTGGCAAAGTCATTTGTAACACTTTCAATTCAGAAAAAAGATCATCTGCATCAACATCAGAAAAATTATTATGAGTAAAGGTAGTTTTGAAATTTGTGCAGGATTTTCTCAAATCATCATTATCCAACGATTTCAAACTTTTTGCATCAAACAAAAAACCAAATATGCTATTAAATACCTCCAATTGCTCAAATCTATTTTTCAAAGAAGCTATTGCAATATCAACAACCACCAAAAAATAATTGACTCTAAAAGATTCCTCGGGTGATTGTTCCTCATCATCATTTTCACTCTCAATTTCATCAAATTGTCTCTTTCTAATCATACGACGCTTTGTTGGAAATGTTGGCTCTATATCCATATCAAGTGCAAGGTTTTTGGCAATTTCCAAACTAGCTTCAAACCCTTCAATTCTATATTTCTCAAAATATGTGATTATACCATGCACTTCATTCATTACAACTCCAACACTCATGGATTTAGATTGCAACTTTTTACTCACAATATTAATAGCAAATAAAATGTCATACCAAATTACCATGCCAAGTAAAAATTCAAAATTTGCAACCGAATTAGCCAAACTTTTAGCTTCACTTTTTGTTTTACCATCATCATGACAAGAATTGTACAATTCCAACAAAGCTAATCTAATTTGAGGAGATTGAAATCTTATAGCTTTAACACTCTTAATTCGACTCTCCCATCTTGTATTACACAAAGATTTAACAGTTAAACTTGGCACATTGTCAACTAAAATCTTTCACCTTTTAGTGGAATGTGCAAATAATGTGTATATGCGTTGTACAATTCCAAAAAAAGATATAGCTTTAATGCAAGAATGTGCCATATCTGAAAGAGTGAGATTTAAACTATGACAAGCACATGGCATGTATAAAGCCCTTGGATTAATATCAAGCAATCTCTTTTGGACCCCTTGGTGTTTTCCTTTCATATTAGAGCCATTGTCATAACCTTGTCCCCTTATATCATCAATATCCAAATCAAGAGACTTACAAACATTTAACAATACATTTAAAAGTCCCAATCCAGAAGTATCATCTACTTTTAAGAATTCTAAAAAAAATTCTTCTATTTTGATTTTATCACCTGATACATTCACACATCTTACTATAAAAGTCATTTGTTCTTGATGACTCACATCAGGGGTACAATCAAGGATTACAGAAAAATATTTTGACTCTTTTACTATTTTTATTATTGAAGTTTGAACACCATGGGCTAAAAGAGAAATAAGCTCATTTTGAATTTGAGGACCAAGGTAATGATAGTGAATTTCTTTGTTTTGAACACGGCTTACATGATCTTGCATTACAAAATCAAATTCAGCTAGCATTTCAATTATACCTAAAAAATTACCATTGCTATCATCATAAAGCTTTGCACTAGATCCACGAAAAGCTAGATTATTTTTAGCTAGACATTTCACAACAGATACAATTCTAATTAAGACTTGCCTCCAACGTTCTTTTTCCTTTGAAATTGCCTCTTGCAAGTCTTTATCAATGCCTTTGTTCTTTTCTAATCTCACTCTTGTTTCATTCCACGTGTTCATATTAGTCATATGCTCAACACTATTTTCATGTAATTTGAGTTTCTCACTAAGATGTTTCCAATCATTCACACCATCATTTGCTAAAAAAGATTTGTTATTTTGAGATGCGGACAATTTACAACAAAAACAATATACTTTATCTGCTGCTTTTGAGTAAACCAACCATTTTCTATCAAAAGTCTCACCATTGCTAAGCCTCTTAGTATAATAGGCATATGAAAAATGCCTTAATTTGTCATCAATTGGAAACACAAGGTTCAAGTCTCTTATGGGTCCTTTTTCAATTAAAATATCCCTCCCTTTATTGTCAAGATTACCCCAATTATTAGGATCATAAAAATCGAAAGGAGGGACTACTTGTTCATCAATGCCTATATCATTAACATTGGATGCATTTGGTGCATCCATTGGTTCATTCATATGAGTCGCATTCTCATTCGGGTCATTCGCGTTATTAACATTGTTTAAGTCCTCATTAGCTTGTTCATGATTTTCATTTTCCCCCAATTCATGAGATGACTCATCTACTTGTACTACTTTAGTAAAAAATTTGTCAATGGAACCCTTTTGAGATTCTATTAACTCTTCAGCTCTTTTTCTTTTTTTCCTCTTATCATTACCAGATAAATATCTTCTAGGCAACATTATAATTTATATGAAATAATAAAAATTAATAAAAGTATAAAAAAGAGCAAAAACACCTGATAATTGAAGATTTAACACCAAATTCTGCTCAATGCCTCAATTTGAACAATTGCACTCCAAATAATATCTCAAATCTGAAATTCTGAAAATACAGTACATGTTATACACTAGTATTGTTAGGAAAATCAATTTATCAAACAAATAAGAATATGATTTACCAAGGATTTCAGCCAAATAATATCCCAAAATTTTTTCCCCAATTCGGCACACGGCAAGTCGGCAATTCGGAAATCGGAAGCCAGACCAGTAGCCCAGTACTGTGCACATCAAAAATTTTTTCCCAATAAATAAAAATTAGACAAGATACTTTGATGAATTAAGGAGTATATGCAAGTATTATATATAATTAGGCAAAATCCCGTTGAAAATTGATGAGCAAAATTACCGTTTTTGATGTTTTCCTCTTCAATTGAATCTCAAAAGGCAAAATCCCGACATCCCGTTGAAGATTGATGAGCAAAATTACCGTTGAAAATTGATGAGCAAAATACATCTTGGGGATTAGATTGAAGATTGAAGGTTTTTTTTGGAGAAATCAAATTAATTAGGGCTGAAATTAGGGAAAGAAGTTGAGGAGATTTTCAGATTTTCTAAATATTAGGGGAAAGAATTTTGGGGAAAGAAGTAATAATGGTCTTAAAGGATGAAGATGAAACGCGCGTGGATGTCTGGAATGGATGAAAAGGTTTTGCAATTAAATTTTTTTTTTTAATTCTATTTTCTGAATATTATCAAATAGTAAAGTGGGCTTTTTTTTTGGGGCCCAGGGCGGTTGCCCCAGTAGCCCTGGTCCAGCGACGGGCCTGCACATAGTCCACTCATTTATAACTATATATACATATGTCATGACTTATAAGCTTGTAAAAAAAAATCAAACTGATGTACTTAATTATTTAGCATAGGAGGTTCTGAGCATGTTCAATATGTTTTATCACATAGGGTTCCGAAAAATTAGAGGCTCAATATTAAATAACTTAGTATATGTTAGGTGTTTAAAGATACAAAATTATTAGAAAAATATCATAATTTTTAAAATTGGACAGGGCCTTCGTAGAATTTGTTAATTTTTGATCCGTGCAAATATAAGCTCTTGGATTATATTTTAGAAGTCATATAGTTCGAGTCCAATTCTTTTAAGACCACTAGAGCTTTTCAAGATGGTTAATTTCAGGGCTTATGAGAATAGTTGATATTTGGATATTCATGTTATCAAATAAACAAATAAATACATAAACAAAAATCAAAAAGAAAAAAAATTAAGTTCACTCCTTCAATCTATTTACTATAAGTTTATCTTTGATTAAATTAATTAATCCACAGTTCTATACTTTTAAACATGATGATTAATAATATACAATATTCAAAATTAGTTTAATGAAGTCACAAACACAATGTCATAAAAATCATTACCCCTTATAGGCTCAAAAAAAAAATCATTACCCCTTATCTTGTATCGTGGTGTAATTTTATTTATTCAGGTTTATTTAGAGAATTCTTACACGTAAGTGAAAGAAAAAATTTAATTATTCATGTAGGTGGTAGTGAAAATCAAATCTCTACCACGTGATGAACAAAAAATTCTTCAATGACCAAGTAAAATCTTTATTGCCAAAAAATACTCAAAATACTTACAATATCATAATGTATTATTTTGTATATTTAAATTCAACCAGATTAATTAAATTCTCACTCTATTATATAACCAAAAAGACCATATTAAAATTTTACCAAATTGATAGGTTTTAGATAACTAAATTTTCAAAAGCATACAAATGTAGTAAATATTGAGAATCTTAACGTTAGAAATAATAGGAAATTAATTCTTACAACCTAGAGTAAGAAATATTTTCTCTTCTCTTATTTTTATGGATGATGATGGTAATAAAAATAATTATCATATTAAAAATATTTTCACAATAATCAAAATATTCTATTCTATCAAATGAGATTATTTAACCTACACAAAATCAATAAAAAAAATAAGATAGACTTCAGAAAATGAGTCTGGGCAACCCAAATAAAGAGGAGAAGAAGTAGTTTACTCATAAACTCAAAGAGTTCACTGCTAAAACCAATTGGTGATAGTAGGAGTTACTCCTTAAATTTATAAAGTAATGTATAATTGAGAAGTATAATAAAATGGTGATATTTTCTCCGATGTGGGACAATTCACATGTGGGTAACCGTAGTTACTTAACAAAATACTATAATTGAGAAGTATAATAAAATGGTGATGTTTTGACAAATTGACTTCAAGGAGGAAGGAATTAATAAAATGATGGAGACTGAGTTAGTGAGGTGCGTGCATCGGTGGCGCCACTCCGCCACGTGATTGTCCTCCTTTTCTCTTGACACTTGACAGCTTATTTGCCCAGGTGATGCCTTTTGACGATTTTTTTTTGTTTTTCTAATATTTCATTTTTTTCGGTCTTCTAGAATTTGTTATACTCAAATTTATACTTCAATTTGATAAATTTTATAATTTATGAATTAAATCATCAATTTTATACTTAATTACCAATTTTATATTTAATTTAATTATTTTTTGTGTGGTTAAATACGACACCCTTTGTCCCTGTCGTTTAACATTAATTTCAAGGTGGAAGTAATTGATAAAATTTTATAATTTTTTGTTATACTAAAATCATCAATTTTTTTTATATTTCATTTTCTTCGGTCTTTGATATTATTGTGATTGGGTTAAATACGACACCCTTTATTCCTGTCGTTTAACATTATTTTTTATTTTATGATGTCTCTTATGTTGCATCAAATGATCTGTTTTTAGACTATAGTACACCACTTTTGTCAATCTAACCTATACATTTTAATTCTCTAAATTTTAATTTTATCTACACAACTCATTTCTTCTCTATATTATTTAATTTATCATCAAATATTATGACTAAATATAAAAAAGATCAAAATAGTCCTTATAATGACATAATGCAAGCGAGATTTATTTTGTGTGGTTATTAGAAGTAGACAATATTAATGCTATTTCCATCCACATCCTTATTCAAATTAAAATTGGGTTTCTCAATGGAGACAATTCATTTGGGCATTAATAGAAAACGTGTTTAACAATAAATATTTTATAGGAATATATGTTATTTTTTTCTGAGAACTTAATCCTCAAGTGTCTTAAAAACACATTTTAATTGTTGTAATGATGCATTTTTCCAATTTTGACCCATATACTAAGCTAAAATTTTTGAATTGATTTAGTACGTAGTATTTTAGTGTATACTATTTTAATAAAATCATAAATTCAGTAAACATAACCAACCTAATAATATTACTAACTTTGTATAAATACATTTTAGGATTGGTATATACACTAAAATAGTGTGTATCAAGTTTATACAAGACTTCACTTACATATATAACAACGCAAATAAATATTATCCAAATAACCTTAAATTGATCACTTACTATCTTAAAATGACCAATTATAACCTTAGTAGTCTTAAAGTGCTTATTTATAACCTTAAAGTGATCACTTACAATCTTACAGGTAAGGGTGTGCAAAATGAGACCAGACCGGCGGTCCGGACCGGAACGGGGTGAGACCGAACTAGAACCGGACCGGACCGATTGCATCCGGTCCGGTCTCCGGGTCTTACATATTCGCCATTCCGGGTTTCCGGTCCGGTCCGATCTAAACCCGGAAAAATTCGGTTCAATGAGACCGAAGGCACATAAAAGTGATTTTGAAAGTGAATAATATTTATGATTATCATGTATATACTTATTTAAAGGGATTTAAATATTTTATTTTCAATACAAAATACTTTTTAATTCAAATATTTTAATTTTATAGTAATTAATTTGCTAAATTATTTTTAAATCTTCCATTTTTTAATTTATATTTGGTATCAAAAATCTTCCAAACTCAGACCAAACCGGATGTAATCCTCGATTAGACCGGGCCCGGACCAGATGGAATCCGGGTTAGACCAGACGGAACCGGTTCGGTCTCTGATCTTAGCATATTCGAGATTCCGGTCCGATTCGGGTTTGGACCGGTGAACACTCCTACTTACAGAAGCTAATTAGATAAAATGGAGACTGACTATATGTGTCGGTATCATAGTGAGACGTTTTCAAACAAGTAAATATACATAATGTAAATTTATTTTGGTTTAATTCTTTGTGAACAATTATGAAGAAGATATTGGTTATTCTAATTTCAAATGGCTTTGTCGTTCATATTTATTTGTTAACACTTCATAAAATTTAAGTTTATAATATTAATATACCCTCTTTTTTAAATAATTATGATCCGTGTATGGCACGGGTAATTACCTAGAATACTTAAACATAAAAATATAAGTTTCTCCTCCCAATCCTACTACTTAAATTTTATTTTAGGTAATTTTTTATCTTTAATTTTATTAATTCATCATTTTGTCTATCTATCGATACATCATACTCCCTCCTATGCAGCTCAAATGAGACATTTGACTTTTCACGAATTTTAAGGTGAGTCAAAATGGGTCCCTTTGAGTAGGAGAGAGAGTGATATTATGGGTTTTAATGAATTGATTAGTGAATTAATAATTCCCTAATAAAATTGACAAGCTAACCACCAAATCAAACAAAACAAAGAAAACAAAATCAAACCAGAAAACTTACCACCAACATCTCAACAAAAATTAAAACAAAGTCAAAATTTAAATCCATAGAATCATCATCATAGAAATTAAAGACTAAACCCAACAATCAAATTGAAATGAACAAAGTGAAAAGATAAAGCTAGAAATGAAAATCAAAACCCAGATGAAAAAAGCACAAAATCAAAAACCCCATCAACAAAAATAGATAAAAACAAAAGCCTGATTAAAAAAACCCAAAATCAGCAAAACTCACAAATTTAAATGAATCAGAAAACCAATAAACTCAATTAAACAATCAATACAACCATCAAACAAAAAATGGAGATGAAAAATTCAAAAATGAAATCTTTTAAATTAGTTTCACCTTCTTTCTTTTCATCTTGATATGAAGGCAAAGATGATGGAGGATTATTTAAAGTTAAGATTAAGATTTAAAATACCTTTAAAAATCAAAATTCTGATTTTAGGGGACAACTCAAAGTCGGACAAGGGTGACTCACTGCTGATGGTAGGCAGCGGCACTGGCATCGGCATACTATAGTGGCGGCCGGTTGTGACGTCGGCGGCAATTGTGGCAGGGTTACAGTGACGAAGAGAGAAGAGAGAAGATGAAGAAGAGAGAGAAGAGAGAAGATGAAGAAGAATGGTGAACAGTGACGAAGAGAAACCCAGATCTAGGTTTAAAGATGAATGAGATAAAGGATGAAGATGAGAGGTTATGAGAGAGATGAAGATGAGAGGTTATGAGGGAGGATGAAAATTCTGGAAATGGGATTGGAATGGGTAAGTAGAATGGAGGGAAATGGGAAGGGGTATGGTATAATTAGGTTAGTTTAATTAAATGTTTGGGAAAAAATTAGATAATTTTAATAAGGTTAAAAAGTAAATAGGTAAAGTAAATAAGGGTATAAGGATAAAAAATCCATGCCAAAAAAAGGAAATGGGACATTTGGAGTGACTTTACCCAAAAAGGAAATAGGACATTTGAGTTGAATGGGAGGGAGTATTATGTATTAAAGCAATAGAAGATTTGGACACATGTCAATACATTAAGAAAAGTTTTCTCCCCCAAATAATATTACTTTGATTATTTTAATTAAGCCATAGAAAATTCAAATATTGTTTTTAAATAAATAAATTTTATTCATAATTTTATTATATATTTTATGTATTTATTTTGATTTAAAAAGTTGTAACTTGCTGTAAACAATGATTTAAGAGTCATACTATATGGACGACCACTACAAATAATTAATTAGTTCATGTAATCGACTTTAATGTTTTGTCGTAAGATTTTATCATTGTTGTAAAATCTATTGATTCATATAATTGACTCAAATCTTTTTTAGTTAAGGTTTTAACATTCCTATAAATCTCTATTTTTTAAAATAAAAAAACCTCGTATATACTTTAATTATCCTCAAATTAATCATTTTATTAAATTCAAATTTCTAAGGGGCTTAAGCATCATTAAGCCAAACTACCCCATGCCAATTCTATATTATAAACACTTTTAATATGGTAAAAAATTTATATATTTGAAAAAAAAAAAATTACATACATGATAGACTTTTTTGAACTATCATGTTAATTTATTAATATTAAATTGCCTAGCTATATATATCTCAATAAAGATATGATTGATTTATAAAAGAAAAAAATAAAAAAAATATTTTATGATTATACATAATAATATTTAGTAATAATTTAACAAGGGAATAATGTTACAACTCTTCTATTAGTTTAAATAAGAAACTATAATACATTCTAATTCTAATAATTTTCATTTAAACTTTCTCACATTTTATATATTGTTATTTATTCCCAAGTCTCTTTTAAATTCAATTTTTCTTATTATTGATTGATTTACTCATTATTATTCAACAACAATGGCGAATGGGCAGCTACCATTACCTCTCCATCAACGTCGTCTATGGGGAAATAGTCTCAATTATCGCCATGAAGCCCTTTACCTTTTTCTCCCTCTTGGTAAGTCATACAAATTCTCGTTCAAATTATGGTAACTCTTATTCATCAATCGATACTTTACTTTCTTTAGGTATGAAAAATTATAGTGCAAAATTAATGTCAATTAAATAGGTCGGTTAGAATAAAATGGATTAATATACTTAAAAAATAAATTATATAACAATTACATATAAAAATAATATAATATATTTGAACGCTGGTTAGATAATTTAGAGTTTAAAATTACATATCTTTGTTGGTTCATCCTTATTATAATGAACGTAACAGGCCGAGGTGTTGATTAAAAAGTAAGTTTAAAATTATTAATCATATAGATATATATATGTATAATTTAATGATTGTTTTGGTTATATGTAAAAACAGACATTTGTGATACTTTTGTTACCAAGTATCCTAATACCATATTGGTATCATATGATGAAAAAGATAGAGGGAAATGTGGAAATGGCAACAAGTTTTGATCGTTATGAACTCATGACAAATATTAAAGATGCTGCAAAACTTACTATGCCAATCAATTCATCTTCCATTAATCTTGCTAGGGTTTTGGAAAACCAGCTTCATGCTAATAATAATATTTTATTTTTCGGCATCAAAATTGTTGATATATCATACCTACTGCTTTCCTAATGCTACGGTTTTGTAATAGCTTTACTAATACTTTGTCCTTTATTGTAATTTGTATACTCTTTTCTGTTAAAGCATAAAGTGTTCTATATAAGGACACTACTTGTAGGCATTACAGCTGTACAAATTAATGATAGCAAGAATAAAATAATTTCTTTCTCTCTCTTCTTTGCATGACTGTGTTCTTGCATTTTCGCTATTACTGGCAGCTTAGGTTGAGTAAACTAACATGGTATCAGCCTAATTCTCTACGATCCTTCTTCTTCTTTCTTTCTTTTACACAATCTTGCTATTATCTACTTCATTTGCTTCCGCTCTATCCTATTTTTTTTGTTGATTCTTGGAACCCTAATTTTTCTGTTCATATCCATGGCGCCTGAGGCTGAAGCTTTGCTTGATTCCACGCAAAATCCGTCCAGCATATATTATTTACATCCATCCGACCATGCTGGATCCAAACTTGTTTCCATTCCATTCGACGGTACTGGATATTCGGATTGGAAACGCTCTATGCTCATTAGCCTCACCGCCAAGAGCAAGATGTCCTTCGTCGACGGTACGTTACCTGAACCCTCTTCTTCTTCTCCTGATCATAAAGCCTGGATTCGTTGCAACAATATGGTAATAGGTTGGCTTATTGCCTCCATGGATCGTCTCATTGCGAAGAGCATCATGTATTGTGGTACTGCTCGAGAAATTTGGTCTGAGCTCGAAGAGCGTTTTGGTTAAGCTTCACTTGCTCAGCTTTATTCTCTTCAAGAAGAACTTCTGAATATGCACCAACTCCCTGATCAACATATTGCTGACTATTTTACCAAGATGAAGGCTGTTTGGGACGAAATAGACAACCTCTGTCCTTTACCTTCTTGTCATTGTACTGGCTGTTCTTGTGGACTTACTAAAAAGTTCTTGACTATACAACAAGAGCAACGCATGATGCACTTCCTCATGAAGGTTATTGATGGTTTTCAACAGGTCCGCACCAATATCCTCATGCTTGACCAGCCTCCTACTATTTCCCAAGCATACCGCCTTCTTCTCCAAGAACAACGGCACAAAGAACTCACTCAACTGTCTACTGCGATGCCTGAGTCCCTTGCTTTTGCCTCTGATCGCAAGTTTAATTCCAACAGGTCCATTGCTTCTTGTTCTAAACCTTCTGTTTCTGGTACTAAGCGTTCGTCTAGGTATTTTTGTGAACATTGCAAATTAAGTGGTCATTCCATTGAGCATTGTTTCAAACTACATGGCTACCCTAACAATGCTCAACCGGGCAAACGTCTCGCTGCTATTGTACAAACCACTTCCTCCGCCGATACTTCTCCACTGGAACATACTGGTCTTACTCCTCTACAATTCAACAATCTTCTCTCCTTATTAGGCAAACACAACTCTGCTGATCATGATTCCGCTACTCCTGACTCTGCTCCTCTTCTTCATAATCCACATCTTGCAGGTATTGCTTGCTTATTATCTATTCTTGATCCTTCTACTTGGATTATAGATAGCGGAGCGATCGACCATATGTGTCACTCCATGTCTTCTTTTACTTCTTTGCAACCTCTTCCTGGTAAACCACATCATATTACTGTCCCCGATTGTCGGCGTGTTCATGTGACCATGATTGGTGATGTTCGTCTCTTTGATAATCTGCTTCTCAAAAATGTGTTTTATGTTCCTCAGTTTCATTTTAATCTTATTTATGTGCAGCGTCTTTGTGTTGATAGCAATGTTACTTTACAGTTTACTCACTCTCAATGTCTTCTTCAGGACCATTTGATGACAAAACCTTTGGTGCTTGGTAGTCTATTTCATGGCCTTTACTGTACTACTCAACATTCTACTGTTGACGCCCCTCCGCAGCCTCATACTTCTTTAGTATCTCATGCAAATAACAAGTTGACATCCTCTATGCTTTGGCATTTACGCCTAGATCATGCCCCTCCTCATACTTTACAATTACTATGTCCACATATTGATGTAAAGCATTTTAAACAAGATATCATTTGTACTATTTGTCTTATGGCTAAGCAACATAGACTCTCTTTTTCTTCTAGCTCTATTAAAACTGTTGCTCCATTTCAATTGTTGCATCTTGATGTGTGGGGTCCATATGCACACCCTACTTATGATTCTTGTTCTTACTTCCTTACAATTGTGGATGACTATACTAGATGTACATAGATATTTTTATTGAAAAATAAATCTGATTCCATTCTTCATATTACACATTTTCTTGAGTATGTGTCGACTCAATTTGGTTGCAATGTTCAAACTATCGGTTCCGATAATGCTAAGGAACTTTGCGAGGGCTCTCTCTTTCATCTATACAAATCCAAGGGTATTGTACATCAACGTACTTGCGCCGAAACACCTCAACAAAACGGTGTTGTCGAGCGCAAGCATCAACACCTATTGGACGTGGCACGTTCCCTCTACTTTCAATCTAATGTCCCCATTCGATTTTGGGTTGAATGTATTCTCTGTACATGTTATCTTATCAATCGCATGCCACTTTCATCTCTCGGTTTTATTTCACCTTACGAAAAACTATATGGCCATTCACCTTCTCTTACCCATCTCCGCACCTTTGGTTGCCTATGCTATATTTCCACTCTCAAACAGGGTCGCAAGAACTTTCAGTCTCGTGCCGACCCTTGTGTCTTTCTCGGTTACCCGTTTGCACAAAAAGCATATCGTGTCTACAACCTTACCACTCAAAAAATCACTGTTTCCCGTGACATTATTTTTCATGAGTCTAATTTTCCATTCCACACATCAACTTCTTCTCAATCTCCTTTCCCCACAATATACTTACCTTCTACTACTTCTTTACCTGACATATTTTCTTATCCACCATCCAACTTTTCACCTTTTACCCAAGAGTCTTTACCCTTATTGATAAGTGCAATTATTTGCACTTATCCGTGTTCATTTTACGCTCCTTAATTGTAGTTTTAGTGGGTTTTTAGGTATAGTTGTAGTGTTTTGTGTACATTTTGTCTCTTGAGGTCAATTCCATGTTTTATGTGATTTTTGAGGCAAAATCGGAGTTTTTAGGTACATTTCGGAGTTATAAGAGGGTGAAGGCTTGGAGAAATAGCCTAAGACCCCTTGCCAAGTGAAGAGACCGGGCCACAAGCTAGTCCCGATGAGGAGAAGGCAAGAAAAGTGGAGAAAAGTGCAACAAAAAGGCCAAGCGACGAGCCATTTCATGTGCACCGCTCGTCGCACATTAATCAGCATTATTTATTGGCATGTCGTAGCAAAGCGACGAGTCGTCGCTCCTTATGCGCCGCTCGTCGCCAATTCGTGCAATTATTGATGATTTTGCCGTAGCGGAGCGACGAGTCGTCGCCCCATAAGCGACGCTCGTCGCCTTATCCGTAGCAGCAGCGATGATTTCTCCAGCAGATTAGCGACGATCGTCGCCCTATAAAGCGCCGCTCGTCGCCTTTCTTAATCCGGGCATTAATTTGACGGTTTTCTCCCAATTTTTGGAACGACTTTATATAGTGGCAGTTATTTTTCTTGGAGGGGTAGATTTTAGTTTTCAGTTTTAAATTTCCTGTAACTTTCCTTTGAGTTTTTTCTTAGTTTTCTTTCAATTAACCTTTGAAGAACCATTGTAGCATTTGATTTCGGCACTTCAGTTTATGTTATTTTCTCGTTCCGTAAGTTTCGTTGTTTCATTATCTCTTTTTACATTATTGTCTATTGTTTGTTGTATGTTTTCTATGATCATGGCTAGTGAGTAGTTTCTTTATCTAGGGTTAGGGTGAAATCCCTAATTCGAAGCATGGATTGATATTTTATTGATTGATTGTGTGCGATTTGAGTCGATGATTGAACCTATGCTTAATGAGTCTTGATTTAAATATCTTTGTTAGCCTTTTCAATAAAATGGAAGTTTGAGAATTGGTTTAACTTAGGATTGAGATATATTTAAGTTAAATTCCTTCTAGTATTAGCCAATAGAACGGAAGTTTGAGGATTAATGCTAGTTGGTCTTAAATCGATATTAGTCAATAAAGCGGAAGCTTGAGACTAATTAGATCACGTTCTCTCATGTCTATGGCTCAATCTCATACAATCATGAAAGTAATTGAATTTCATGTTAGAATTGGGTGATACCCGACGCCCTAGTGTCTTTTATATCATCGTTTTACCACATTTTTATTATTGTCTTAGTTAATTGCATGTTAGGATTAGAACACCACCTCATATATTGTTTGAATCTTGTCTTAGCTAGTCATAAACATACAATTCAGAATTATTAAGCCTCCTTGTGTTCGACCCGCACTACGCGTACACCGTGCGCTTGCGGTAAATTAAAATTTGCTCATCACTTATCTCCTTCTCTACATAGCACTACTTCCCAAGAAAGTGATATCTCTTACCCAATATTTCTACTTCCTCTGACACGCCATCTCCTACTCCCTCTCATCCATCTACATCAAATGCTCCCTCCCCCATTACCTTCTGACCCTTATTTAGTAGTGGACTTATCTACTTACTTTCCTCCTCCTCCCTCTAATCTTCCCACTCGCAAATCCCCAACGGTCTCACAAACCTCCCACCCACCTCCAAGATTATCTATGTAACACCACCTCTTATTGGTGTAATTTTGTCTCTCATGATCAGCTCCCTTCTTCTCACACTTCCTTTCTTGCTTCCCAATCCTCTCACACAGAACCCAAAACGTACAATGCAGCTATTAAGGATCCTATGTCGGTTCAAGCCATACAAACTGAATTACATGCTCTTGAGAGTAATCACACTTGGGATCTTGTTCCTCTTCCTGCTGGTAAGAAACCGATCGGATGTAAATGGGTTTTCAAGGTCAAATTGAAGTCTGATGGCTCCCTCGAACGCTATAAAGCCCGGTTAGTTGCAAAAGGCTACACCCAGGAATATGGTATCGATTATCAGGAGACCTTTTCTCCGGTTGTTAAAATGACGACCATTCGTTGTTTACTTGCCCTTGCTTCTTCTAAGTCATGGCCTCTTTATCAGCTTGATATTAATAATGCATTCTAACATGGTGATTTGTATGAAGAGGTTTACATGGTCACTCCTCCTGGTCTTTCTCATTCTCCTGATACTGTTTTCCGATTACGAAAGTCATTATATGGTCTTAAACAGGCCTCCTGGCAGTGGTTCGCCAAGCTTAATCTTGAGTTACGGCAACAAGGTTTTTCCCAATCTCAGTATGACTCCTCTCTTTTTATTCGACGCACAGGTACTGCTCTCACTTTTGCTGCTGTTTACGTCGACGATATAATTCTAACTGGTGATGATCCCTCTGCTATTGCTGCCCTCAAACAACATATTCATGATGTTTTCACCATTAAGGACTTGGGTTGATTAAACTATTTTTTGGGGCTTGAAATCAGCTATCTTCCTGATGGTATTGCCATGACACAACATAAATTCACCCAGGACCTTCTTCGTGATAGTGGTGTATCTTCTTTCAAAAATGTTGTTACTCCACTTCCCCTTAATCTCAAACTATAAAAAGCTAACTCACCACCTTTTTCCGACCCTCAAATTTACCGCAGTATCTTCATTAAACTTAACTTCCTAACCCACACTCGCCCAGATCTTACCTTCACTGTTCAGTCCCTCAGTCAGTTTATGCAAGCACCTACTGATGCTCACTTTCAGGCTCTGCTACACACTCTCAATTATGTCCATACCACTGCTGGTCAAGGTATATTACTCCGAGCTTCTGATCATCTCTCGTTACAGGCTTTCTCGGATTCTGATTGGGGTTCATGTCTTGATACTTGCCGTTCCATTACTGGTTATCTCCTATTGCTCGGCAAGTCTCCCATTTATTGGAAATCCAAGAAACAGTCTACGGTGTCCCGTTCATCTTCTGAAGCTGAATATCGAGCCATGGCTTCCGCCGCTTCTAAGGTTACTTGGACTGTACGTCTTTTAGAGGAACTTGGTCTTTGTGATCTTAAACCCGTCACTCTCCATTGTGACAATGTCTCTGCTCTTAATATTGCACATAATCCTGTTCTCCATGATCGCACCAAGCATATTGAGATCGATTGTCACTTTACTCGTGAAAAGGTTATGGATGGCTTACTTCAACTCACATACTTGCCTACTTCTAGCCAACTTGCTGATGTTTTCACGAAGATTCTGCCTTCATCTCAGTTCTAGTCTCTATTGTCCAAGCTTGGCATGTGTTCCCCACCCCAAGCTTGAGGGGGGATGTTGATATATCATACCTACTGCTTTCCTAATGCTACGGTTTTGTAATAGCTTTACTAATACTTTGTCCTTTACTGTAATTTGTATACTCTTTTCTGTTAAAGCATAAAGTGTACTATATAAGGACACTACTTGTAGGCATTACAACTGTACAAATTAATGAGCAAGAATAAAAGAATTTCTTTCTCTCTCTTCTTTGCATGACTGTGTTCTTGCATTTTCGCCATTAATGGCAGCTTAGATTGAGTAAACTAACAAAAACCAAGGTTCGTAATATCATTTTAATTATTCTCTATACTATACATATATTAATTACTTATAGAGATTCTTAGTTTATCTCTAAATAAAAAGATGTCTCTTATAATTACAATTGGATATTGCATTGTTTGCTAAGTAAATATTTAGAATTTGAGTAAAATTCTAATCTTAAAAATTTTGAAATATTTTGTAATATCATTATTTATTAGTAGTAGGGGTCTTTCTTAAGTCGAAGGACTTTTTAGCCGCATGTTTTTAATGAAAATGAGTTACCGTCTATAATCCATACTACCCTGATCATTGAACATATGAGCAGAATATATTGTGTACGATGTTATTAATATATAATTGAGAGCTAATAAAGGAAAGTTAGTGATTTTATTTGTATAATAAACAAACAATCTTTTTGAGTACAATATATATCTAGTTAGGTTCCTTTTTCTTCTTTCTTTTTTGGATAGTAATCAATTTATTCAGTGATTTTTTTTCATTAAATAATAATCCCATATAAAATTAAATAAATCACGCATACTAGCTTTGATTATCAATCAGGTGTCGATATATTGTTCTACCTATTAACAAATATAAAGTTTTTTATTTTTAAAGACCAAGTATTAAGAATCAAACTTGGACCTTTAATTTCCTTTTATTCAAAAAAAAAAAAAAAAAACTAGGACCTTTCTTAAAAATAATATACATGCTTTTAACTGAGATATTATTATTTTTTTTTTAAATTGATAACTTAAGAGTTCAAATGTGGGATAGTACATATCAATTGGAATTTTTAAGTACTTTTTAGCTATGTAAAGGTTAAAATTCTCTACATGCCATATTATTTATTAAATTCTTGAAAATTTAATATTTTTACTAAAAATTATATTGAATATTTTGATTAGAAAAAAATTTGATAAGAAGATAAATTTAACAATCTTTAAAAGATAATTTTTATTACGTCAAGTTAATAATTCTATATTCAGACTAAAAAAATTGGATAAGATATTCATAGCTTTGAGAATGTGTAAGCACTTTTTTTTTTCCAAATTTTCAATAATCTTTACTTCATCCGTTAAAAATGAATTCATGATTAATTTAAAAATAAACTCACCTATAATATCGCGGAAAATAAACCCATTAACTAACATTCTTCAAACCTTTTCATAAAGTCAATTAACACTTACGACTTGTTTGGTCATCGGTACTAAATGGTGCGCACGATTGGTAATGAAAAGTTAATGTAATTTTAGTAGACATAGCTTTTAACAAGTTTAAGGGTGATGGTGATACTCCTTTGACAATCTTATTTTCTTCAAAAAATTCATTTCAATGCATTACCATTTAAACATGTGGTTTTAGGTGTTAATGAAAAATTGTAAACAAAAACCTTTTATATGATCAACAGTTTATTACCATGGGAATGATATAATATCAATCATAAAAATTCACGTCATTTAGTACTGTTTACCAAACAAATCATTAGGAACATAACAATTTTTGTATGACACAGGATGATACTAGTCTATACAAGGAGTCCATATTTAAAAAATGAGTGTTTTAATGTCGAAACTGTTAATTTTAACAATCAAAATGACAAATTAAACATGAATTAGACAACTAAAAGTTATCATTTTCTTAAAAATAAATTTAAAAATCATGAACTAAGATTACTATATGTTTGCAGGTGATGCCAGCATTATATGAAGCACAATTAATCATACCTCATGTAATGCAAGTTTCATACATAGGATTAGATGGCCTCTTCTTCTCATACACCAAACAAGATGATCAAATATTTGCCATTTATTCCAACGCAATATTCAAAAACAATCTTGATCATTACATTTGGTACACTCAACTTGTGAACTCCACAAATGGACACGTATATGGAGAAGCCATGATCACCAAACCATCCATTCTTGTTAATGAGACATGGTTTAAACAAGCCATAATTAGTCCACAAAATGACATGGTTTTGTTTCAATTGGGTTTCAATGGAATACTACTAGAACTCAAAAATATGTCTCAAATTTGTTGTTGGGTACTATGAGATTAGGCCAAATTGGGGCCATTTCTCTTGGCTTTCCTTTGGAAGGAATAACTGATGCTTTTACTAGTACTAAGCTATTGGGTTCAACAAGTTTGTATAGTGGGTATGTACTCATGGATGGTATACAGGATGCTAACATAAGGTTTGAGAATGGCTATGCTTTGATTCAAGGGAGGAACCAAAATTATGTTGGTCATGTTCCATGTAAACATAACAATGGTGTTAGAAATGTTGGTGGCATCACATTGGAGATTGCTGGAATCGACTTCATTTTCTATTGCTCAAAAATAGATATTGCTACTGTGCCATTGGTATGTTGATGTCTTGTTTCATAATCATTTTGTTTGCGTTAATGACTATTGGTTGTTGGTTGTTGGTTGTTATCTTGTTTAAGTATGTGGTTGGAATTTTAGACTATTTTTGTGGGATTTTTTGCTAGTTGGTGTTAGAGTATATAACATATTCTAGGCCTCAACCATCTGCTTATGTTTTTGGTTAAGTTGGTTCCTTAACAGGGTATCAAAACAGAAACAGTGTGACAAAAGAACATGGGTTCGAATCTCAACCCTCAATCAAAGTGAAATATTCAACACTTCTAGTCCAAAAGACTTTCATGTGAGGGGGCGTGTTAGAGCATATAACATATTTTGGGGCCTCAACCATCAGATTAAGCTTTTGGTTGAGTTGGTTACTTAACAGTTTGATGTAAATTTCTCACTTTTGCTTAAAAATCCAACTTTTTCGCTGTTTATGAAGTCACTCACTGAACACTTTTTTGGATTTTTGACCAATTAACAAGCTAAAAGCAACTAAAATGCCCACATAAAAGCCAATACCAAACACCCCTATACCAAGTTGCTAGTAAATCTAGTAGAAAACAATCTCTTTGTTATTGCAAATGATCCCTTTTTTTGTTTTTCTCTCAGGAATATGTATTAGCCTTTCCAAGCAAAGGAATAGGTCATGTTCACAATCAGACCAAAGTGGCATTAATACTTCTAGTTATCATGATGGTTGCCATGGTGATTTCCGTCTTAGCGTTTGTTGCCTTGATCGTAAAGGCAGCTAGACGAGAGGTGCACCTATGTGCAGCATACATGAGGGAGATGGAAAGAACATCCCAAGCCGAGAGGAAGAACATGAAGCAAAGCCTAGCCTTTGCAAGAGCTAACCATGACGTTCAAGGTTACTTGGCTTGCATTAAGGGCTTGATTCAGCTCTCGTATACCGATCTTCCTCCTTCTTCTGAAGTACTGTCTAACATGAAGAAGATAGAAACTTGTGTTGACGACTTGTTAGGTAATGTATTATCGGTTTTCACCAACTTGTTTTCACTTAAACGCGATATGGGAAAATTGGATGTACATAACTTGCATACGTATTAGATTAAATAGCCCTTTGTCTTTTTACTTACATGTGCAGTATTAGTGAACTCGATGCTAGATTTTAGCAAGATGGAAGCTGGAAAAATGCAACAACAGGAGACGGAATTCGACCTAGGACAACTTCTTGAAGACATAGCTGATTTGCAACACCCAGTTGCTATGAAAAAAGGGGTAGATGTAATTCTAGACCCTTGTGATGGCTCGGTATTCAAGTTTCCACTTGTAAAAGGCGACCGAAGCAAGCTTAAACAGATTTTAGGCAACCTGTTAAGTAATGCAGTCAAATTTACTTCACAAGGGCACATTTCTATCCGATGCCATGCTAGGAAATTGAGTTACGAGAACTCGATTATTGCTTCAAATAGGAACAACCTCTTGAACAGGTTAGGGAAAAGCCTCATAGGTTTAGAAGTTGTTTATGTGATTTTCATATGAAATGTCGTTGATCATTGTCTCACTAACAACTTACTCAACAGGTTATTGAGCTTTTTTCATAAGAATAAGCGTGCGTACAATGATCTCGAGGAGATGAAGACTATCAAGCAAGATCCAAATTGCATGGAGTTTGAATTTGAAGTGGAGGATACGGGTCCTGGGATACCTAAGGACAAGCGTCTTCTAATATTTGAAAACTGTGTTCAAGTCAAAGAAACCTCTGCAGGACAAGTTGGCACCGGCTTAGGACATGACATTGTTCAATCTTTGGTATGTATTTCAATGCTAAAACACATTGGGGTAATTAAATTTTATTTTGCAACACTAAAACTAAAGTTGGCCTTTGTGCGGTCCGATAACTTGCACATATCCAGAATCACCCTGAATCACCCCTGGTGGGCAATTTTCTTTCGTTATTGTATCCTACGTACTCTTCTATATTGCGATTGATAGCTTTTTACATTTGTTACAGGTAAGATTGATGGGAGGAGACATAGAAATTGTGGACAAAGCCAATGGTGAGAAAGGGACTTGTTTTAGGTTCAACATTTTCTTGATAGTTCAAGAGGAAACAGTAGCGCATGATTATCCCACAGAACAACTATTAACAGAACATAAGGACACCAATCTAAGTGTAGGGCTAACCACTTGTGTTCGTAGTCCAAGAACCGAAGAGTCCTTAGTGATTCTCTTGATCAAGAATGAAGCGCGAAGAGGAATGGTTCAAAGATACATGGAATCTCTTGGAATCTACGTATTTGTCCTTAGCCAAACAAAGCAGTTCTCGTCTACTCTCAAAAAGATCCAGTCCAAAATCATTGAGCCTCAATGTTACAACTCATCATCAAAGAGGTCGGACTTTAGCCCTCCTTGTGGGACTACTTACTTGAGTAGTAAACCCGATCCAAAACTCTTTCCTCTTAGTAGGATGGAAGGTCGGGATGATGTTTTACCGGTGTATAGAAGGTCTAAGATTCTTGGGCCAATGAAGTGCATACTACTCGTGATAGACTGTAATGCAGGGGATGATTTTCAGAAACTGCAGAGAGTTGTGTCTCAGTTCAGAAAGGATCTTTACATGACTTGTACCAAGGTAGTTTGGCTTGATAGGCCTGACACTCGTAGGGAACATTTTCAAGGTTTAGAAGACGAGGATCTTCCTCCAACTGATCATATAATGTCCGAGCCACTTCATTGATCACGCTTATCGATGATTATAAGGCTGCTTTCTGAGTTTGGGGGTTCTACTTATGTGGTATCAAAGCCACACCCACAATCAGAAACCGAAGAAGAATTTGCTGAGTCTAGTAGGGGCGAGATAAAAGTGATTAGAAACAGAAAAAACACAAAAATCGAACCTCCTACTGATAGTTTTGGTCGGGATCAACTAGAAGTATTCACAAGAAGCTCAAGGAGCTCAAGCAGCGACAAACCCAAGTCACAAATGACTAATATCACTCAGGAAAGGGAAGAGACCGATCAAACCCTTCCTTTAAAGGGGAAGAAAATATTGATCGTTGAAGATCACCTATTACAAAGAAAGTTGGCTCAAAGATGTGACTCGTTTAGGTGCCGAGAATCAACTATGTGGGAATGGCCAAGAAGCACTTGACATAGTTTACAAGGCTTTGAGTGAGTTACTAAATGAAGGAACCGAGTTTCCATATGATCAAATTCTCATGGACTGTCAGGTAATAAAGCTACTAAAAGTTTCCCTTTTTAGTATTCAACTTATTAACGCGATCCATATAAGTTTAAATGAATAGAACGTGCCATAATATAATGTTGTCTTAAAGAAATGAAATCGACTTTTCAATCTTCAGATGCCAGTGATGGATAGTTTTGAAGCGACAAAGAGAATCACCGAGGAAGAGAGGAAATACGGACTACACATACCGATCATATCATTAACAACACATGAGATGGATGGAGAAGAAGGAAAGAAGATAGCTGAAGCAGGAATGGGTTTTCAGTTAACAAAGCCACTCCAAAGGAATGAACTTCTAAATTTAGTAAATCTTATATTAGGCTAATAATTTTTATTTAAAAAAAAATTTATTTTGGAAATTGTATTAGGCTAATAATAGTGACCCTTTTAACTTGTGTTCTGCTATGGGCTGCTGCATAATTGTGCCCTGCTGCTGCACTTCTAGCTGATGGTTTTAAGTCATGTTGACATATGCAACTTTGGCTATAGATGTTATGTATATTGTCTTTTTGATGTCTCTGTGCACATGAAGGGTGACATGGTACGACTCTTCTTAGAAGGCGGGTTTTGTATATTGCCATACTGATGCTGTTTCGTTTAGATATCGTTGTTTAGATGGTTATGGTCATTTTTGTTTTATTTTTTTGGCGAATTATAAATTTTATTTGCCAAAAAAATAGCTAACCCTTCTGAGAATTATATTTTCATTCATATAGAAATTTACCAACCAAATATAATGTAAATTTGATATTTTAGTATGTATTATTTGATACATTTGTGGTGTATAATTAATGGATGCAATGAATTATAAATCTATGTATATATTATTGATGAGAATTAAACCCTAATTATAAAGATGAAAGGGAGCCTTCAATCACAAGACTAATCCAATAATTCTTAAAGGAAACAAATTTTTAGTCTTTCATCGATATTAAATCAATGACATTAATAGAGTTTTTCTATTTGTTGAAAACGTAGAGTTTTGTATAACAAAGGGATCATAAAAAAAGGAAACTTTATAAATAATACTCTCAACTATTACTTATTGGCTCAAAATAGCCTCAATTATTATTTAACCCTATATACCCTTAAGTATTTTCTTGAAAATTTTGTTAAATAAAATAACACAAATTGTACTAAATAGAAAGGTAAATAGGAATATTTAAGGTTCTCATGCTAACAAAATTAATAATTAAACAAAGTTTGTTAAATTCTCAAGATATTCTGGGAAAAAGTTTATATTCGTACTCTCTCTATTTCATTAAAATTAAAAGAATGTTATAGAATCCATTTCTATGTTAAGAAATGATACAAGTAAAACAACTTAAAATAAAAAATAACACAAAATAAGTAGATCTAAGAAAGTACAAAGGAGGTAAAGGATACATGTATAATAAAATGTGATCTTGGGTACAATTGATTAATAAAATGTGATCTTGGGTACAAATATAAGTGCATGGTTTATAGTTTGTACAGCCCCTAGTGCCTCGTATAAGCAAAAACAACGGGGAGACTTTTGTAATAAAATGTGGTGTGGACTGTAAAGGGTTAAATCTTAAGTAACATAAAAGGAAATGCTATGAATCACAAATTTGAGAATGTTCTTTCGGAGTAGTCAGCCATGCGTCGCATCTTCTTCGATTGTTCTAAGTTTCTTGCAAAATATGACATAGCGTTAGACATCATTATGTCGATATCATGTTTTACTTCTTTCACACTCCGGTATAGTTATTTGTCAGCCTTGACCGATAACAGCACAGGAAACCTGTAGCACCGAAAGAAGGAGTGTGTCAGTCGAACCCACTTAATTGCATTGAGGTAATGAAATGTGGTTGTTGGGCAGGACTTTAATATTATGCTATCTACAGACTTGAAAACAGTGACGGACTTTTGTAGGGGCTTGGGAGTGGTTAAGGCCTATGTTACTTGGACTCGGGGTACTGATGACGGATACTGGTACGTGTCCAAGTGTCGGACATGTCTAAGTATTCAATTTTATGCCTAAAATGAAATGTCTAAGTGTCATATCAACTTTTGAGCATCAAAGACCAGACATGGGTACGTGAAGCAACATATACATGTATTAAGGCCTTGGGCCCCACCTTAAAATGCAACTCATCTAAAGAAAACACTTGAAGTATTGAATATCTCAAATAAATAATGTCATGGCCCCCCATAAATATTTTTTTTTGCCTTCGTCTAATTATTAAAGTAGATTTCGAGGACTTCCATGGTTAAATTCCGGATGACAGTTCTGTTTTACAGAGCTCAGATATACAATACAAAATCACAATTTACTTTCTTAGAAGACAAGGAAAAAGATATGAAAAAGATCGATGGGACTTACCGAATTAGGAAATCTGGCCTTTGAGAGACCTGCTCCAAATAAAGCATACCTAGTGGTGTTCATTCGGGTGATCGGGTCGGTTTTGACGGGTGCCATTCGGTTCGGTTGTATTTCAGATCGGTTATATTTCGGATGCATGTTACATCAGGTCACAATCCGGTCAAGTCGGTTGGTCACGGTTCGGTTGGAGATCGGTTATTCGAGCTATCAGGTTAGCATCAGTGCGGTGTCGGTTGAAGTTCGTGTCGAGTTTGAATCGGTCTCGGGTTGCCATCGATTAATAATTGGTTCGGTTTTACTATCGATCGTGACAGTTTCACATTAAGTTGTTAGTTATTTTTTAATTGATGATAAAGTTCCATTTACTTGAAGCAAAATAGTGAAAATGCAAATCAATTAGTGATCATTATTACATTGTTACTTTTACTTGCTTGACCGGAAATTAAAATTATAAAGTTTTATCAATTTTCATCTAATTCGATTAAAATTAGTTAAATAAACATTGACCATTGATTACTAACACTAAATATATGAAACCATGTCTTTATAAAATTTATTTTATTAAAATATTTATCACTTTATTAGAATAACTAATAAGATGATTGAATATGAGTCGATCATATTTCTATGTTAAAAATTGGTTCAGGTTTACAACAGTTCGATCTAAACTTCGTTCGGTTTAAGTCAGTTTTAGCCGGATTGAGTTCGGTTTCGAGCATGATTCGGGTCGGTCAATATTAGGTTCGGGTAATCTCTGTTACCGGTTATGAGCTGGTTAGAAAAAACGGTTACACCTCGGGTTTAGTTATCCCGTTTTTGGTTGTCAACCGGTTCGGGTATAACTTCGGATCGGGTAATGTCGGTTCGATAAATCTATAAAAAGAACATGTTTTTGGGTCAATTTACTTTCGGTTTCGATTCGGAATTTTGAGTCAGGTCACTTTTGAACAGCTGTAAACATACCATAGTCCTGTAATTTACAGAAATCAAAGGTGACTGACTGGTAAATACTCCAAAGAGGCAAGAACCACATGGACAGAAGGGCATACATTACCTGCTTTTTTCTCTCTAATTTTGAAAGAATATCAAGTAACCTATTTCTTGTGTCAAAATTCATATGTGGTAGCTCCCACCGATTATTGGAATCGTGCAATTCCGATGGACTATGCAACTGAGGAGTAGGATCACCCTGGTATAGAACGACATATCTATCCCATGGACTGTCGGGAAAGTCCATAGATTTTGGTTCAATAGAAATTATCCGACCTTCCCACCAGCTACCACCTTCTTCAACGCCATGCCTCCACCAAACCGAGCACGTATCTCCAGGACTCCAATGTCTACTAATAGAAAAGTCATACCATGTTTTCATAACCAGAAAATCCGGGGTTTGAAGGAGCTCTGGATGAGTTAAAGGATTTTCCAGATGAAGAACTATTTATGAACTTTAATATCAGCTTACAACAGCTCTCTCCGGAGCCAAGAACGTGGGCGTAATCAAGCCCTTCAATCAGGCAGGTCTCAACATCATTAATCCATCCCTTCATTGTTAGCCAGGGACCTCTGTCAGATGGGTTATAGTTCTCGATATATTCTTGATGGCCCTGGAAATGCCGGAAAAGCACTAGTTTCAGAAGGCAAGTATGAAAACCAAATAAAATAAGAGTAGGGCTGATGATGTAATAGACAACTGCGAGCTCATGCTCTGACAACATCAGCCACGAGATCTTCCCTGTTAGAATTCACCCAAGAAAACTAAGTAAAATCAATCTAGAATTAACCACAAAGAAGTGCAAAAACAATAAAGAACACCAAGATTTTGGGAGGTGGAGAAAATCCCAATATCAATGTGATATTGGATTATAAAACTCCACCCTTTCTAACTACTAATGAGTATTATTGATGAATTGATTGTGGAATACAAGAGTCCCTTTGAATTGATCAACAATTGATGATTGATCAATTTTCCCCAAATCCTCTCACTAGAAACCCTAAGAATTTGATTGTGGCTCTCCACTCAATCCCAATGACTAATTACAAATGATTTATAATGTGTGTCTATACATGAGTATACAATGTTTATATATAGGCTTTGGAACCTAAAGAACCAACATATGAAGCCTTCGAAGTAATATAGAACAAGCCGCATAAAACAGAACATCCCGAACATTTCGCTCGACCGGGTCGAGCGTATCAGAGTGGGTCGAGCGACTGGTCGAGCGAGAGATCAGAAAGTTTCTATCTCCAATCTAACTTAGTGCTCGACCAGGTTGAGCGGGCTCCTTAGGTCGAGCCACCTGGTCGAGGGAGCAGCAGTAGGTTTCTGACCAATATATCAACTTTACTCTTCACCCATGAATCATCCATACCCATGCACACGTCTCATACCACAATCATATGTAACATTTTGGGCTTTATTGAGTCACAAAATCCAACATTCCCAATAGAACCATTAGCCTGACTTGTAGTTGGAAGTTCCTGATCATCTTCATCAAAGATATCGTGCCTCCTTCTAGAAGATCTGGACATGTAATCTTTGGATGAATCCTCAGAGTTCTTTGATGTTCCTGCTAATCTTTCAAACTTTGACAACTTCAACTTATGGTTTACTCGTCCATCTTCGCATGTGCTTGCCTTGATCTCAATAGACCTAGTTCTGCGTACCATATCAGTTTCTGCATCGGGAAAATCAGCACCTAAGTAATGTCCATAGTGGCCTGTATTGTAATTACTTTCATCCACACCAGTATCATGACTAATTGTGTTTGGCACCGAAGAGCTTTCAGCAGCAAGCAGGTTTTTTTTTACCAGTAACCAATT
>CM025928.1:3309731-3365830 GCA_000753965.2 Amaranthus hypochondriacus
GGAGCCCTTCTAATTGATTGCGATGAACCAATCTTGACTTTTTGAAGCGTCATTATTGGTGAGTATTATTAGTCCCTTAAAGGGTCTAGCCAGACTATGTCTTGAAAATTGTTTTATTAAAGGTGTGAATATTATAATGTTGAGACAATTGTGTTATAAATGATTATGTTGACATTGACGGAGTACAGGAAAAACCTCCGCGACGCTCCTGTTTTGAAGTGAATTGTCATGCAAATATTGACTAGTCTAACCCGAGAGTGACATAGCCTTAGAGCTATGGATGTTCCTCTCAACTAGACTCCCTTTGCGCACATAGATCTAGGAAACTGTGGTTGCTTTTAAACCTATGTTTTGAATTACTTTGTTTTGTTGTTTTGGATTGTTATTTCTCATTAGTTTAATCTAGAGGTGTTCATTCGGGTGATCGGGTCGGTTTCGGACATGTGTCATTCGGTTCGGTTATATTTCGGATCAGTTATTTTTCGGTTGCTTGTTACGACGGGTCACATTCGTGTCAGGTCGGTTAGTCACGGTTCAGTTGAAGATCGGTTATTCGAGCTATCGGGTTAGCATCGGTTCGGTGTCGATTGAAGTTCAGGTCGAGTGTTAATCGATATCGGGCTGTCATCGATTAATAATTGGTTCGGTTTTGTCAAGTACATATCGGGTTTGGGTTTTTTTTTAAAACGGAATTCGACTACGTGTTACTAATTACTATCGGTCGATTTAATATCAAATTAAGTTGTTAATCAATTTTTAATTGCTGACAAGATTCCCTTTACATAAAGCAAAATAGTTAAAATGCAAATCAATTAGTGATCATTATTACTTTGTTACTTTTACTTGTTTGATCGAAAATTAAAAATATAAAGTTCTATCAATTTTCATCTAATACGATGAAAAGTAGTTAAATAAACATTGACCATTGATTATTAACTCGAAATATATGAAATCATGTATTTATAAAATTTAATTTATTAAAATATCTATAACTTTATTAGATTAACTAATAAGATCATTGAATATAAGTATAAAATACTTCTATGTTAAAAATTGGTTTAGGTATAAAGCAATTCGATCTAATTTTTGTTCGGGTTAAGTCGATTTTAGCCGGATCGTGTTTGATTTCGAGCATGATTCGGGTTGGATATATCGGGTCGCTCATTTTAGGTTCGGGTAATCTCTGTTAACAGTTATGTGTTGGTTACAAAAATCGGCTACAGTTCGGGTTCAACTTTTCCATTTTCGGTTGTCAACCGGTTTGGGTATTTTCGGTTCAATAAACCTAAAAAGGGAACACATTTTTGGGTCTGTTTACTTTTGGTTTCGGGTCGGGTTTTCAGGTCGGGTCACTTTTGAACGGCTCTAGTTTAATCTGACACCCTACTGTTTCCATTTTTTTAGATTGTTTATAGATCGAAACCTGATGGGAATGATGGGGAAGCGGAGGTGATTAGAGTATACCATGAAGATACTTTAGATTTGAGTATGAGTAGTCGTAGTGTCTGTATTGGGTTGTAGTTAGGGATGGGCATGGGTCGGATCTGGGTCGGGTCCAGCAAGACCCAGATCCAGACCTTAAATTTTTTATTGGACCCAGACCCGGACCCGGATTCGTAGGGTCTAAAAATTTTGGACCCAGACCCAGACCCTTAGGGTCTGGCAGGTCTAAGGTCTGGATCTGGGTCCAACAAAATTTTAATTTTTTTTCTTAAAATTTTTTAAAAAGTATATTATGAAGTGCAAATTTCGATCATTTGCATAAAATTATTTAAACATTTTTGACTAATGAGGATCTTCTAATACTTTATACTAATTGAGCGAAACATATGAAGTTTTTCAACATTCAAGTTCTTATAACAAAATATTTATCAAGTCTATAATTTTTAAAGTATTGATACAACGGCCAAATTTTTAAAATATTTATCAAGTCAAAATAACACAATGTTAAAAAATATAACAAAATTTCAAATCAAGCAATTAAATACACATAATATCTAATATATAATTTTTTTAAAAAAGATGTAAATGGGTCCATGGGTCGGATTTGGGTCTCAAATGTGAAGACCCGAACCCGAACCCGAACCCTAAGGTCATGGACCCAGATTCGACCCAGATCCATAGGGTCCAAAAAAAGTGGACCCAAACCCTTAAAATTAGGGTCGGGTCGGGTCTAGACCCTTAGGGTCCAAGACCCATGCCCATCCCTAGTTGTAGTAAATATGTAGTGGATTTGATTATGTTAATCGTATCGGACTTTATGGTTAGTTGTATGGTTTAGATGTTTGGATTTAGACTAGTCATTATAGTTGTATTTTTGACCTCGTGGCCCTTTCTACGAGTTATGAATCGAGATTTTAGTTCTTTGGGTTAGTAAACCCCGTGATGACCTATCTTGCTTAGTCAACATCAAAGCTGGATTGTTGCAATACCGCAAACACATTTAATTATATAAAAAGCTTTTCCATACAAGTAAAAAACGAATAAGTATATAACATATTTAGACTTTAATTATCAATGTTAGTTTTAAGTTTTTATTTATCATGGTAATAAAAGTATTAATTATACATTCAAATTTATTTTACCTTTTCCATTAGAATTTATTAGTTCCAAGTTGTGAGAGACTTGTACATCATAAGTTATGAAGACATTTCAACACTAGATATATCATCAAAAGAAAAATTGTGCAGTCTTGTTTATTAGTCTTAAAAGCATCATAGAACTCTTCATTGATTTGTTATTCTCAGTCCCACTATTGTCATCAATTACTCCCTCTATAATTTCTCAGAAAGTAGGATTGAGTTAAGGATTAAAAAAACAAGCTGATCTTAAAACTAACTAGTTAAGATGCATGGAGAGTGAATATAAATTGTAGATGAGATTAAAGGTAAAGAGAGGGACTATTGTAAAAAAAGAGGTGTGTATTGGGAGGAAGTAGGACAAAAGAAATATTACATAGATTCGCATGTTATATACGATTTCAAAAAAAATCACTTAGTTTTTGATCTCCAAGTTCCAGCATTTAAAAAATTTTCTTGACATTTCGATAATTTTACTTTGATGTAAAAATAGATAATAAGGATAGTTTTTCGTAATTCGATTATACACATATCTATATCTATACAATAAAAAAAGGGAGCAAACTTTTTACACCGTCAATATTTTCATCTAATGAACAATAGTCTTCTACCTATCGACACGTGTCCTCCTGATTTCCCTCAAATTTTTCCACGCATCTCCTCCACTCCTTTGCCCTACTCTTTCAAACTATCCCCATCAAACTTAGCTCCTGTTCCTTTTCTTTACACGACACGTGTCCTTCTAATGAACAATAGTCTTCTTTCTCTGTGCGTTTTCTCGTTATTAAGTTTTTTTTTTGTTTTGACGTTTCAATTTCTTGGGGTTGGCTGGGTGGGTTTGCCTAAGTCTTCGCGTGGTCTTGTATTTGGGTGGTTTCTATGGATTTTCTCTAGCTGATAGAAAGATCTGGTGCGTTTTGGGGTTGTCGTTTTGATGCCTTGGTATTTCATCCATTGATGGTGCTTGGTGGTTTGAGGTGGGCTGATTCTGGTGGTGATAGGAGGCGGTGGGGCGGGTTTTTCTGGTTTTTTGTCAAATTCCTCGAAGGTTTTCTTGATCATATTTCGGGTGGTTAATTCTGGTGTTTTTTTGTCCAAAGCTCGATGACTGGGTCTGGAGTGTTTTGGTCCTGATAGTGTTCAGGGTTGGAGGGGGTTCAACGGTATTGACGATGGGGTTGACGGGGTCTGGAGATGTTGAGGTTTTCTCAATACACAATTACGTGGGTTGATGGTGGTCCTTTTTGTCGAGTTTTGTCCTTTGGTGTTTTTCTCAGGCGCTTTGCGGCGTGATTCTGGGCGCTCTGTTTTTTTTTCAGTACTGATCTGGGCGTTTTCTGGTGTTCTTGGTGTTGGCGTCATGTTCTTGCAGTTGTATGGTGTTCATTGGCGGTAAGGTTCTTTTGGTATTCGCTTCTGGGTACTGTGAGGTCTGGTGTGGGCTGCTAAAGGTGCGACACTTCATTTTCCTCTAGGGTGTTTTCTTTTTTAATGGCGGTATCTGGGAAATCGTGTGCAAGAAGCTAGTTTTGAGTGTTGTCTGGTGGGGGCGTTTTTTTTGTGGAAGATGAAGCTTTAACGAAGGGTTCTGGTGTTTGACGTGGGGTCTGGGCTTTGACAGTGCTGTTCTATGGTTTCTGACGGTGCCGGTGTCTGGTGTTTGGGTTGCTGGTGTCTGGTTTTTGACGGTGTTTGAGGTGTTACGAGGTGGTGGGTCTTTTTAAACGTTGGAGATGGTGTTCTGTAAAGTCGGGAGGTGTATTGGTTGCTGGTGAAGGTGGTTTACTGTATTGATGCTGCCGTTTTCTTTTAGGATGGAATATAAACATAATTTTTTGTCGTTTTTTGGGGTTTAGGCTTGCAGTGTAGCTGCCCACAAATTGGGAATGTCGAGGGGTGTTGTGAAAAGTTGTTCCTAAATTTGGAAAATCGAGGTGTTTGTCTTTAGGCTAGGCTTTGAGGTTTGGTGGTCTTCTCTTTTCTCTACATGGTGTTTCTTAGTCTTCTGGATGTAGGAGCTAGGGTGTCTACTGATAAGTGCAATTATTTGCACTTATCCGCATCGATTTTATGCTCCTTATATGAATTTTTAGCGGGTTTTAGGTGTATTATTAGTGTTTTGTTGCAAATTTTGTCTCATGAGGTCAATGTTGTGTCTTATGTGATTTTGAGGCAAAATTGAGGGTTTTTGTTAGGTTCCGGAGTTATAAGAGGGTGAAGGCTTGGAGAAATAGCCTAAGAATTACTTTTTTTGGAACCGAGCAAGAAATGGCGAACGTTTCAAGTTTGCTGAATCTGTTAGTCAAAAAAGCCGACTCGGCTTTTTTGGAACTTTTGGTGCAGCCGACTCGGCTTTTTCTTCTGGAAATCACTTTTTTGGCAGTTTGTGAAGCCGACTCGGCTTTCCTCTGAAGACCACCTACAGCCGACTCGGCTGTGAGCTCTAGAGCGACAATTTGACAGTTATTCTTCCCAATTTTTGGAGCCATTATATATAATGGCGGTTACTATTATTATTTTCTGTCTTAGACCAACTTTATTTTCAGTTTATCTTTTAGTTTTCTTTCATTAAAGCTTTCCTTAAAGAATTCATTGTTTCATTTGGATTTCTTATATCTAGTTTATGTTATCTTTCGGATTTGTAAGTTTTCTTATGTTATTATTTTGTTCTTCCTTTTTATTTATTGTTTGTTGTATGTTTCCCATAGCTATGAATTGTGAATAGTTTCTTTATCTAGGGTTAGGGTGAAATCCCTAATTCGAAGCATGAATTGATATTTTATTGATTGATTGTGTGTGTTTTGAGCCTATGATTGAACCTATGCTTAATGAATCTTGATTTAAATATCTTTATTAACCTTTTCAATAAAACGGAAGTTTGAGATTAGGATTAATTTAGGATTGAGATATATTTAAGTTAAATTCCTTCTAATATTAACCAATAAAACGGAAGTTTGAGGATTAATACTAGTTGGCCTTAAATCGATATTAATCAATAAAGTGGAAGCTTGAGATTAATTAGATCACGTTCGATTATGTCAACGGCTTAATTCCATACAATCATGAGAATAATTGAATTTCATGTTAGAACTAGGTAATGCCCGACGCCCTAGTGTTTGTGATATCTTGTTTTATCATCATTTTTATACTTGTTTTAGTTTCTTGCACCCTAGGATTAGATTTTAAACTCAAATTCTTGTTTGAACCTTGTCTTGTTTATCATAAAACATACAATTTAGAATTATCTCGCCTCCTTGTGTTCAACCCGCACTACGCGTACACCGTGCGCTTGCGGTTAATTAAAATTTGCTCATCATCTACGCTTTGGTGTAGGAGGTCTTCTCTTGGTTGTTTTGTCATTTTGGTGTTTTGGGTTGTGGCGGGTTTGTGATTGGAGTGCCACCAAGGTGTTTTGGTTTGTATTTGCCGTTTACACATACACGTGTGGATTCTTAGGAGTTGAATGAGGCCCGTTACTACTTATGGTGGGGTAAAGCTTTTTTTTTAACCTATGGTGGCCGTTTAAAGTTTTGTCTCTGGGGTTTTGTTTCTACACTTGGTAAGGTGAATACTGTTGTCTCCGAACAACTTGGTGTGTTGGTGATTATGTTGGAGTTTTTTCGTCCTGGGTGATTGGTTGGAATGGTGGTGTTTTTTCGTCTTGATTTGACGGTTGCATTATTTGGAGATTACGAGCTTAGTGCTCCTTTGGTGTGTAAAGTGTTAGACTAGCCTTACTTGGTGTGTAATGTGGTTGGTCTAATGTTTTTGGTGTTTTAAAACTCTTTGCATAGTCCGCCCCTATGCTGTTTTGGGTGGCCTGTTTCTTGGTCCCCATCCAATGGCTTTTTTCCCTCGCGGGGTTTTTTTTATGCTGGAGGTTTTGGGGTCCCAAGTCACAGTGTTGGTGTTTTTTCTATATTTTATAATATATATTCCTAATTTCAAAATATATATATATATATATATATATATATATATATATATATATATATATATATATATATATATAAATATACGTATAGGGAGAATATCTAGTGTGAACTGTGCTTAAGTGTGAACCGTGCGAACCTTGTTATTTTTTAGCAAAAAGGTGTTACTATTTTGTATGAAATTTGTATGGTAGAAAAGGAGCAGTTTCTAATGTAAAAGTAACACTTCTGAAAACGTGTTTCCTTTTGGCAAAAATGTGTTACTTTTCAGCCATAAAAATCAAAGAAAAATATTAGTACCACGATTTTGCTAAAAAAATAACAAGGTTTGCATGGTTCACACTTAAGCAAAGTTCGCACTTGAACTCGACTATATATATATATATATATATATATAATATATATATATATATATATATATATATATATATATATAGGGTAGAAATCCAATAAGAAGGGGTGTGAAAATAGGAAGGATAGGAAGTAGTAGTTACCGTTGATTGATTAAGATCTAAAGGTCTAAAAATAGTTGTCATAGCAGTAGATCTAGTAGCACATCTTTATAAAGAAAGCATCACACTTTCAAGTGACACATGTTTATACATAAAGCATCACATATTAATTAAGAAAGCATCCCAATATTTTTCTGTTTTTAAACACGTGCAAAATGTACCATGGATCTAAGATCTAATGGATGAAATTCCTTCCTATCCTTCCTATTTTCACACCCCTTCTTATTTGATCCTAAACATATATATATATATATATATATATAATATAGGGTTGCGTTTAGGTGCAAACCTGCCTTATATGCGAACTATGCGAACTATGGTTATCAGTAGCAAGATTCCAATCAATGGCTCAGATTCACGCGATCAGTAATGGTAATTTCATAATTTTGTTGCAATTTGTTTTTTTATGTTTTATTTCATTTCATTGTTACTTTCTCTCTTTCCTGTTTTCTTTACGCTCTTTCTCACTCGCCATTCTTTGATTTCTTGAAGATTCACACAAAAATTCAAAAATCTGAAGAATCCATTATCAATTTTGTTGTTTCTTTGTCAATCCATCCTATTGCCATCATACTATTATAGTTCAACTTCCCATTCTACACCTTCAAGGTATGAATATTTTTCACAATATTTAAAATTTTAGGGTTTGTTGTCTATGATGTTTTTTGATTTTGAAATTAGTTATATGAAATTTCAATTCTAGTCAATTTATGTATGTGAAATTATTTAGTGATCTCATGGCTATATGTTGCAATTATTTATTATTTCAGTGCTTTTAGAAATGTATGGTTCGAGTGATTTTCTTATTGTCTAAATTGCAATTGCTTTTTATTCTTGTAATTGATTTGGATTACTTGTTTTGTAAGAGAAAGAGATAGTTTAGACATGTATTAGAAATATTTGATTGGAATGCTGCTTTTATGTCTTAGATTTACAAGAGAAAGAGGTGATTTGCTTACCAATACTTTGTGCTCAAATTTAGATGACTCTTTGCAGTGACAGTAGGACACTCTTCTTTTTCAAGTGCAACAATGATTAGTGCAGATTAATTTGACAATTAGTGTATTCATGCTCTATTTGATTAGCTTTATGTCTACTTAAAACAATGTTATTGATCCTTATGATGATTGATAGTTGGTACAAATCATCAATAACATTTTTTAGTCATTAAGACAATGAGAAGAGTAATAGTGTAGTACTCATTATACTGTAGATAGCACATACACTTTCACATACTTCATTAGCAATATCAACTTAATTAATTATATATACTTTACATAAAGTGTGTTACTTGCTAGTTTAAAGATGTTACTTTCCATAACAACAAGTGTTTTTTAGAATAATTTTATGCATAAAGAATTTTATCTACTTTTATAATTAGGTTATACGAAATATGTGTCTTATTATTGGTGAATTTGAACATTCTGGGGTCTACACTTATGTTTGTCTTCCTACCGTAGGTTGAGTTTTTTTGTTGCATACTTAGTGTAATCTATGTGTTTGTGTAAGCTTATTTATAATGTGATGATGATGTCTAAAATAGGGTTATGAAGTACTATCAAACCTTTCATGGACATGGCTAATGGTTGTTATCTTTGTTTATATTTTCTAACCTATTAGCTCAACTTGGTAGAGCGCTATGCATTTGCATAGAGGATGTAGGTTAAACTCCTACATAGGCTACTTATGTATTGATTTTTTTAAAGTATGTCTTTTAAGAGCATAATTAGCTTCAAACAAATTAAAATGGTGAAATAAGCAAGCACTCGAAGTACGATAGATATTAACAAACCTTGAAATATTTTAAATAAAATAGCACTTGAAGCAATCAATAAGCAACAATTTATTTCCAGTAGCTTTAATGATTCAAACTAGCACAACAAAAGGCTTGTAGCTCCGTACATAACAACAAATAAACCAATCAGAAAGACTAGAATCAATAGCAATCAAAATAGAGCTTTACATCACAACAAAGGCAACATAAGTAAGTCCTAAATGCACTAGTAGCCTCTAAAAAATAAGCACATCATCAAGAAACAACAGCACCAAACAACTGCACTCATGCAAACTGCAATACAAGAAAAAACCACCACTTTTAGTAACAACATATTTAGTCCTTAGCAACATAATTGTTTGAGACAACAACACAAGATTAGTCCTTAGCAATACTTTTTATAGCAACATAATAGTTTGAGCCAACAACACAAGATTAGTCCTTAGCGACACTTTTGGTAGCAACATAATTTTTTGAGAAAACGACACAAGATTAGTCCTTAGCAACATTTTTTTCTAGAAAATTACTTAAAATCCCACTATAAATGCACCACAGATTTATCGTCTCCTTTAGTGCACTTAAGATCTTTATGGTTGATTTTTCAATACAAAATAGACCAAACATTGACACACTAAAGAATTCAGAATAAAACAAAATTTCTATCCTCAAGGGTTAATCATCTTGGGCATGCAACATGTGTAACAATTCAAGAAATGATTTAGACTGAGATAATCATCCTTCTACAAACTATACAAGAATGTAGGTAAGTATCTAAGAGAGTAGCCTACGTAGGAGTTGAACCTACACCTTCTATGCAAATGCATATTGCTCTACCAAGTTGAGCTTATAGGCTTGTTATAGTTAAAACAACATAATAATAAATTGTAACATCATATAATAAGAAATTGCAACATAATTTGCCTCCTTAATAACATGAATTAACCAAAATGCACCATCATTTCACTAGGCAACGAAAGTTCGTTTTTAATTGATTGATTAAAGTCCTACCTTCAGTATTAAGAGCATGAATTACTGTTTTTTTCAAGTCTAAATAATAACAAAAATCATAAACAAGATATTTGAAAACGATTCATAATACCCAAATTAACAAAACTATCAGAATAAACTTAAAATTTGATGTTCAAAATAGAAAATAACAATAAAATGTGTAAAATATCTTAAATTAGAATGAAAATAAAGATTTAAGGAGTTGAAGTATGATTTTAGGGTTTGATAGAAGGAGACAGCAAAGTTTCAGAGAGAAGTTGTTGCGAATTGAATAAAACGATAGAAAGCAATATTGATGTATGTCTGATTTTCAACAAATCAACAAAGGCGAGAATGTATTATGAATCGTCAAACAAAATCACATGAACCCTAAATGATACAAACAGAGTCAAAAAATATTTCGAAAAAAATTAATTAAATCCCTAAAAATTTTAAATTCTTGCAATGTAAGAATTGAAGATAGCTAATTTGAGGAATTATTACCCTTTTTAAGATCTTCAACAATTTTTTGAAGACAATCTAGAGTTTTCTTGTATTTTAGAGAGAGAAAGAAGAAATGATATAAATTGAAAAATATGATTTGCAAAATCAGTAAGGTAAGAAGGTGGAAAATTTTCCGCATCAATCTTGATCATTAGTTCTGATCTAGCTATCCTAATGCAAAGTTCGCATTGTTCGCATATAAGACAGGTTTGCACCTGAACTTCTCCCTATATATATATCTATATATATATATATATATATATATATATATATATATAATTCATGATTATAAAATGCTTAGGATGTTGTGATGTCATAAAGAATTTCATATAATCATAAATTTGACAAACAGTTTGTGTGGACTAAATTGTTGAGTTCGGCTTGATTTGAATTTGCAGTTAAAAATTAAGAACCAAATATTATGTCGATTTTGTTTGGACTCGGCATAAATCGAAACCACTAACAGTACTTACATGTTACATCCCTATGTGTCATGCAACACATTTATCACTTATCATGTATAATGCTCAACGTAATTTTCATGTATTTAGACAAAATTAAAACTAAAAAATGGAGCAGCTCACAAAGTGTCTTGCGTCCCTTTATAATTTGTATGACATCAACCGTACTTAAAACTTTTTAGCGGAGATGAGCTTTGCTCCAAACGTGCCGAGGCACTACAAATTTTTTCGCTATTTTTAACTAATTATTTTAAGGAGGCGATTTCCTCAAATCTTGTTAATTTTAAGTTCTCTCTATTACTAGGTTTTTTGGGGTTGGAAATTTTGTAGTTTCTTTCACACAATAGCATCAGAGGATGCCATGTGAGCATTTCCCTTTCCTTCTTTTCCTTTTTATTCTTGTTGAAGGTACGTTGTTGAATGGTTTGCGCAATACTTGTGTTTTTATGGTGATTGTCTAGCTTGTGGATTAAATTCGGTGAGTTAGCTTCATCATTCTATAGTACTATATGTTCTATTTTTCCTTGGCAATGATGTTGGTTATAAGGTACTTCTTTTGGTCCTGCATCTAAAATTTTTATATTCTAAAATGTGATGCCTGGCATTATTTGTTATACAATTAGGTTGAGAGTCAACTTTGACTCATTACGACTAAAGCTGTTATTCTTATTTGTATTGACCAGAGCATGAAATCATATAACGAGTATACTTAAGTTGTATAATGTTATATCCGGTTCCTTGCTTAATTGTTGTATATGTTGATCTGATGCATTGTTTTCTTTTTGTATTTCATGTAAAGGGTATCTCTAATGGACTATAAAATAATGGATAGAAAACAAATATGCAATCAGGGACAGTATGTAGAACTTGTAAGCTTAAGGTGAGACATTCTATGGATTATATTTATTGGCTGCAAATATTTATAAAATCCAAAAATTTAGATTTATTAAGTTTTTGGTTTGGATACTACAGTTAGTGCATAGTTGCAAACTTGCATCATGATTATATTTCTATAGTTTTCTCTTGATTTCATACAACTTTAGAGAACATTTAATTATTGTAAAAAAGCTTGTACTCTATTGTGAAAAAAATTCGTATTTAATAATTAGAATGGAAAATGATTATGTTTTCCTTGATTTTTCTTGTTTTTTTCTATATGTTCATATACTCTTTTGTGTAATAATTGTAACAGTCAAGCTCACCAACCAAGACTTGGATAATTCAGATAAGCTTCGTAGAGAAGTAATCAAAGTTTCTTGTCTTATCATATTCTGGGGAATTGAATAGATACAAAATGCTGTGAATATTTCTCCTAAGATATGTAATACAATAATCCTCCACACCCCTCAAGCTTGAGGTTAGGTGACAGGCTTCAAGACACAACCTTAAGCTTGGTCAACAACTTCTAAACAATTCAGAAGGTAAGATTTTGTGTAATATATCACCAAGTTGTGAGTTAGTAGAAACTAGGTGTTATAAATTGGCATAGTTGTAGCTGATATTGTTGAGCAAGGAATATTCCAGCTGGCTTGTACTAGGAAGAATATTCTTTGTGGCTGTTGTCCTTCTCTGCTGTCCTTAATTTGTATCGGCTATTATTAGCCTTTTTATGCTTGCTTCTCTTCTCTATAAAAAGGGTGTTGCATCACCATTAAAAAAAGTAGAAATGAATGTAAGAAACTTTCTGTCAAAAGCTTTTTCATGAATATATGATTTTCCTTCATCTTAGCACAATACTTTATGCATGGAAATCTTCATGGTATCAGAGCACAGGTTGTTCATCATCTATCTCAGATTTCTGTGCACACTGCTGTGATTTAAAAAAAAATCAAAATTTTAACCCTTTTTTTTCCTTTTTTTTTCTTCTTCTTGTCTTCTTCATGACTACTATAGAAAGTAACAATCCAGTTTATCTGCATCCTTCGGATGGTAGTCACTCAATAGTGGTTGAAAAGCTCATTGGAGCCGAAAACTATAGAGCATGGAGAAGGTCCTTCGAAATTGGTCTTGCTTCAAAGAGAAAACTTGGTTTTGTCACTTCCACCACTCCAAGAGATCCTACTGATTCCATAAAACAAGAAGCCTGGGACACCTGCAATAATATGGTGATATCCTAGATTCTTAACAATGTTTCTGACTCTATCAAGAAATCTATAATGTTTCTTGATACTACTTCAAGCATATGGACTCAGTTCGAGCAAAGATTTTCTGTTATCAATGGTTCTCGCAAATATAAGATTAGTAAAGATATTTTGAAACGAAACAAAGTGGCAAATCCATCTCTAATTATTACATTCAAATGAAGGTTCTTTGGGAGGAACTTGAGTTTCTTAATGCTCTTCCTCCTATCACTAATATTACAACTGAAATTCGTTTGTTTCTCAAAACTTTGCAAACACACATGGATGAATTCAATTTCTTAATGGTCTTGATGATTCTTACTCAGCCCATAGAAGTCACTTGCTTATGTTACAACCTTTACCTTCTTTAAATGAAGCATGTAATATGTTGCAACAAGAGGAAAACCAAAGAGAGGTTCTTAGTCATTCTGCCATAGACCACAATATTGCCATGTTTAGCAAAAACTCTAATTCCCCCTCATGCACAGCTTGTGGCAGATCTGGTCATGTGAAAGATCATTGCTGGACTATAGTTGGTTACCCTCCTTGGCACCACTTATCTCAAAAAGACACTAAACCTAAACCTATTCCGACTCGAGGAGGTAGAACTCGAAGGTGGACTAGAGGCAGCAGACATGGTAGGGGTGGAAAAAGCTCTTTCTTTTCTCATCACGATACTTCCTCCTCCAATGCCGCTTCTAATGTCAATTTTTCTCCAAGCCAAATAGAGCAACTTCTTAAACTTATACCTTCTAAATCTACTTCCTCTGATACTGAGGAGGAGATAGATAATGCCTATGCTGGGATGACCTATTGTTCTTAAGAAAATGTGACTAAGGAAGCTTGGATAATAGATTCCGGAGCTTCTGACCATATGACAGGAAATCTAAGTCTTCTTTCCAATCCTCTTAATCTTCATAATCAGTCTAGGATCAATTTACCTAATGGGGAAACTTCTATCATATCTCACAAAGGATCAGTCTTTCTTAACACAACCCTTACTCTTCATGATGTCTTACATGTTCCTACATTTAAACAAAACCTTCTCTCTGTGCAAAGGTTAAGTAAGGATGAGCAATGTAAAGTTATTTTTGAACCTACTTTGTGCACCATCATGATCAAATCACTGGTAAAATTAAAGGTAAGGGTCAAGCTGTTAATGGCTTATACTATCTCATTAATCACACAGCTCCTCACAACAGTACTGCTGCTACTTCCATACATATACCTGCCATAATTCAAGGTATACCTCCTTTACCTCCTAGTGCTTTGTGGCATCATCGCTTGGGACATGCTCCTTTAGATCGAATTAAAAAGCTTGCACCTTTCAAACACCTTCCATCTACTGCTGGAGAAGTTTGCATCACATGTCCCCTTGCTAAATTCACTAAAAAGCCATTTACTCTAAGTCCCTCCAGAGCCTCTCAACCTTTCTCCTTTGTGCACATTGACATTCGGGGTCCTTATAGGGTTCCTACTAAGGCTAATTACAGGTATTTCCTCACTATGGTTAATGATTTTTCTAGAGTAACTTGGGTGCAATTGTTAAAACACAAATCTGATACTTTAAGTATTCTTAAAAATTTTGCTTCAATGATTAAAAATCAATTTCATACAAGTATTCAAGTTCTTAGATCCGATAATGCCTTGGAGTTTGATGACAATAACTGTAGAAAATTTTTTTCTGCTCTTGGAGTTTGATGCCTTGGAGTTTGATGGCTAGAGCTTTGCGCTTTCAAGCTGGGCTTCCTCTTGAGTATTGGGGTGATTATGTTTTAAGTGCTGTCCACATTTTAAATAGGCTACCTACTTCTGTTTTGCAATTCAAAACGCCTTATGAAGTCTTACATGGTCAATATCCTGATTATTCTCACCTCAAAGTCTTTGGATGTCTTGCCATGGCTTCTAATCCTGCACGCACCACTGATAAATTTTCTCCTCGAGGGATTCCATGCATCTTTTTAGGTTATCCTTCATCCCAAAAAGGCTACAAATTACTTAATCTTTATACTCAACGAATTTTTGTTAGTCGGGATGTAAGTTTTCATGAGCATATATATCCATGCAAAACTCTCTCTTCTCCTGCCTCTCTAACTGATACCAATATCCATATCAATCCCCACTTCCCTTCTGACCCTCCTCCTCCTTCTCTTCCCACGACTCCCACCCTCTCTACCTCCTCTTCTCAAAATCATCCTCATGTTTCTACATCTAGAACTTCTCAAAGGATTATATCGTTACAAGTCATTTTGCCTCCACTAATCCTGCCAAAATTGCATGTGCCACTATCACTCAAGTCTCAACAGATTTTTCTTGCTTTATGTCCCAATCTCTTTGCAACAAAGATCCTCTCCATTTCAAAGATGCTATACAAAAACATGAATGGGTCCTGGCTATGAATGAGGAACTTTCTTCATTTGAACAAAACAACACATGGGAGATCACTTCTTTACCCACAAACAAGAAACCTATAGGCTACAAATGGGTATATCGCACAAAATATAATGCAGATGGTACCTTAGACAAACATAAAGCACGACTTGTGATCCTTAGCAATTATCAAAAACCTGGTGAAGATTACGAGCAAACATTTGCACCAGTGACTAAAATGGTCACAGTTCGATCCCTCCTTGCTTTAGCTGCTGTAAATCATTGGATAGTTCATCAAATGGACGTCAAAAACGCTTTTCTTCATAGAGATTTAAATGAACTTATCTACATGCGTTTACCTCCTGGTTATACTAAGACAGGTGATACCTCTTATGTTAGCTCTGAGGGGGAGCACATTCGCTTGCAATCCCCGTATGTATGCAAATTACTCAAGTCTTTGTATGGCTTGAAACAGGCACCGCGTCAATGGTTTGCTAAACTTAGTAGTGCTCTAAACATTAATTCCTTTATTCAATCTAAATTTGATTATTCTCTTTTTGTTAAAATTACTTCTGTTGGTATAGTTGTTGTTTTAGTATATGTGGATGACCTTATAGTAGTTGGCAGTACTCTTGCCTTAATCAATGCCACTAAAGCTTTTTTGCAAACTCAATTTAACATGAAAGACTTGGGTCCTTTAAGATATTTTCTTGGTATTGAAGTTGATCATGTGCCACAAGGTTTTTTCTCTCTCAGATTAAATATACTCTGGATCTTCTTGCTTCCTACAATATGCAAAATTGTAAACCCGTAAAATTGCCTATGGATGTTAACTTGCAATTACAACATGGCACCCTTTTACCTAAGGCAGAACCATATCAAAGACTAGTTGGCAAGCTCATTTATTTAACTATCACTAGGCCTGATATTGCCTATATTGTACATGTTCTTAGTAAGTTTATGCTCAGTCCTATTGATACTCACTATCAAGCTGGTTTACGTGTTCTCAGATATGTCAGCTCATCTCCTGCTCAAGGTGTTCTATTAACCAATCAATCTCAAGCCACTCTCACGGCCTATTGTGATAGTGATTGGGCAGGCTGCTCAACCACAAGACGGTCCACTTCTAGTTTTTGTATCTTGCTTGGACAATCTCCCATATCCTGGAAAGCAAAGCGTCAAAGTATTGTTGCAAGAAGCAGCGGAGAAGCTGAATATCGTGCCATGGCACTCACCATTTGTGAAATCATGTGGCTTAAACAATTATTCAAAGATCTTAATCTCAAGCACACAGGCATTACCACTCTTTACTGTGATAACAAGGCTGCCTTGGCCATTGCTTCAAATCCAGTTCATCATGAACGAATGAAGCACGTGGACATTGATTATCATTTCATCCGAGAACAAGTGAATGCTAATACTGTGCAACCAACCTACATTCCTTCGCATTCTCAGCTAGCAGATGTCTTCACTAAGATTCTTACCACTACTCAGCATGCTCATCTTTTACACAAGCTTGGAGTTCGTCCTTCCTCCTCTAAGCTTAAGGGGGAGTGTTGAGCAAGGAATATTCCAGCTGGCTTGTACTAGGAAGAATATTCTTTGTGGCTGCTGTCCTCAATTTGTAACGGCTATTATTAGCCTTTTTATGCTTGCTTCTCTTCTCTATAAAAAGGGTGTTGCATCACCATTAAAAAAGTAGAAATGAATGTAAGAAACTTTCTGTCAAAAGCTTTTTCATGAATATATTGATCTGCATTACACAAAATCAGACATAATCAATTGCATGTATGGAAAGAATGATAAAGAAAAGTGTGTGATCAGATGAATAATTTTCCTTTTGATTTTCGTGGAAGATATTCATTCTTAATTAATCAATTTTGCGTTTCCGATAAAAATTACTCAAATAGATGTTTAAATCGTTTAATAGTTAATCAAGTGAGCTCCATTCCCACGCTATCTTCATGTTCTTTGTTGTGTTCAAGTGCAGCCACACTTTTTCTTTGATTAGATTGAGAATTGTTTTGCTAGCCATGGATCTTGGAGTATCTATCAATAGTGCAACTATTCATTTTACATCTTTTACAAAATAATTATAATTCCTTTTGTTTCATGACAAATTTTGACTCTTATCTGGTAGTGTATATGCTCTGCCATAGTCTCTAGCAGAAACATTATGAATTGAACGGCTTCTACTGTAGTACTTGTACTAGACCCTTGATTAACAGTTGTACTGCTGTTATTACGCAGCTTCTTGTGCCTTTGATCTTAGAGCAAAAACATCAGCTTTTAGGATTGAGATGGTATATTTGTTTCAACTCAACTTGATAACTAATTGTATTTATCCTCCAGCTTTATAAAAAAAAGAAATTGAATGAGTCTTTGTTCTTGTTGTATCTCAAAGAACATAGTATGGTTGCATCAAGAAGGAGTTTGCACAAAGCACAATGTTTGACAACTCTTCTTGCAAGGAAAATAATTTTTAAAATAGGTCCTTCAATATCTTTCTTTAAGATCCTTCCACGTCTCCTTAGCAAGTAATACATAATATTCTTAGAAATAACTCTCTCTAGGGATTCTATAATTAAGCCAATAATCATGGTATTGCCATTCCACATTGTAAGCCTTAATGTATATAGAATTAGAAGATGGTTTGGCAACATATCCATCTTCAAATCCACATTTTATTTTCTGATGTAACGAAATTTATTATTACCCGTTTCCAATCTCCATGGCCACCTCGGCCAAATAATGTTGAAACTTGTTTTTGCAATGCAACAATGGTTTTATGCTTTTCTAATTTCTAATTTTTCTCCTTTTGTGTTTTTGTTGCTTTTCCACGCTATTATTGATTTGCTTTTGCTAATTTGTTTACTTTGATAATTGGTGGATTATATGGATTTTTCGATTAGGGTCTAACTTTTTTTTGTTGATAATTCGATAATTTGTTGATTAGGGTTTCACTTTTGTTGATTTTCTTTGCTAATTTATGGGGATTATTTTGCTGATTGTGTGATGTTGGGTAATTGGGGTTTATGATGCAGGATGAGGCAACAAATTATGAGAAAAAAGTGTTTGATGTTGTTTTTTTGTTTGATCTCTGAGGATGAGGATGGAGATGACGGTGTTGCTTTGGAAATGCATTTTAAGGTTCCGGTACTTTCATCCTATAAATTAATTGTTGAATTTCTAGTCTTGTATCTATTTTTAATGTCCTACATGGAATTATGATTTCATTATTAAACTTTCGAGTATTAACTAACAAATTCAAGTTACATTTGTATGGATTCATTAGTTCAGGCAATCAATAACCAAAATGGAAGAAAAATCCTTTACTTGCTCATAGAGTTTTTACATAGTAAACTGTTAATAAGCTGAATTGATCATGTTCTTGCCTTTGATAGTCTGAACTCTTTTCTCAAATAATGTGATCAGCTGAGTTGGAGAGTTCCTATTCTAGGGTCGTTTAGCCAACAACGAACTATGTAAGGCTTGAGGTATGTTGCTTTTGTTGATTTAGTTTCAATTTCCTTTTTGTCATTGGATTTGGTTGATGTTGCTGTTGTTGTTTGCGTTTTTATATTTCTTGCTAGATTTCTTCTCTTTTGAAACTATGATTTGTACAACCTTCTCAAATCCAATACAATCAGAGACAAATCAGCAAACCCATAGCAATCCCTATTAGTGTTACACACAGCATTTTAATATCAGTAGATGTAATTTTGCATGCGAAACGACATCTTTACTTTTCAGCTAAGTGCAGCTGCATTTCATTGCATAGTAGGTCTGTTATCCCACCTGCATTGCTTCATCGTACCAAATTTTTACAACACGTCAAGCATCATTTCAAGCCATCATGCTCCATGCACCATGCCCTCAAAACTGTCTTTCAAGCAAATCAAGCTACATTTATGATCTCGTCCCTTTGGAAGGTGTTACTCCAAATTAGTTCGTCATAGGGTACATTGTATAACTGAAATTAGCAGACCCTTATGTACGTTTCTGTAGCTCATTTAGGCACAAGAACAGAACATTAACGAGGAAGAAGTGTAGAGTAAACCAATAGTCGCTGTCACAAAACAACACCCACCTATTGATTTTACCTATGATAGTGTAGCAGCAGCACAACAATACTAAAATCAACTAGGAACCATATCTTACTTAGTGGAGCAGGGGGTAAGAAAACTAGACCAAAATACACAGATCAGACGTATGTTGTTCATAGATAGATAAATAGCAGCCCATACTGAACCAGTTGCAGCACCCGCAATGGAACCCCAAAGCTATTCTTAGCCCATCAGAAACTAGTCAACCTTGAGGCAGAAACACTGAAGGCCTACACAAACTTATGTCTATAAATAGCTCATCAAGAACAGAAGACAACTACAGCCACTTCTATCTTACTTGGCAAGGTCCCTTACTGCCCATCTATGAGCTGCATTGTAGATTAAAACCCTAACCAATATAACCACTACCTCCCTGTTGTAGATTAAAACATAACGCAATGATCCAACTTCAAGACTACAACATGTTTCTGAAAATTCATGTCTAGACTAACACAATGGACTGTGCAATCGCAGAGGTCCGCAGATTCATCATCTTTAACGAATTTGTATGTTCTTCAACGCACTTAAGTAACCAAAACCTGGACCAAGAATCATAGAAATCTATGAGTTATATCAAGTGGATTAAGTTTATGCATCCCAACACCTCCTTTGCCCAAATATTGATTTATATTTATTTATTTGTTCTTTCAAATTCATTGTAAATTGTAATTGTTGGTTCTTTATTACTAAAAAAATTTTGTACTCAATAATTGAGTATTCAACTATGGATCGCCTTTCTACGGGTGCTCCTGTCGCATGTTGTTTAATACCTGAGAACTGCACGTTAGGGTTGTGTCAGTTTGATTGCGTTAGCAACTTTCATGTTAGAGGGTTCAATTATTAGCTTTTCAGCAATTGATCAGTCTTTCCCCTCGATGCTATTGATCTCAATGATTAATCAAAGGCCAATTATATGTTACTTTCTATAGGTCGGGAATACTTCCTTCAAACCTAATTAGGTTTCTTAGTTCAAATTAGCTCATAATTCTCATAAATACCAACATTGTTCATAATTTATGTTTATGTTGCAGCATTTTGAAGTTTTTGTTCTTTACCAATGGCTCAATCTCGAAGTTGGTGACATCTACAATCTTTTTGAACGCACGATGTGCTTAGATTTGAATGTTATGAATAGATAATTTTTAACATGGAGGTTATGTATATTTACTTATTGTGGACATTAAAATATGCATCTTTTGTAATTAACTTTATTTCAATATTTAAATATGATAATATTATTAGATATTTGATATATTTATATTATTGGTTTTATATATATATATATATATATATATATATATATATATATATATATATATATATATATATATATATATAGGGTAGAGATCCAATAAGAAGGGGTGTGAAAATAGGAAGGATAGGAAAGAGTAGTTACCGTTGATTGATTAAGATCTAACGGTCTAAAAAAATTTGTCATAGCAGTAGATCTAGTAGCACATCTTTATAAAGAAAGCATCACACATTAATTCAGAAATCATCACACTTTCAACTAACACATGTTTATACAGAAAGCATCACATATTAATTAAGAAAGCATCACAATTTTTTTTTCTGTTTTTAAACGCGTGCAAAATGGACTATTGATCTAAGATCTAATGGATGAAATTCCTTCCTATCCTTCCTATTTTCACACCCTTCTTATTTGATCCTAAACCTATATATATATATATATATATATATATATATATATATATATATATATATATATATAAAATATATATATATATATATATATATATATATATATATATATATATATATATATATATATATATGTATATATATATATATATATATATATATATATATATATATATATATATATGTATATATATATATGTATATAATATATATATTATATATATATATATATATATATATATATATATATATATATATATATATATATATATATATATATATATATATATATATATATATAAATATAAAGTTGTTATAGAAAATGTATTTTCAACAATGAGTAATGTTGTTGCAAAGCATAAAAGCTTTGGCAATCAAGTAAACTTTTGCGAAAAATAGATTTGTAACAATAAATGTGGCTAAAAACACAAAAAGTCTTTGCAACGACTAATCTTGTTGCTATAAAGACCTAAGAATTGCAACGATAAATCTGTTGCAACCACAAAAGTTGTTGCGAAAAAGCTATAGGCTTTTGCAACTACGAAAGTCGTGGTTCAAACTTTTAGCTACGGCTGTACTTGTAACAATTAAAGTCGTTGCAGAAAATACTTTAGCAACCACTTTAATTATTGCTATAAAAATGTTTTTCTTGTACTGTCGATCGGAAGCAAAAGACTGAATTTGATGTTTCTAGTACTACCTATACATCTTTAACCTTTGCATCTTTCACACTTTTGCAATACATTGACAATCTAATATTTACATTTGTATTATTGTTGATAAAAGTGTTCAAAATAACATTATCGAATTCGATAGTGTAACTTGGGGGACCGCGTGCGTAACACGCGGCCCCACTACTAGTTTTTCTAAAAAGTGTGGTATATTGAGAAATCTACAAATGAGGTGGAATGATAAGTTAAATGTGTAAATTAGAATAAAAAAAGTGTGACTCGTAGCTAAAAATAAAAATATAGCAAACCTCATCGTATAGAACAAAAAAATGATGAGTATTTTATAAAGTTTGAGATTAATAAAAAAAAAATTAAATGAAAAATGTCTAACATATTACTAGTTACCATGATTACTACTCCCTCCATCCCTTAATGAAGTTTTTTCTTTTTTCTTTTATTGAAGAATCCCTTAATGAAGTTCCCACAATAAAAAATGTTCATGGGAGTCAAGAAAACTAGAATCTTTTAGATATTTGATATATTTATTATTGAATAATAAATTTGATGGACGACGAAAAGTAGAAACTATAAACATTAAATAATATTAAAATAAAGTTAGCAGAAAAAACATATAAACCACACCTAATAAAAAATGTTTTTATAAAGTTAGTGCATGGGTAACATGTGGTGATCATATTAAATATAAAAATGTTAAAATGACCATAAGCATTATTAAATATTTAAATGAGGATAAATAAATTTAATTGTGGTTCAAAACTTGTGATATAAGTATAAGATTATTTGTGTTAATAACAATAGAACACCAAAAAATAACAAATGTAAACTTCTATAAGGAACAGGGAGTAAACTAGCTAGCCTTATTATTACATTATAAAACTTTGGCTTGTTTGGTAGACCTAAAAATTTGCATAAATGTCTTCATTGATATGTCATTTAAAGTCTTGCACTAAACTTATCAAATATTGTCGTCAAATACTCTCGGTACTCCTTTTAAGCAACTCGTTTGCTACAGTTGTCATTGTTGGAATTTAGGGTGTATAATGGTTATCGGAAAGGTTAATTAATTATATTAAATAGATAATTTAATTAAATTAATTTATATTATCCCAAGGTTGAAAATTATATGTTTTAATCAAAACATGAAAGTCACGACTCGTGGAAATATTCGCGGCTCGCGAAAATGCACAAAAAAGTTTCTGTTTTCTGGGGCGCACAGGTCGCGGCCCACAACCTTTTACGCGTCCCGCGACTAATGTGTTTTTTCGGGAATTTTTCGTGAATCAATATCGTGTTTCGTGAATCAACCTTGTGTTTCATGAAGCGATGCTTTGCTTCGTGAAGTAGTGTAAGCCATTCTATAAATATAGAAGGCTTGTGTGTTATTCTCTACACATGCAATTTCTGATTTCTTTTCTTCTCTAGCATTTTACATCGAGAACTTGCAATCCTCGTTTGTAATTTTCTTATCTTCTTCCATTTAAGTTTCTCTTACATCATTCTAATTTTCATGTGCTCGAAAGTTAGTGTAATTCTTTGTATCTCAGAACATATTTCCGGTTTATTTCCAAGCACTGTAGTAGGGAAGAAATGATGTTTTAGGAAAGAACATCTCGCCTATAATTAATATCAAGATCCAACAAAATCTTCTTGTTACTATGATCGATGTATGGTGATTCCCGATGATCAAGATTGCTTTTGGTGTATGCTAAGCAAAGGTTTGAACTTGTCATATGTAATTTGGTTTTCTACTACAAACTTGTAACTTTATTTTATTGTTTGTTTATAAAATTAAAGTCACATTTCAACAATCTATAACATCATTTTCTAAAGTAAGTATGACAAGTCTCAATGTTTAACCACAAACTTTGTCATTATCGACAAATTTGTTGGGAAAGATTTTATGTTTGCTTATATGAAAGTTTTTCACACGTTGGTTCATGAAAGGATGCGTTGGTTCATGAAAGGAAGCGTTGTTTCATGAAGAGTTGTGTTGTTTCTATCTTGATCAAGTTATGTAAGACAGATGGACATTATTACATGGTAGAGTTGATATTTCTCAAGTATGTAAGTTCTCTATGTTAACTTCATATGTTTATTATTTTTATGATGATAGAGAAGTAGAAAATGTTATATGTTTAAGCAAGTTCTTATATCCATGGAATTTGGTAAAGTACTTGATCATGGTTATTTGGTCATGGTTATCATTTGGTGTAAATGATGATACTCCATTTTTATTTATCAAAGAAATTTGATGGTTGGAAGTATAAGTAACTTACCATGATATTTATGATGATTAAAATTATCATCAAAGATGGATAATGTTTGCTATCTTTTGTGTTTACAAGTATTGTTTAATGCATGATAAGATGATAAATTTCATAGTCATGTTTTGACATGCTTATCTTATATTATTTTTATCATGTCTTGTTTTTATTTTATAGAAAGATAATAGGTATTATTATCAAGTTGGATATAATTGCTTTTATAGTTCTTTAATGGTAATATGCTAAGTTTTGGGTCATTGCATGTTTGGTATGACAAAATAAATTGTCATGCAAGTTAAGCATTATGTGTTTGCTATGTTTGGTTATCTTTTGATCAAGTTCAATAATGTTTTTGTTATTGATGTATGTTTCACCTTTTGAGTGAATTGATCTAAAAGGATGCATGATCCATGTTTATTTAACAATAAAGTTAATTAAAATATAAAATATATTACTGCAATGTTGTTCTCAACAAAAGTTTATGTTGCATTTTTTTGTTACATGTATGTGTAGAATTATTTCTATGTATTTGTGCATGATTCAAGTTAGTCTTTATGATATTTTCTTTGATTGGTTTATTACCAATGTTGTTTAAATTTTGAACATATAATTTTTATATGGGTTTGTCATATGTATACTTTTAACCAAGGTTATATTAATTTATTAATATTGGAAAATGGTTCAAAGTTTATGACAAGAATAAATTTAATGGTTTATCATCAAAGATTCATTAAAAGTAAATTTTAATGTAAAGGTGATGTTAAACAAGTATTTGAAAATCAAATAATGATACTAAATAAGGGTTGAAAGTTGTTAACATTATTTTAAACTCGGAGTTTTATTTATTAAAGTCTTTTATTATGGAGGTTAAGTTTCATAATGTTAAATAAATAAAAGAGTTTAATGATTATATAAGTAATTTTGTATATCAAGTAAATGATTACGACATGTGTTAGAATTCAACCCAAGAAACTAAGCAAAATCACCACAAGATTATGAATAAAGAATTGCAAAATCAAGAAAGCACTCCCAGAATTTGGGAGGTGGAGAAAATCCTAATATTAATGTGATATTGGACTATAAAACTCCACCCTTAACAACAATTAAATGAATATTATTGATGATTAGAATATTGTATAGTGTATACAAGGGCCCCTTAGGTTGATCAACAAAGAGTGAATTGATCCATTTCCCCAATTCTCCTCACTAAAACCCTAAGAATATAATTGTGGCTCTCCACTAATTCCCAATGACTAATTACAAATGATTTACAATGTGTGTCTTTACATGTAATTACACAAGCCCTATATAGACTTATGACTAGGAGAGAAGTGAAGTAAATGTTCAAGAACATCAAATATAAACTGTCGAACTAAACAGAACTTCCTGCTAAACTCGCTTGACCGGTCGAGCAAATCAAGGAGTCGAGCAAGCTGGTCGAGCAAGAGATCAGAATGTAGACAGAAGGTTCTGATCTCCTACTCGACTGGTCGAGCAACATATGGAGGTCGAGCCACTTGGTCGAGCAAGCATTAGGTATCCAGAACAGATCATTCTTCACATATCATCTCAAACCTTTATACATACATGTTCACCTTCTCAAATGCACAAAGGTTGGGCTTTATTGAGTCACCACATCCAACAATTCTCCACCGTGACGAACATAAACCCAATCTTCATCACGCAGCATCATCAATAATACTCATAAAAAGCAAAATCATCAAATTTCAACATAAACTTTCATCTTTATATAAGATGAAAGACTCACCCCCTCAAGAGGTGCATCTCCCACAATGGGAGACAAACATCATGTCTTCAAAAACAACCACTCAAGTTTGAGCAATGCTCAAACTTAGGAGTAGGCAACGGCTTCATTAGCATATCGGCCGGATTATCTTCGGTGTGAACCTTATCCAAGAGCACTTTCCCCTTCTCAATGATGTCTCTTATGTAATGGTATTTAATCTCAATGTGCTTTGTCCTCCTATAGTAACAATTTTGATGTGGTGCCAAATCAATAGCACTTTGGCTATCACAATACACCGTAGGAAAGCACTCCTCTATCACAAGCTCACTCACAAAGCCTTTGAGCCATTGAGCCTCTTTAAAACCTTCCGACATAGCTATATACTCCGCTTCCGTAGTGGATTGAGCCACTAGGGCAAGCTAGATCTCCAACTAATGGCTGCACCCCCAAGGCAAAACACAAACCCCGAGGTAGACTTTCTTTGATCAATATCTCCACCAAAATCAGAATCTACATAACCTTGCAAGCCCTCATTGTTTCTTCTTTATTCAATACACACATTAGTAGTCCCACGCAAATACCTAAGGATTCACTTGACGGCGAGCCAAAGAGCCTTTCCCGGATTAGCCATATATCTACTAACTAAACCCATAGCTTGAGCAATGTCCGGTCTAGTGCAAACCATTGCATACATAATGCTCCCTACCACACTTAAATATGGAACCAAAGACATGAGCTCCATATCTTCACTAGTCTTAAGACAATCTTCCTTAGACAACCTTGTTTGCAATGCTAAAGGCGTCGCTACGGGCTTAGCATCTTCCATGTGAAATCTTTCCAAGACCCACTCAATGTAATTTTCTTGGGATAAGTACAACCTTCCTTTATCACGATCTCTAATGATTTCCATGCTGAGAATCTTTTTTCATCGCGCACAAATCTTTCATTTCAAATTCACCTTTAAGCATCTCCTTTACTCTCTTCACCTCAAACATGTTTTTTGCTATCACAAGCATATCATCAACATATAGCAAAAGATACAACAAAGAACTATCCTTAACTTCTCTCATATAGACACACCTATCATACTCACTTCTTGAAAACCCATTTTCAATCATACGTTTATCAAACCGTTTGTACCATTGCCTAGGGGACTGTTTTAGACCATACAAAGCTTTCTTTAACAAACATACATAATCCTCTTTTCCCTCAACAACCTACCCATCCGGTTGCCTCATGTAAATCTCCTCTTCTAACTCACCATGCAAGAATGTCGTTTTAACATCCAATTGTTCTAACTCATAATCATGCAATGCAACAAGAGCTACAAGAGTACGTATAGAAGTGTGTCTTACCACAGGAGAGAAGATATCATTGTAATACACACCCGGAACTTGACTAAAACCACGAGCTACAAGTCTTGCCTTGCATCTTGCTTCTTCAACACCCCCGGAATCCATTCTTTGTACTTGTAGACCCAATTACAATCAACAAAATTTCTTCCCTTTAGGCTTCTCTACAAGCTCCCATGTTTAATTCTTGAGCAAAGATTGAATTTCTTCTTCCATCGCCCCAAGCCATCTTCCGGAGTCTTTACACTCCATGGCTTCCTCATATGAAGATGGCTCCAATTCTATCACATCTTTAGCCACCATAAGTGCATAAGCAGCCATCTCTTCAAATTCAAGCTTTCTTGGAACCTTCACCGGGCGTTTCAACTTCTTTCTTGCCCAATTGTGATTCATATCTTCATACCCCAACCTAGAAAGCGCTTTGACTTGCCTTCTAGGCCTTCTTTGTGCAATGCTTGTGGATTGCACCGTAGGCGATGGTTCCTTCCTAAGAGTGGTGGCCAACCTAGATGTGGAAGTGGAAGGAACCTCTCCACCCGCTTGGGGTGTCATCATCTCTACATCATCATCATCATCAAGAACGTCATTCACAACTTCCCCTTCAGTGTCATCCCCGTCATCATTTTCCACCGTTTCATTTGCGACTTTACTTGAGCTCTTTACATGGAAAAACACGGACTCATTGAAAGTAACATCTCGGCTAGTGATGACTCTTGATGTGCTAGGATCCCAAAATCTAAACCCCTTGATCCCCTCCGTGTACCCCAAGAACACACACTTCTTGGCACGAGGCTCTAACTTTCCATCATTCCCATACGCATAAGCGAGACAACCAAAGATCCTAATCCTTCGAATAATCCACCGGTGACCCCCAACCAAACTTTCTCCGCCGTGTTCAACCCAAGAGCGGTATTTGGTGATCTATTAGCCAAGAACGCCGCCATCTTGACCGCTTCGGTCCAAATTCCCTTACTCAACTTTGCATGGAAAAGCATACATCGAGCCTTTTTTAACAAGGTCCTATTCATCCTCTCCGCCACTCCATTTTGTTGCGGTCTCCCGGCACAAGTCCTATGAAGCACAATACAAAGCTTCTTGCAAAAGATTGTGAATTCCTCCTTTACACATTCCAACCTATTGTCTGTCCTCAAACTCTTCACTTGCTTCCCAGTTTGCTTCTCTATCATCACTTTCCAAGCCTTAAATTCCCTAAAGACTTCATCCTTACTCTTCAAGAAGTAGACTCACACCTTCCTAGAGTAATCATCAATGATAGTGAGCATATACCTAGACCCTCCTATGGATGGCTCTCTTGATGGACCCCACCCCACAAATCCGAATGAACATAGTCAAGCGTTGACTTAATCTTATGAATGACCGCCTTAAAGCTAACCCTCCTTTACTTCCCAAGCACACAATGCTCGCAAAACTCCATAGATCCTATTGCTTGACTAACAAGAAGACCATTCTTTGACGACTCTAGTAAACCCCTTTCATACATGCGCCCTAACCTCAAATGCCACAACTTAGTATGATCCGACTCCTTCATTGAAGAACTAACACAAGTGGAACCCTCAATGGTAGACCCAGTTAGCTCATATAGCGACACCACTTTCTTGCCCTTCATAACCACTTGAACACCTAAAGTATCCTTAAGCACACCCTTTTCAAGAATGCACCTACACCTATTACTATCAAGAGCACCCAAAGATATCAAGTTCTTTTTCATGTCGGGGACATGCCTCACGTTACTCAACGTACGCACAAAACCATCAAACATCTTGATCCTCACGGTACCAACGCTTATCACCTTACATGACGCATTATTCCCAATAAGCACCACACCACCACTAACGCTCTCATATGTGGTGAACCAATGCTTATTGGGAGTAATGTGGTATGAACATCCCGAATCAAGAATCCATTGGTCTCTAGACCTAGCCTCCGACTCCACCGCAAGAAGTATAAGGCTATCATCATAAAAGTCCTCATCATCGCTACTATGAACCACCGCCGCCGAATCTTGTGAAGTGGAACCATTCCCATTCCACTTCCCCTTGCCCCTACTATTCTCCGGACAAAACCTCTTTATGTGACCCTTTTTGTACAATTGTAGCACACAACACTCTTAAGCCTAGACTTAGACCTAGACTTTCCATGCTTGGGTTTATTTTCCCTAAAGCTGCCTTTAGGCCTTCCCCTTACCACAAGACCTTCACCACCTTGTGACACATCATCAATCTTAGTCAATTTTTTATCTATCACAACTCTCGTTGCAAAAGCACCCTTAACCTCCTCATGTATAATTACACCCTTACCATACAACACCTTCTCCCTAAAGTGCTTATACTCCTTAGGCAAAGAACACAACAACTTTGTAGCAAGATCCTCATCATCCATAGTGACATCAAGATTACTTAAATCCATAATAATAGAATCAAACTCATCAAGATAGGATTTAAGAGAACTACCTTCCTCAAGTCTAAGATCATGAAGCTTGCTCTTCAACAACAACCAGTTGGTCAATCGACTTTGTCATGTACAAGGACTTTAGCTTCAACAAAAGCCCCACCGTTGTCTCCTCCTTCGCAACTTCTCTAAGGACCTCATTAGAAAGACTCCATTATAACAATGTGAGTGCCTTAATGTCCATATCTTCAAAATCCTCCATGGACATTATTGGAGGTCTCTTTGCTTTCCCCTACATGGCTTTCTCAAAACCATTTTGCACAAGAATTGCCCTCATCTTGAGTTTCCATAACCCAAAATTCACATTTCTATCAAACTTCTATATCTCAAATATTGTCACACCCATGGCTACCTTTCACCACTTCAAGATTCTACCAAGAACTTCTTAATTCAATGAATTCTAATCCTCCCAACACACAACACAAACTCTGATACCAATTTGTTAGAATTCAACCCAAGAAACTAAGCAAAATCACCACAAGATTATGAATAAAGAATTGCAAAATCAAGAAAGCACACCTAGAATTTGGGAGGTGGAGAAAATTCCAATATCAATGTGATATTGGACTATAAAACTCCACCCTTAACAACAATTGAATGAATATTATTGATGATTAGAATTTTGTATAGTGTATTGAAGAGCCCCTTAGGTTTATCAACAAAAAGTGAATTGATCAATTTCCCCAATTCGTCTCACTAAAACCCTAAGAATATAATTGTGGCTCTCCACTCAATCCTCATGACTAATTACAAATAATTTACAATGTGTGTCTTTACATGTAATTACACAAGCCTTATATAGACTTTGGACCGGGAGAGAAGTGAAGTAAATGTTCAAGAACATCAAATATAAACTATCGAACTAAATAGAACTTCCCGCTAAACTCGCTCGACCGGTCGAGAAAATCAAGGAGTCGAGCAAGCTGGTCGAGCAAGAGATCAAAATGTGGACATATGGTTCTGATCTCTTGCTCGACTGGTCGACCAACATATGGAGGTCGAGCCACTTGGTCGAGCACGCATCAAGTATCCAGAACAGATCATCCTTCACATATCATCTCAAACCTTTATACATACATGTTCACCTTCTCAAATGCACAAAGGTTGGGCTTTATTGAGTCACCACATCCAACAACATGTTTGTCTTGTTTTATTTTCATATATATGATGGTTTAATATATAGTATAAATTTTGATTTGCTAAGTAAAACAAGATATGAATTCTTTTATTATTACATTAATTTATGTATTAATTGAAATTTATATGTTACTCTTAATCTAGAGTATATGTCAATGCTTTAAATATTATTATGGTAATTAAAATTCCATAATATGTTATTATTTTGATTTTCAAAGATGTGCATTATTTGCATAAGTATACGTAAAGTTTCATACTAATATTTATTATGGAGAAAAGTATTAAATAAGTTTTATTCCGGTTAATGGGTTTGTTAAGGTATCTTATGTTGTCAGATAACGCCTAAATATTTGTTGTGACAATTATAAGGAAGAATTTAACTATTTAAGTTAAAGTTGATATTAATCGTTTTACCTGATTTAAAGTGTTTGATTTTATAGGAAAATCTTAATTAGTTTGGTAAATTTATTTTGAATCATTTTTAAAGTTCAAGATAAGGATGCATCTATATAGATTATGTTATTTATAACATCTACTATGAGTTTTATTTATTAGAACAAGGGATAATATATATCAATGATCTTTGATTATAGTATGAAGTGATGCTTTATTTATTTGAAAAATTATTTTCAATAATAGATAGGTTTAAATACCTACAAGTTTGTATAAATGGTTATGACATTTTGATCTTTTATAGATTGACTTGCTAATCTTTTGATAAAGCATGTATTTCTAAACGAGAAAAATATAAGTTTGTTTTATTCAGGAAAAGTTTTTAACGAAGTTTGATTTTGTTAAAGTTATCAAAATAAAAGGTTTTTAATATTTTGTATTCATATTTCTAATATGAAGATTTGCCCATGATTATGTATTTTGATATTTAAGTATCATATAAGTTTAAGCTTTCTAAAAGAAAGGAAGTAACGATGTGTTCATCATGGGGAATAATGTTTGAAGTTTAGTAACTTAATCTCCATGCAAGTATAACAATATGTTATAGATAGATTTTCATATTATATATGAAGATTGATGAGCATGTATTTATGTTCAAATATTATTAAGTGGTATTATACTTAATATGATAATTGATTATTGAATTTATTTCAATAAGCTTACCGAAGATACAATAGTTAAATAATTGTTGTATTTTCATATGGTATGTTGTATCATATATTTTTATAAATTATGATATATTTATTTTGGAATTGTATAAGTTAAGTTGATAAAGTAATAAGTCATATTCCTTATATGAAGGAAATGGGGGAGGTAAATGTTAAATTAATTTTAATATAAAAGTTAAAACGACTAAGATGTTAAGTATTTTATTATACTTAACATAAGGTCTAATATTACCCTCATGTTTTCCAGTTGAAATTATTTCCTAAATATTTGAAATGATTATATAAATTGAATGTAATTATAACTTATACAAAGATTCAAATTGTTTATAGTTGTTAAGTAAAGTTTTACTTACAACTTAAAGTTCTTTTATGAGGAAATTATTTGAATTGTTTGTGTTGTACCATGGATTTAATTAATCTTATAGTGGAAGTTCTTCATGTTTGAAGAGGTACTCAAGTATGAGTTTAATCTTTAGTGAATTGGTCATTCTCTATGTTGATCAAAACATGTGTTTATGGGGGAGGTACCAAGTTTTCATCACCCAAGAACAAACAGAGTTTTAACTTATTCTACTATGATATTAATGTTATTTGTCATGATTTACACAAATATGTAAACGGCATAGTTTAAAAATACTCATCTTTGTGATGTTTAAGCCAAAATCGTGCACAAAAACAATCTAGTGTGATTGATAAGTGGCTTGTATAAAGTATTGATAGTCAAGTGTAACTTTGATAATGCTATGACATCTAATTGAGGCAAAGCTGAAAATTAGGGCTTATCAAAGAAGGGATCACAATTCTTGACTATGTGAACAAAGTTCAAAGTTAGACGAAGCATTCTTACAAAGTCTAGGAATTTCATGGTTTAATGAAATTGGTACATGCCTATTCTTCAACACCATGAGTGAAACCCAATCCGACGCTAGAAGAAACATCTAGTCTTGAACTAAATGTGGATTGATCGCTCATCAGATGTTGGGAAGCAACACTTAAGTGATCTTAAGTTGCTTTATTCGTGATATTCACAAATGAGGTAGTAGAGTAGTCCCTCGAGGTCTCAATTTTCTAGAGTTATGAAGATCTCTAGATTGAGTGCTTTATTCACGAAAGCATGATAAACCAGGAGAAGCTACCTATATAAGTTCGAGGTATAGCCGCCTCAACGAAATCAAGGGGCATACTTATGATTTCAAAGAACTTATGAATAGATTTGGACACATGGCCTTTAACGTGTCAAGGATGTAAGATTAATGAGTTATTTTGTGTGTACTACTCCTTCAATTGGTTGGATATATCTGCTTAATTCAATCTGGAAGGACATTAGGGGATATGATCAATAGTAAAGATGCGTGGTACTAGGTGTCAATTCAATCCGCAAGGACATTGGCATATTGATGCATGAAATGGGTTGGAGATTATGGATCGCAAAAGAAGAAAAAAATTATACACTCTAAATGGGGGAGGATTGTTGGAATTTAGAGTGTATAATGGTTATCGGAAAGGTTAATTAATTATATTAAATAAATTAATTAATTAAATTAATTTATATTATCCTAAGGTTGAAAATTATATGTTTTAATCAAAACATGAAAGTCACGGCTCGTGGAAATATTCGTGGCTCACGAAACTGCACAAAAAAGTTTTTGCTTTTTGGGGCGCATAGGTCGCGGCCCGGACCTTTTACGCGGCCCGCGACTAATGTGTTTTTCCGGGAATTTTCCGTGCGACGTTCTGTTTTGTTTTGATGGTTATATAATAACTTCCTACAGTTATTATGGTTATTTTTAGCCATGTTCTTTGGGATGAACAGGTTGGACGAAAGGCGACTTTGGTTCGTGAATCAATCTCGTGTTTCGTGAATCAACCTCGTGTTTCATGAAGCAATGCTTTGCTTCGTGAAGTAGTGTAAGCTATTCTATAAATATAGAAGGCTTGTGTGTTATTCTCTACACATGCAATTTCTGATTTCTTTTCTTCTCTAGCATTTTACATCGAGAATTTGCAATCCTCGTTTGTAATTTTCTTATCTTCTTTCATTTAAGTTTCTCTTACATCATTCTAATTTTCGTGTGCTCGGAAGTTAGTATAATTCTTTGTATCTCAGAACATATTTCCGGTTTATTCCCAAGCACCGTAGTAGGGAGGAAATGATGTTTCAGGAAAGAGCATCTCGCCTAGAATTAATATCAAGATCCAACAAAAGCTTCTTGTTACTATAATCGGTGTGTGGTGATTCCTGATGATCAAGATTGCTTTTGGTGTATGCTAAGCAAATGTTTGAACTTGTCATATGTAATTTGGTTTTCTACTACAAACTTGTAACTTTATTTTATTGTTTATTTATAAAATTAAAGTCACATTTCTAACAGTCATTGCAGTAATTTATTTTACAGTGTGCATAATTAATAATTATATAACTTTATTAGAAAGTAGGATTGAATTAGAAATTAAAGCAATAAATAAGCTGACCTTAGAGAGAATATAAGTTTGTAATTCACTACTACAAATCATCACTTGTGCCACTAATTATGCCACGGGAATTCAAAATCCGTGGCAAGTTTTGATCTTGCCACGGGAAAAATAGGTTTCAAGACAATATCACAACCATACCCAAGTTTTTTGCCACGGGTAAATATAATCGTGGCAAAGATGCACTTGTGCCACAAGTTATGCCACGGGTAAATATATACCGTGGCAAACAAACACTTTTGCCACGGGTAAATTAATATCGTGGCAAACAAGCACTTGCGCCACAAATCTTGCCACGGGAAATTTAATTTTTTTGTGGCAAATAAAAAGTTGCACCAAAAATTATGTTACAACAAAATATTTATCTGACAAAAAATTTGTGCCACAAATTATGTCTCGGGTAAATACTTATGATGGAAAATAAGGACTTGTAGGCCACGATTAAATAGCTATTGTGTGATTGTGTTATAAATTAGACACTTGAATTTGAATTATTCGCAAGTTTTGATCTTGCCATGGATAGTATATTTTAAGAGAAAATTAAAAAAATAAAAAATTTATCAGTTATTTAAATTTCAAAATATACATTCAACTTAATTAGTTCTATATTTATTAGAAAAAAAGATCATCATAATAAAAATGTAAAATTAGTGTTACTACCAAAAAAGAAAAGTTGATGCTCCATATCCTCTTTTATATGGAGCATCAAGATACCTCCTAGAGTCCATCTGACTTTATGGTTGGCGAGTCTTGAGAAACTGAAAACGGGTGACCTACTGGTGAATAAGGGGATCATTGACCCTACACACGCCCTATGCCCTTTTTGCAGTAGAGAGGTGGAGTCAAACTCTCATGTACTATTCACGTGTACCTTCTCTTGGAGTTTGTGGATGAAAGTCCTCAAATGGTGGGGAATATCTGCAGTCCTCCCCTAACAGATGCGTCCCTTTTGTATTGGCATGGAAACAATTACCACCACGGAGGAGTAAAGGGAAAGTGTGGAATCTTGTGTTGGGATGTGTGTTATGGTCTCTTTGGTTCGAACGTAACAAGATTAAATTTGAGAATGGATCCGCAGACCTAAAGTTCTTATTTTATACTTTGAAGATCAGGGTGTGCACATGGGTGAAAGAGTTGCTGGGAATGGACTTGCCTCCCTCTACTATTACATCTGCCGAATTTAGGGGCTTCCTGTAGGATTTGGGATGATAAGCATAAGTGCAAGGAAATCATTGTATGGCTTATAGGGTCAGTGATGTATTCTAGGGTAGTTGGTAAGTCTGGTGTAGGAGGGTTTGATGTATATACTTTCTTTAGGAATGGTGTGTAAGGTGTTAGTGGAACTGGTGTGTAAGGTGCTACGGGGCTTTTGGTGTTTGGAGGCATAGCCCACCCCAATGCTTTGTTCCGGGTGGCCTGGTTCTTGGCCCCCAAATTCAATGGTTTTTTCCCCTCGCGGGGTTTTTTATGCCGGCGATTTTAGGGTATCCAAGTCCTAGTGAGGATGTTTTTATTCAGCTATATATATAATTCCAAATTTTCAAAAAAAAAAGAATGACAAACAAAAGGAATATTAAATAGATTTGCATTTATATATGGTTTAAAAAAAATCTCTTAGTTTTTCATCTCCAAGTTCTAGCATTTAAAAAAGGCAAATTCTACTTGGTAAGCACCAAGTATAGTGAAACGCCCACAATAACTATTTTTGTTTGCCATTCTACCAAATAGCACTCAACATGGCAAAAACATCTACAGTAACGATACTGGTCAAAAAAACGTTAATGAAACGTTAACTTGTGAAATTATGCATTTGCCCTTGTTTAATTCTAATAAAAGGATACTCTTCCTTCTTCTTCATTTCACGCATTTCCTTCTACTGCCATTGAAGTCAAGCTTGAAGGCAATGGTCTTCAATGACGGATTCGGGCAATGTTTTCATCGTTAACTATGGGATTGGATTTGAATACTGATTATTTTCAATTTCCCTTCTTGCTTTCAAATACTCCATTTTAAGTGACCCTTTATCAATTCTAGATTCATGGAATTACTTAGACTCATGGAATTTAGCTTAACTCTTCCTAATAATCAGTTATTGGGGTTCTATACCATTTGATTTAGGCCTCATTGAAACTCTCTTGCACCTTAATCTATCCTATAAGTTCTTCAATGGGTCTTTACACGTTAACCAATTTGAGATACTTGAATCTTTCTTATAACAAAATTTCTGGTGCAATTCCGGCAGATTTTGCCTTTGGGGTGATTTTCCAAAAAAATGCTACTATTTGATGAAGATTATGAAGAGGGTAAAAGATTCAAGTATTTCTGAAAAATGTTTTATAGTAATTTTCTGGTTAAGAGGGAGATTGGAGAATATGAAAATACTTGAATGGAATTGAGGGAAGATGCTACTATTGTTTCCTCTAATGAAAATGAAATTAGGATGTGAAAGGACAGGTAGATTATAATAATTTCATATTCTCCAATCACAATAGAGGGTAAATTATAATACTTGAATGAAAATACTTGATTGGAGAATATAAAAATACTTGAATGAAAATACTTGAATGAAGATACTTAAATCTTTCTTATAACAATTTAGCCATTGTTGTGATTGGAGAAGATGAAGATTATGAAGAGGGAGATGAAGACTATGAACAGGGCAAAATCGTAATTTCCAAATTTAACGGTCACTTAACGTTTTTTAACCGATATAGTTACGGCAGCTAGTTTTACAACAGTTGGTGCTTACCATGTAGAATGGAAAACAAGAATAGTTATTGTGGACGTTTCACTATACCTGGTGGTTACCAGATAGAATTTCCCTTTAAAAAATTTACTTGACATGTACATAACTATACTTTGATATAAAACTAAAAAATTATGATAATGATTTATTCATATTTTTTTAATTAAAAAATTATTATTCATTATAAAAAAATACATATAAAATTAGTATTAATGTAATATAATACCTCTTCATCTTTCCTATGGTATTTGTCACAAGTATAATCTTTGTGGGAACAATAAAATGGAATAAAATTAGTTGTTACATATGTTTTGTTAAACAAGTGTTATATATGGAGAAATGGTCGTAATCTAAAAGATAAGCGAAATGTGTGGAGGAGAGTACAAAAAAGAGTAGAATGTAATAAAACATAAAAGTATAGAAAACCTCATTAGATAGAACAAAATAAATAAACAATGCAAGTATTTTATAAAGCTTTAGTTATATAAAAAACAATGCATAATTAGGATATTTGCACTCTATTTATTCTTCTAAACAATTTATTTTTAGTTTTTAATCTATAAATTAAATCATAGTCAAATTAAAACATAGTCAAATGAGATCTTCTTGAATTCGTCTCAATACAAGAATTAATAATATCCACTATTTATATTTTTTATTATGGATAATTAAAAATATAAAAGTTTAAATTAATATATTAGACTACAAAAAAATCAAATGTTTGTAAATAATTTGAAAGGCTAGAAGTAGTCGCTAGCTTAATTACTACGTAGATATATATACCGGTGAGCTTGATTATTACTCTATAAGTCTTTGGCTTGTTTAGTAGACCTAAATCACCATGAATATATTCATTGATATGTCATTTTCAGTCTTGGACTACATTAATAACCATGCTTATTATTTTTCAACAATTTTTTTTCTTTACAAAAGTAATTTCAATTAATTATTATTTGAATATGTGATATAAGATGGTGTTGGAAAATTATTAAAAAAAACTTCATTTTAAGTTGTATAAATCTTGTTCGTAGTTTGTCAAACTGTTTACTAGTAAGTAAGGTCGTGCTGACGACCTTAAACATACAGCAAAACTCATACTCTTCCAAATGTACATCTTTGTCCACTAAATCAATACGCATCGACTGAGACGGTGAGACCCAACAAACTCTAAACTCCAAAGAGATGCTAGAAATTTCATACCAAGCTTCGCCCGAAACGGAAAACATATCGCTCCAAACTTACGGGATTCGGATCTAAGACTATATATTCTGGACAAGATCGTGTGCAATTTCAACCGAAGTTGACTGAGACTATTTAATAATATTGAGATTACTATATTTAATATTAGGAAAAATTGTTGAAAATAATAAACTGTTTACTCATTTGCTGAAATATACACACCTATTAATTATTTTTAAAATAATTTTATCTTTAATAGGTTTTTGCTCCAAACATATCACCAATACTCCTAATATTCAAAGAAAACTATCCTAGAAGAGTTACACAGTAGGTTCTGCCTCCAAAACAAGTAAGCTTCGACGCCCAAATTGGACATACTTGACTGATAATAAAAGGTTTCCAATTAGCTCCAAAAGCATCTCATGCCAAACCATTATTAAGTTGATTAATGAGCCACAAGTTTTTAGTATATGGACATTTTACTCATATCATTAATAATTAAGTCTTCTATGATTAATGAACCTTTGTGTATGGCAATGGACTCCTTGCTTAGAATAAACCATGAAATGAACAACACCGTGATGAAGATTCGTTGCAACACAATGGTCACCGGAAATCTTGATAAAAGGTTGAAGGCGTCTACAAGCTTTCCTTTTGTGATATATCCCCCACAAAGGTACTTGGGTTATGATAATGGATATTCACAACGAGATACAATCAACCACATCAACCGGTTAGTACAAACCGATTGAACTAAACAACAATGTGTTTCCAAAGAAAATGAAATCAGAAAACAAAAGAGAAGTTAATTACTCTTCTCAATGAATCAAGAGAAAATGAGAGAAAGAACATAGAATTTCTGATTCTATCAAAAAGTGATTTGATATGCATGTGCCCACATCTATATATAGAGTGTGAAGAGTCACATGTCTTCATCCAATCAATGCTTGGTGGTTACCAGGCATTTAGAGTGTTTTGTGATGTAAAACACCCGTCCATAACAACACAATCCTCCATGAAGCATAGCTTAGCTTCGTGAAACAAGACACTGTTTGAGCAAATGCCAAAACAACAAACAGAAGCATTCTGTTTTGTTCCGTTGTTATGTTTATGCTTAGTTTATGCTTTTAACACGTCTCTAAGCTTTGGATATATGTCCTACTTGCTCTAAATCTCCAACAATCCTCCCCCATTTAGAGCCTTTAGGACATTTCTTTCCCTTTCTCAAAAGAAAACTGATCTCATAATCACATTCCATGCATCAATGCTAATGTCCCTGCGGATTGAATTAACACCTAGTACAACATACTTGACAAATGATCGTGAAATGATGATGTCCCTGCGGATTGAATCACATAACACATCTGACCATTTGAAGATGAAGTACACACAGAACAACTAACGCTTTTGTCGTTTCTTGACACATTATAACGGCCGTGTCCATATCTATTCATAAGTTTATCATAGTCGATACGCTAATCTTGACTACTTGAAGCGGCCACACTTCAAACTTATATAGGTAGGTTCTCATTACGTAAAATATATCCCCGTGAGTGGATATCACCAAGAGCTCTTCTACTCCTGGCCTTGAGAACTTTCAAGGGACGACTACCTCGCTAATTCACGGTTCCAAAGCAACGATGGGTCACTAAACTTTGTTGCTTACAAAATCCATAGAGAATTACACCACATTGAATTCAGACACAATGTTTCTTTGTGCGTGAATTGGGCTTTCTAAATGAATTCTTTAGCGTAAACCGATTGCAATTGACGCTTGTTCAATTGAATCCTTACTCATGGCTTTCGTAAAGAAATCAGCCAAATTGAACTTAGTGTTCACATAATCAAGAGTTATGACCCCATTAACGATAAGCCCTTGCACTAGGCTGTGCCTAAGAGCAATATGACGGGATTTACCGTTATACACTTGACTATAAGCTTTCGCCAATGCCGCTTTGCAATCTGTATGAATTGCCACCGGTGCTATAGGCATTGGTAAGATGGGTAACTCAAACATGAGATCCCTTAACCATTCCGCTTCCTTCCCAGCAGATGCCAACGCAATAAACTCGGAAGCCATAGTGGAATCAGCGATGCACGTTTGTTTCTTGGAAGACCATGAAATGACACCTCCCCCATAAACAAACACCCAACCACTTGTTGAAGAATTATTTTCTTCATTCGTGATCCAACTTGCATCGGAATAACCTTCCAAAACCGGAGGGTCACCACTATAAGTGATACCACGGTCTAAGGTACCTTTCAAGTATCTTAATACTCTTCTAATCGCATTCCAATGATGCGGACCCGGATTGCTAGTAAACCTACTCAACTTTGCAACCGCAAACGCAATATCCGGTCTAGTACATGTCATCGCATACATTAGCGATCCAATTACCTTCGAATAGGACAATTGAGAAACTGGTTCTTTATCATGTCTAAACAACTTGACATGAGGATCCATGGGGTTCGAGATAGGAGTTGACTCGAGCATATTGAATCTTTTAAGTACTTTCTCAATGTAATGAGATTGACTTAATTTGATTCCATTGCCGTCTCTAATGATCCTTATGCCTAAGATCACATCGGCCTCCCCCATATCCTTCATTTGGAAGGAACTAGACAAAAATTCTTTTGTCTCTTGAACCCGTACTAAATCAGTACCAAAGATGAGCATATCATCAACGTAGAGACATATTATGACTCCGTTGCCTTGCCCATTAAACATGCTATAAATGCACTTATTGTCTTGAATCAATTTGAACCAAAAGGACAAAACAATTCATCAAATTATTCACTCGGTGAAATTTTTCCTCAAAATGACTTTTTATTAAATATCTCAAACTAGAGATAATTTAATTTCTTTGTCAAAAACTAAGACAAATGTTTATGGATAAACATCATCTTTATATATTCACACTTGGAAGTTTCAAAATTACTTCCCCATTTGTAAACTTTCAATCACTAAAGGAAATGTCAATTCTTTGCGATTCAATTCAAAATTGAATTTCATGCATAAAATATGCATAACTTGAGTAATTTACTCACATTATTACAAACTAGTAATAATAAATCAATTGTTTAATATTATGAAATATATTTACCATAATCTTCAGTTTATAAGTATAAAATACATTATCATACTACTTGATAATCTCATGTCTTAAAGGACACAACTTTATCAGTAAATACTTATAATGCCTCTTATAGTTATTAAAATAAATCAATTTGTCACATATAATTTATAAATAAATTATATATATAATCCATTTTCTCATATGGACCAAATAAACATACCAAAATATTATTACAAACTAGTAATAATAATTTTGAATTATAATCATTATGGAATTTTAATCACCATAAAACATAATTTGCAAAATCTATGCAAATTAATTATTCTCTTATTTAGAATACCAATTTATTTCATACCTATTTTCATAAGTAATGATAAAAATAACCATTTAATTATAATTTCAACATTGTTGAATTATACATAATAATTAATCTTAATTATTATTAATATAGTCCAACCATATTAAACTTGAATTTAATATGTTCCATATACATAAATATGTATATTCATATGACACATAAATCCTACCCCTTAATCTTAGTTATGATATAATTAGATTCACTTGGGTAAATACATAACTCTTTTGAGTATGCCAAAATAAATCATTACCCCTTAATATTATTTTATAATAAACTTGGGTTAACAAAATTATATGTCAATTAAATTCTTATCTCATCTCAAGAGATACATGACAAGAGTCAATTAAAACATCATTTACTTATAAGTAGTTATAACAAAATAACTACCATAACCAACCATAAAATGGTTCCATCAATTAAATTGATTCTTTATTTCATGATCTTACAATTTAAAACAACATGAATAATATTAATCATAAATACGTTAAACAATAAAACATATCATGATAGTATGTACCATATAACAAGAAAGACCAAATACTCAACAAAATTAGTTGATCGAACATACTTCTTAACATTATATAAAACAAATATAATAATGACCACTTAACAAAATCATAAGAAATGTATGCCATGTTAAGTTATTAACTTACCTTTACATTTTCGTAAGGATATCATATACTACCAAAGCATATCACTTTATGCAATATTATCCAAGAAATCATAATTTATAATCATATCACATAAAATATCTTATTAACATAACATAGTTAATATATTAATAACCTTATGATAAGCGATCATGATATAAATCATCCAAATAGAATGCGGCAACTTTTGCCTCTTGTAATATAATAAAGCAAACACCATTATAAACAAAATTAGAATGATACCAACAAATATTGTAACTTGGTCAATTAATCTAAATGCCAAAAAGGATATGCTCGCACGATTAGAATATATAACCGAAAAAACTTGATTAAATTTAATTAATCCAAAACTTAAAACACATTTCATGGAAAAACTTACCATAACAAAAAAAAACATACTTTCGGTTATGATGCAACACCACTTACATCAATTATCAACATGATAAAACAAAATTAATCATTTCTTTAAACATGCCTCATAAAAATTAAATTCCATCAAAAACTTGAACAAAATCATCCTTTAATCAAATAAAAATTTGACTAAACACATACTTTATGTATACTTGGCAATTATAATTTATATATAATATATAAATCTTAACCATTGTAATACTTTTATTCCATACTACAAAAATTTCATTGCCCTTTTAACCATGATGATCACAAGAATAAATTCTATTCTCTTTTCTTAATAAAATATTAAGAAAACAGCACTTTATGATTTGCATCATAAATTTCCATCATCAAAAATATACATACCCACTTCTCTAGATCATATCTTTATAAAACACTATTACCCACATGCTTTACTTCAAATTAACATAAATTTGAACACATGTATATGATCATTCAAAAGAAGATTTAAATGTATGTAAATACTTTCTCACAATTTTTAGCACAAAAACATCAGGCATAATTTATGATAAATAAATTACATGAAAGAAAAACTTACTTGTTTTCCATGATACTTCTTATTAAAAAATTAATCAAGAGTATAAATATATCATTTGCCTTCATCAAAATATCCATAACGAAAATTTGCCCAATTTCATGAAGTTTGATGTGAGATCCTTAATGCTTGCCATGATCAAAGAATATATCACAAAAGATTGTTAAAAATAATAATGCGAACCTTTGTGTATGGCAATGGAATCCTTGCTTAGAATAAACCATGAAATGAACAACACCGTGATGAAGATTCGTTGCAACACAATGGTCACCGGAAATCTTGATAAAAGGTTGAAGGCGTCTACAAGCTTTCCTTTTGTGATATATCCCCCACAAAGGTACTTGGGTTATGATAATGGATATTCACAACGAGATACAATCAACCACATCAACCGGTTAGTACAAACCGATTGAACTAAACAACAATGTGTTTCCAAAGAAAATGAAATCAGAAAACAAAAGAGAAGTTAATTACTCTTCTCAATGAATCAAGAGAAAATGAGAGAAAGAACATAGAATTTCTGATTCTATCAAAAAGTGATTTGATATGCATGTGCCCACATCTATATATAGAGTGTGAAGAGTCACATGTCTTCATCCAATCAATGCTTGGTGGTTACCAGGCATTTAGAGTGTTTTGTGATGTAAAACACCCGTCCATAACAACACAATCCTCCATGAAGCATAGCTTAGCTTCGTGAAACAAGACACTGTTTGAGCAAATGCCAAAACAACAAACAGAAGCATTCTGTTTTGTTCCGTTGTTATGTTTATGCTTAGTTTATGCTTTTAACACGTCTCTAAGCTTTGGATATATGTCCTACTTGCTCTAAATCTCCAACATTCTATGATTAATGAACTACAAGTTTCCCGTATTGACCAAGTGTTAGTTTACGAATGTGTCCAGCAAAGATTGTTGATTATATTTATGTGGATCAAAGTAATTGATGGAGAAAATGGACTGGAACCTTGACGTACAGTTTGCGATTCCGTGAGCCAATTTCTGCCAACGGTCTCGGTTCCAGGACGGTTCTTTGGCTATTTGGGGCCAATTAGATTCTGAGTACGTAACCAGAATATTAGGAGTATTAAAGACATGTACGTAACCAGAATTTTAGGAGTATTAAAGACATGTACGTAACCAGAATATTAGGAGTATTAAAGACATTAAATGATATGCTATAAAATATTTGTCTAATAAGAACATGAAAAGAGCAGGAAAATTCTTATTGTGAAGTCGACATGTGACCCAATCGTTTTATCATTAGTATACCGTATAGATTAAGAATAAAATACAAATTAAGAGTGATAAGTGAATAGTTTTCCAAAAGTAAATGAGACTAATAGGAAGAATAGGAGAGAGTATTATTTAATTTAATTTATTAATAAATTTGATGGAGGAAAAGTAGGAACCGTAAACATTAAAAAAAGTATTAAAATAAAGTTAGTGGAAAACTATGGTGACCACAACTAATAAAAAAATCATAACATCTATTAAAAAGACTGTAAAATGCTAATCATAATCATAATCATAATCATAATCATATCATAATCATAATAACATCTATTAAAAAGACTGTAAAATGCCAAATGTCACCATTCTAAAGCTTCTGCCAAGTGTAATTTTCTAATTGGAGAATTAAGATTGATTGATTAAAATTGATTGACCTATTTAATATAGTAATTTTTACTATTGACCTTTGCCATCTAATCATAGAATTAATTACAATTTATTAAGAAACAATCATAACAATTATAATCATCATATCATAATCATCATAACATCTATTAAAAAGACTGTAAAATGTCAAATGTCATCATTCTAAAGCTTCTGCCAAGTGTAATTTTCTAATTGGAGAATTAAGATTGATTGATTGAAATTGATTGACCTATCTAATAAAGTAAACTTTACTATTGACCTTTGCCATCTAATTATAGAATTAATTACAATTTTATTAAGAAACAAATAGTTTGATATATATTGTCAATATTTAAATTATGTTTGATAATAATTCTATTTATTATTGAATGTAAATCAAACATAATAGATAGGTCAAACATAATATATATCAAACAAATAGTTTGATATATATTGTCAATATTTAAATTATGTTTGATAATAATTCTATTTAATCAAGAATATTATGTTTCATATCAAACTATATGAATTTTCTTAATCTTATATTGTTATTTGTAAATATATTGACATAAAAACTTGAAAACAAAATAAAGTAAAAATCATTTACATGACATACATAAATTTTTAGATATGTATTAAGCAAAAATATAATAATTGTATATTTTAATGAAATTGCTTACACAGAAACTTGAAAACAAAATAAAATAAGAATCTTTTATATGGGATATTCAGAATTTTATAGGAGTATAAGAAATTAGGGAACAACATATTTATACCATCTTTTAATTTGATTTGATATTTGATTCAACTCATTAAGCTGCTAAAGGACGATTGCTTTCAATTCATCCCATTTTGATGTTGAAATACACTATATATATATATATATATATATATATATATATATATATATATATATATATATATATATATATATATATATATATATATATATATATATATATATATATATATATATATATATATATATATATATATATATATATTATATACTCGCCATTTGCTAACCTACAATGCATATTTGTTTTCTAAATTTACTAATCTCTCTTATTACTCAGTTTATTTTTTAGCAAATAATTAATTTAGTTAATAATTGTAATATTATTATTATACTGATAACTATATTTGAATGAAAATATTTGAATAAGATAAAAATAATACGTAGTTGAATCATTAATAAAAAGTATAATTTTTATATTAATATATATAGTAAAAAAACCGTGCATTGCACGGGATTCTATACTAGTATTTTTACAAAGCTAGTGCGTGGGGAACATGTGGTGACCATATTGAATATAAAAATGTTAAAATGAAGTCATTGGAAAATATGTAGGGACCACAAGCATTATATTTAACTGAGGATGAACAAATTTATTTTGGTTCAAATTTTATGATATAAATATAAATATTCTTGATAGGAATAACAATTAGAACACCTAAAAATAACAGATGAAAATTTCTTTAATGAACACAAGCAATAAACTGGCTAACTTAATTATTACTCTATAAGTCTTTGGCTTCTTTAGTAGAACTAAAATTACCACAAAAGTCTTTATTCATTGATATGTCATTTAATGTCTTGGACTAAATTTGTCAAATACTCCTGGTATTCCTTTCAAGTAACTTGTTTGCTACTGTACACTTGTTATTGCACTAACTTATTTTAAAGTGTGCATAATTAATAATTACATAGAATTTAGTAGATACAAGAAATGAATTAGAGATTCAAACAAAAAATAATTTGAAGTTAGAGAATATAAGATTGTAAATAAGATTAAAAGAAAAAAGGGAGACCTCAAGAATAAAAACAAGTGGAAAATTAGTGTTACAATTAAAAATAAAAGTTGTGCAAATTAAAATGGAGTGAGAGACAAAATAAATATTAGCTAGATTCGATTATATATAGTTAGAAAAAATCACTTGGTTTTTCATCTCCAAGTTGTAGCATTTAAAAAATTCACTTGACATTTACATAACTATACTTTGATATAAAACTAGAAAATGATGATAAAAACTTTTTCGTTATATAATTATACTCATATTTTTTTAATAAAAAAAATTACTTTTCATTAAAAAAAATACATATAAAATTAGTTCTTCCTCCCCATTCACACCACTTTGTTATATATATGATCTCAAAAAAAAAATTTACTTAGTTTCTGATCTCCAAGTTCTAGTATTTAAAAGTTTTCTTGACGTTTACATATATATAAATTTATATAAAAAATACTACCTCCGTTCTTTCCGTTTGAAATATTCCACTATAAGGAGAGAGAAATTTGATTAATGTTTTAAAACATATTTAGAAGATAAAATATATCCATGTATGATCTGTTAGGTTCGTTTTAATGTATACTTTTTATCATGTATTTTTTTTATAATTTTATATTATATGTATTTAGAGATATTAAGGTTTAAAATTTACTCTTAAAATTGTGTAAAAAGTAAAATGAGAAGAACAAAAAGAAATAGATGGATTAGATAATAAAGATAGTTTTTCGTAATTCGATTATATTCATATTTTTCAAAAAAGTGTGGTATATGGAGAAATGGGAGAAATCTATAAATAAGGTGAAAAGATAAGTTAAATGTGTAAATTAGACTAAGAAAAGTGTGACTCATAACTATAGAAATAAAAATATAGCAAACCTCAACGTATAGAACAAAATAAAATAAAATGATGAGTATTTTATAAAGTTTGAGTTTTATAAAAAAATTAAATAAATAGTGTCAAATATATTACTGGCTAGCTTGAAAAGTACTCCCTCCGTTTCTTAATAAAGTTTTCACGAGGAATGTTAATGGAAATCAAGAAAACAAGAATCTTTTAAATAGTTGATAATTTAATTGATTAATAAATTTGATGGAGGAATAGTAGGAACCATAAATATTAAAAAAAAATATAAAAATAAAGTTAGTGGAAAAATATGGTGACCATAACTAATAAAAAAATGGTTTTATAATGTTTGTGCGTGGAAAAGATGTAGTGACCACATTTAAATATGAAACTGTTAAAACAAAATCGGTGGAAAATATATAGATTACATAAGCATTATTAAATATATAACTGAGGATAAACAAGTTTATTTGGTTCAAAATTTGTGATATAAATATAAAGAGTTTTTACGGGAATAACAACTAGAACACCTAAAAATGAGAAATGGAAACTTCTTTATGCTATGTTTGGAAATGTTGATTTCATTTGAAAATGTGGATTTGACTCAAATTTAGTGTTTGGCAAGTAAAAGATTTTCAAATTTGAATTTGAGTCAAATCCACTAATGTTTTAAAAAATGGTTAAAGATAAGTATTTGAGAATCACTTCCCTAAGCTTGTGATTCTGAAATTCTTCTTTAATGAATTCATAATTGAAATATACATTTCCAAATGGAATACTTGTTCCCAAACGCAACCTTAAGGAATATAGAGAATAAAATGGCTAGCTTAATTATTACTTTATAAGTCTTTGGCTTATTTAGTAGACCTAAAATTACAATAAAAGTCTTCATTGATATGTTATTTATAAGTCTTTGGCTTGTTTAGTAGACCTAAAATTATACTCATAAAAGTCTTCATTGATATGTCATTTAAAAGTCGTTGGCTTGTTTAGTAGACCTAAAATACCCCCGTCATATACTCCTGGTATTCCTTTCAAGTAACTCGTTTGCTATTGTACACTTGTTATTGCACTAATTTACATTAAAGTGTGCATTATTAATAATAATATATGATTTAGTAGAAACTAGGAATGAATTAGGGATTAAAACAAAAAATAAGTTGATGTTAGAGAGAAGATAATCAACTTTTTACTCTTCCGCTGTGATAAACCAAACCTGATTATTTAAAATAATTTCATCTTTAATAGGTTTTTGCTCTGAGCATATCCCGAGACTGTATTTAATACTCCTAATATTCAAAGAACTATCTTGGAGTTACACAGTAGGTTCTGCCTCCAAAACAAGTAAGCTTCGACCAAATTTGAGATACTCGACTGATACTATGCATAATCTCCTCTAAAGACTTCCAATTAGCTCTAAAAGCATCTCATTCCAAACCATAATTAAGCTGAATAATGAACCACAAGTTTCCAGCATATGGACATTTACTCATATCATTAAACAAAATATTTTAATTAAGTCATCTATGATTAATGAACACAAGTTTCTAGTATTGACCAAGTCTTAGTTTACGAATGTATCAAGAAAAGATTGTTGATTATATTTATGTGGATCAAAAATAGTTGAGGTAAGTGTAGCATACGCTAAACACTCATCACATAACGCATATAAATTGGATGATCTTTCATTATTTTCTTACACCCACCCAACTAAATTACTAGTTAAAACTGGACAGAAACAAATACTATTATATTGCCTGAGGATGAGATCGCAAGTTCCAAATATTTTCCTCCTTCTTTGTTGGTGTTTAGTACTATGTTACCTCTTCAATGTACATCTTGCTAATGCTAATGGGTTGTGCATCGACAAAGAGAGGGATGCTCTTTTGCAGTTTAAAGCTGGGGTTTTGGAACGACTCTTGTGGGTTACTATCTTCTTGGAATCATCATGATTGTTGTCAATGGGATGGTGTCCATTGTAGTAACCACACTGGTCATGTAATCAAGCTTATCCTCCGTACAGATGATGTTTACATTATGTATGAATTTGATAGTTGTCTACATGGTAAGCTCAGCTCTTCACTTGTTGATTTAAAGCAATTGAGATACTTGGACCTTGACATTAATAATTTCTTTAGTAACCAACCCTTTCCAAGTTTCATTAGTTCCCTTTCTAAATTGGAATACCTTAATCTTTCCAACTCTTTTTTTCAGGGAGATATTCCTCCCCAGCTAGGAAATCTTTCTCACTTAACTGTCCTCGATCTTAGCTTTAATGGCAATATGGCTGGAGACTTGTCGTGGCTTTCCCGTCTAACTTTTCTGAGACATATAAATTTGAGTGGTGTAGATTTAAGTAAAGCCACAAACTGGTTGAAAATTGTCAACAACCTCCCTTTTTTAAGGGTCCTTCGGTTGGATTCATGTCTGTTAGAAATTGTTCCAAGGCCACTATCATACATAAATTCATCAACCACTCTCTCTGTTCTTAGCCTTGCACAGAATTACCTTAATGATTCTTCAATATTTCAATGGTTATTCAACTTGTCCGGGAATTAATACTCACCTTACACATATTGATTTGTCTCAAAACCAATTACATGGTCCCCTTCCAAGTAGTTTCGGAAATTTACAGGCTCTTTCATATCTAGACCTCTCCAATAACAACTTAGATGGAACTGTTCCAACTAGTTTCCGAAAACTCCAATCACTCTCTTTTTTATCCCTCGCATACAATCAATTTCATGGTCAAATCCCCGATGTTGGTAATTCAAAGAATCTCACTATTTTCGATCTCTCATCAAATAAGTTTCAGGTTTGGCCTAAAACATTCAGTCTAATGTGCAGCTTACAAGAACTCTACTTGGATTTCAATAGCCTCACCCAAGAGCTTTCTACCATAATCCAAACATTAACTGGATTTGGATGTGTTAATTACTCATTATCAGATTTAGACCTTAGTAATAACCAAATTTGGGGTTCAGTTCCTAGCAATATTGTTGCCTTTTCTTCTTTGTCTGTCTTAGATCTTGGTGGTAATCGGTTGAATGGAACCATTAGTCAGAGTTTGGGGAAACTATCGATGTTGATACTCTTAAATCTTTCTTCTAATTCTTTGAAAGATTCTCTCTTTACAAACCACTTCTCAAATCTTTCATATCTAGTAGACTTGGACTTGTCGTACAATCCAGAACTCAAATTCAAAGCAATCCCTCCATCTCAACTCCATAGTATTCAACTGGGGTCCTGCAAATTGGGGCCTTCATTTCCAAAGTGGCTTTTAGCTCAAAAACGTTATTCGGTACTTGATATCTCTAGTGCTGGAATTTCAGACAGGATTCCTAAGTCCTTTTGGAACTCGCTATCACCCCAACTAAACTTTCTCAACATGTCTCACAACAACATCCATGGCACTCTTCCAACTTTGTACCAAGAACGTTCTTTTCATGATCTTGATTATTTAGATATAGATTTGAGCTTTAATAGTTTTGAAGGTACATTGCCATTATTATTTCCCGCAGTTACTTCATTTCTCTTAAATGACAACAAACTTTCTGACCCAAGTTTTTTCTTGTGCCCCAAAAATATGTCAAGGCTAAGGACTCTTGACCTTTCCAATAACTTATTGTCTGGAGAACTTCCTGATTGCTGGATGAATTTCAGTCAGTTGTGTATCCTGCGCTTAGCTAACAACAACATTTTTGGAGTTGTACCAGCTTCCATTGGTTACTTGGAGCAACTCCAAGTGTTGCATTTGAGCAACAATAGCTTTTCAGGACAAGTGCCGAGATCATTTGATAATTTAACATCCTTGAATGTTCTTGATCTTGCTTATAATTCATTAAGTGGGTTAATCCAGTCGGCCATTGGAAAATATTCAAAAAAATTAATTATTCTAAGGTTACGAAACAATCACTTTGTTGGTGGGATTCCTTTAAGCCTTTGTGAATTCTCCTTTCTACAAATTTTGGATCTTTCAAAGAATCACATCAGTGGTAGCATTCCAAAATGCATATACAATTTAACATCAATGAAAAATGGGACCAATTTACTACCAGAACTGCAATATGATCCAGAATGGGACCTTGAGCTTTCAAATAGTGATTATTACATTGAAGCTGCAACGATTATGTGGAAAAGAAAAGACTCGATCTTCAGGAATTCTCTGGGACTAGTCAAAGAAATTGATATGTCGAACAATGAGCTACAAGGAGAGATTCCGAATGAAATATTTTCGTTGACAGGTCTTGTATCTTTGGACTTGTCAAGCAACACTCTAAGTGGAACCTTTACTACTAAAGTAGGACAACTGACGGAATTAGAGTTCCTTGATCTATCAAACAATCATCTCTCTGGCGAAATCCCAGAGAGCCTTGCTAATTTGAATTCTCTTGGCATCTTGGATTTGTCATATAATAACTTGTCTGGAGAAATTCCCACAGGGCCTTTGCTTCAAGGTTTTGATACTTCAGCATATGAAGGAAACCCTAATCTATGTGGGATGCCACTACCCAAATGTCCGTGGGAGCATCCAACACCCGACCTCAATGCACTTGATCATTACAATGATGAGAATGAAAGTGAAGGCATCTATCATCTGGGGCTGTACATAAGTTTGGTGTTGGGATTTATTATAGGATTTTGGGGAGTTTGTGGAAGTTTGGTGCTAAAAAGATCGTGGAAACATACCTTTTTCAAATACTTTGATGACTTGAGTACAAGATGCATGTCATATTTTTGATGAGTAGGAATAGCCAGAGTTAAATGGAAGTTGTGAATCTAACAGGTTAGTCAGTTTTTCCTGATTATAATTATTTAAAAGTGCCATTATACAAAGAATGTACTTCTCTTAGGTCTTAGGAATAAAAGTTTGATGGGGTCAACATCCACTCCCTATAACGTACTTTTAGAATGTACTATTAAATATATAACAAGTCTTGTATGAGTCGTTTTACCATGAGACGAGCCCATACAATCAGCTCATTTCTATTGTTGATCATTTTAAGGTTATCACTTATAAGTCTCATTTTATGAGTAAAAGTGATCATTTCAAGACTTATAGCTTGATCACTTTTAAACTATAACTTACATACTAGTATAGACCCGTGCAATGCATGGATTTTTAACTAATTAAAAGATGCCATGTGGAATTTGACAACTCTTTTAATTAGTTTTATGATTACTTAAATAATTAATCACTTTAATATTGTAAGTGATTATTTTAAGGTTATAAGTATCACTTTAAAACGGTATATGATGAATTTAAGGTTCTTATTGATCACTTTAATATCATATATGTGATCTGATTAAGGTTAAAACGCGCACTTAAAAACTGTAAAAATACATTAGGCTCTAGCCCAATAAAATTTATTACACTGTGACACCATCTTCGAATAAGTGATAAAATATGAATAAAAAAGAAAATAAATAAATAGCAACCTCTAATATGTTACTTGTATGTTGGAAACGAGCACTAACAAGTAATATTGACTCAGATATTAGTATCAAAACAGATGCCTCTCAATAGTCCACTTAGATTTGGTTTAACAGTATGCCAACGCCAAAAGAAATAAAGAAGAAAGAAAAAATTATGTCGTTTTCCTTTTTATTTTTCTTGGTCAGGCTCTTATTATTGAATACAAGGCCTGTATGTATCAAAATGTCAAAAATCCTATTTGAAAAGCCTTATTTTCAAATAACCCATAGCACTAATTATTGAGTAATCTGGTTAAAATTGATCTTCAATCTATTTTAATATATTTAACTCTACTTAGGGGGCATTTAATATGAAGAATGAAAAACAAATGGCTTGAAAGGGTAAGTATAAGAAATAGTATTAATAAGTGTTAAATTATTTGATTACTAATTCTTAATATGGTAAGAAAACACTAAAGTGATTTTTTTTGTTCTTGTGACTCCTAAAAAAATGGAGAAATTCGATGTTGTGTGGACTTGGTGCACAGTAAAACAGTGTGGAAGTCTTAATACTTCTATTCCTACTTTCTTCACTCTCTTCACTTTTTACTACATACTTCAAAATAACCGGAAAAAATCTTTTTGAAAAAAATAATTTCAATTTTATTTTTTTATTTTTTTAAATTTTAATTTTTGTTTTTAAATTTTAATTTTTTTATTTTTTTTTAGTTTATTCAATTTTTTAATTTTTAATTTTTAATTTTTTTATTGTTAGTTTAAATTTTTTATTTTTAAATTTTTAATTTTTTTAAAAAATATTTCAAGATTAGAGTGGGGTGTAAGAGTACAAGAGTAAAGTGGAGTGGAGTGGAGTGAAGTATAAGAGTGGAGTGGAAGAGTGAAGTGGAGTGGAAGAGAGTGTAAATGTTGGTCCACACTAATATTAGTGTGGACTAGGTCCATACTAGACTTAATCAAAAAACAGTCAGTCTTCTGAAAGACCGTCTTTTTGATAGACGCCTCTCAGATCCGATCCATTAAGCTTATTGCCTATATTTATTCTACATTTTTTCTAATGAGCCAACCCAATTAGAGACCGTCTCTCAAAGAGACCGTCTATCACAAGAATTTGTGATCTAGAATATGAGGAGAATCAAAATAAATAGACTGAGTTATATCAGATTTACGTCTTTATATTGTCCTATACGTACATATTTAATTTGTATTGTTAGATTTATTCTCGGACATAATCCTTCAATCTCCAACTTGTTCGTAGACAAGCTGATATCAAATTCTATCATTATAGTACCATAATCCTTGTGATATTATTTTGTTACTGCAAAATATTTTCTTGTTGTCTTTAGGTTTAAGCTAATCTTATTTGAGTTATATAATCGATCAGATGGCTTGATCATGCTTTAATTATTAGTTCTCACTCCCCATTAATTACATACATTAACCCTACATGTCGCATAATTTATATATCTGATTCTAAACAGTTGGATAAGGCACCATTGTATGTTGATTGATGAAGGAAACACAAAGATCAAGGGAGCAGAAATAATGGAACTTTTTCTATGGCTAATGAAATTGATCTGGGATATGTGGGGCTTATAAAAATTGAGTGCTTGGCTTCTTATTTAACGTTTTAGTTTGTTTGTATTTACATGAACTTAGTAGTATTAGTACTTTTTTTGGTTATTTAAATTTTGTTATTTCAACTTGGTTTATTGTTATGAATGAGAATTGCATAGTATACTAGATCTTCGTTCTATCTTTTTTCTTTGCAAGCAAGACTTCATTTTGTTACACAAAATCTAAGGTGGAACTGCATATGCTAAGTACTAACTATTGCAAAAGGCAAATGGTGGCAATTCTTAATATTTTTTGTACCAAAAAAGCACTCAACTCTCGGAAAATTAACTACAGTAACATTATGGAGGTAAAAACGTTTAATTTTCATTAAGTTTTGGTAAAGTAATAAATGCCCCTAATAAATTCCAAATGTAATTAATGGAAATTAAACTTAACGGAAATGTTATTTTAGTTAATTTTCCAAGAGTTGAGTGTTATTTTGTAGGAAAAATTTGGGATTTATTAGGGGCATTTATGACTTTTACCAAAACTTAACCGAAATTAAACGTTTTTACCTCCATAATGTTACTGTAGTTAATTTTCCAAGAGTTGAGTGCTATTTTGTAGAAAAAGTTTTAAGAATTGCTACCACTCGCCTTTTGCTAGAGTTGGTGCTTACCAGTTACCACATAAAATATCCCATTACTTTTTAACAATTCAAAAGTTAAAATACTAATTCTAAAACTTAAAAGACATTTTCAAAAGTTAAAATACTAATTCTAAAACTTAAAAGACAATTTCAAAATTTAAAAGACAAATTCCAAGAATTCAGAAATCCATTCCAAGGCTTTGGAATTGACAAATTAATGACATAAAAGGATAATTATAAGACGTAAAAGACGAATTTTAACACTTAAAGACCAATTTTAAAGATTTGATACTCATTTCAACTTTAAGGTAAGCTGACTTGAGTCCATATTGTAAGGAGCTACAACATCAAACAATATGCACTAGTCATTAATCACTTGAGTCTCTGTGACATACTAGGGACCAAAGTTGTTAAAATCGTGATTCTACTTAGAATCGTTTAGAGAGGTAGAATCGAATCGTAGAATCGTACGATTGTACAAATAAACTAAAAAATATAAAAAATATATAGTTTCTTATAATTATTATCCAATTCAAAAGCTTAAATTTATGAATTAAAGTTTCTTTGACTTTATTTCTAAGAATATAACGAAAATTTGTCAGTAATTAGTTTAAATCTTCATACGGATTAACAAAATTGTTTTTTAAAAGTTTTCATGATGAAAAATATAAAATTTATGTGTACATGTGAAAAGAGATTAGTAAAATATAGTACAAAAGAAAAATTAAAAATAATTCATACTATATTAGTAGAATCGGATCGTTAAATCGTAGAATCGTAGAATCGTGTTATGATTCTACCTCTCAAAATTTCATTCGAACTAGAATCGTAAGATTCTACAACTTTAAGATTCTACCTGCGATTCAAATCGCTCGCTTGTTTTTGGATCGTAAAATCGTAGATTAGAATCGCGATTTTAACAACCATGCTAGGGACTATAATAAAGTATGATTTTGTTTCACCTTGT
>CM025928.1:3387485-3422344 GCA_000753965.2 Amaranthus hypochondriacus
TCCACCAGGATAACTTATTATTCATATGAGGAAAATGATGCTGCGAAGAGGATCAACCTAGACCTACTTCCAGAAACAAGAGGCAACGCACTTTTGCGCTCTTTGGCACAGAAACAGAGGATGACCAGGCAATTCAACAGGATGGTTAAACCCAAACAACTGCAACTCTCATGACTATGTTCTCAGGAAGTAGAGGCTACTGAAAGGCCACAGAAAAGGGAAAGCTTGGGGCCAACTGGGATGGCCCATTTAAGATAATCCATATTATCAAGCCGGGTACGTACGAACTGGAAGATTCATCAGGAAAATTGCTTAAAAGGCCATGAAATGCGGATCACCTAAAGAGATTCTACATTTGAACAACCCCTTGCAAGGGGCCACTATCTATTACATTTGAATTTCACACATTTAAGTCTGGTTTAGTTTTGAACTTTGTTTCTCAGTTGAACATTGCTTTGCAATTTTGTTGAATCTAGATGTTTACCATGTGAACCTACGTTCAATATGCGCTTATTTATATTATTACGCTGGTTGTAAGAAATTGTGCAAATTCCGAATCATGAAAAATGGCTGTTAGGCTTCGGTCTTCGTTTATTCTAGAAGACAGAGACTCCTATGAGTCTGACCCCCCCTGGTGAGCTCAACAAGAACCTATGTTCTATCAAGTTTTGTATGTTTTAGGATGTGCGAAGTCAGAGACTCCTATGAGTCTGACCCCCCTAAAACTTGATAAGAACCTATGTTCTATCAAGCTTTGTATGTTTTGGGATATACCAAGTCAGAGACTCCTATGAGTCTGACCTCCCTGAAGTTTGATAAGAACCTATGTTCTATCAAGTTTTGTATGTTTTAGGATGTGCCAGGTCAGAAACTCCTATGAGTCTGACCCCCCTGAAGTTTGATGAGAACCTATGTTCTATCAAGTTTTGTATGTTGTGAGACTCCTATGAGTCTGACACCCCTGAAGTTTGATGAGAACCTATGTTCTATCAAGCAAAGTTTGGTAATCTGATTTGAAGGTCTGTTTGAGGTCAGAGACTCCTATGAGTCCAACCCCCTCGCGAACCTATGTTCTATCAAATTAAGATCGCTATTACTAATCCGAGTCCTTTATTTGGAAATTCGAAAACCACAATTTTCCGGAGCAAAGGTATTTTTGAAAGTTGGCATACAAGTGCTAACAAATACACTGAATCGAATAATCAACCTGAGACCTACGTATATACATAAATAAAGGAGATACGGATCCCCTCAAAATATTTACAAATAGTTACAAAAAATGGCAATGTTTCATCATTCATATTACAAAAATCCGAGATAAGAAATGAATATATCAATTAGCTTGTTCGTTGGCCGCTGAAACTGAGGAAGGCGACCTGGGAGCCGGAGAGGGAGACAACTTCAACAGATCATCCAGATCAAAAGTGAAAGGCTCCCTAGCATCCAACTCTTGAGCCAGCTCTTGGAAAGTTTCCTTATCCATAGTTAGATGTCCGGCTAGATCATTACATCTGTGCTCTATCTGTAAAAAACCAGACCTATCCGGAACAGCTGGAGGGTTTGGCGTTTTGGGAAGATATACCGTGAGATCCAAGCTGGATGCTCGCTTCTCCAAATCCGGAGAAACTTTCCCAGCCCACTGCCTCTGCTCCTCAGCATCCCATTCCGGGTCATTAAGCGCATCTGAGCCTTTGTTGAAGAGAGCAGTCAAATTTTTCAGAGCATCACCCCTCTTCGAAACAGCTAAGGCAGCGAGCTTCTCCGGGTCAACCCCCATCTCAAGAGCGGCTAACCTTGTCGCCTCCGCCTCAAGTAAGATGCCATTATTGATCATTTCCCCGGAAAGCTTAGCCATAAATGACCCGCACTCAGAGGAAGATAACCAATCCTTAGCAATCCGTCCTCGCCGCTCGGACTTTTCCTTAAAATATTTGGCGGCCTCCAGAACATCCTCCAGTTTAGCCTGCTCCTCAGCAATCAGGCCAGTCAAATACTTGCTCTTAGTGGAAACTTTGTCAAAAGCCTCCAAAACGTTCCCGAACTCCGAAGATATTTCCAAGGAAAGCAAAGCATCCCTCTCCAGTTTCTGGCAAGCTTCAGTCAAAATCTCCTTCAACCTCGCTCGCCATTTCTCAGCCAGGTCTAAGCGCTCCGGTAAACCCTTGCACTTTTCCAGCCGGGCCTTTAGATCGGCCACTTTGACATCTTGCTCGTCAATTCGAGCAGTCAGTGACCGGATAGTCTCCTGGTCCACCTCATTCTGCTGAATCTTGGAGGTCTCAAACATCATCCTTATTAAGCCCTGAAAAAGAATAGAGGAAAGATTAGATCAATAAAATTACCAAGTCCAGAAAGAAAACCGATGTATACATATGCAAGTACCAACCTCAGCCATTGCAGATTGAGCTTTCTGCATCCTATCTTCTGAATTCAGGGAATCCAGGTGATCCATGTCATCTTGGGTGACCAAACAACGACTGGCCCTGTTGAACCGGCCGGCAAGCTCGGCAGGAGTAAGGTTTACAAAAGGAACACCAGGCTTGTGCGCCTTAATGTTCCTGGCGTAAACCGTCTCCTCTTCCACCAAGATTTGCTTCCCCTTCCCCGTAGAAGCAATCTTTGAAGAAGAGCCTGAAACGTTGAGTTTCGGCTCCTTAATTTTGATGCCAGGGAAATTAGTGCGTAGAGGCACAGCATCAGCTATTGGCCCGTCCGAGCCGCTAGAGACGACGTCATCATCCTCAACCACAACCGGATTATCCGGTGTAGGCATAGCTTGGGGCTTGGAAGAATCTCTCTTCCTCTTCTTGTTGGGCTTCGCGGCCCTGTTAGACACCTCTTCAGGAGGAGGAATCTCTTTCCTCTTCTCCAATAGTATTCGAGCCTCCTCATGGCTCGGCGCATCCTTCAGCCCCTCCGTCACCGTCGCCGAATTCTGCAATATATAATACGGTCAGAAATAATTCAAACTACAAAAGTTTCAAGTAATAACTCACGTTTGGTGGGCGTGGGACGGCCGGTGGGGGAGTAGTCTTCAGCGCTTCAGCAAAAGCTCCCAAAGTATTAAATCCCGCCATCAGTTGTCGGTATTTTAACCCTACTTGCTCTCTTGCTACTCCTGCAAAGATAAAAATCCGGGTTAGTGTCTGTTATTACAATCATGAGATCTCATTTAAAAGGAAACCTACTTTTATTAACGCGGAGGCTAATGTCAAAAGCGGATAGAAAAAGTTCCCTGTTTAAATCCGGAAACCTGGGAATCCATCTCCGTTGTACGAAAACTGGCTTACATCTCAGCTCTATGGTCATTGTGGCATACCGAACTATCAAGGCTTCATCTTGATTGCAGATCGGAACATTATTGTTGAAGTCTTCCAGTTTCGGATCAATATCAAAACTTGTCTTGATATCCCAACCCTGTCTACTGTACAGGTAACCAAATTTGGTTCTAAAAAACTTATTACTATCTGGCAAATCACCTACAATCTTAAAACCCCTCCTATGAGATAAAGTCACCCATCCGGCACCATTCGCCTTTGAATTACATAACCTAGCCCTAAAGATGTGACGACGAAAGGCCGTCATACTTGGTTCTACCCTCAATCCCTTGCTTACAATTATAAACGCCGTTATACATCCCCAGGCATTGGGATAAAACTCCGCCACAGTTATATTTAACATGTTCAAAACCTGCTTTGCAAATGGGTGCAAAGGAAACCTCAAACCCATCTCAAAGGCCTTATCGTATACAGCAATACACCCCCTGGGGTAGCGCGCCGTGTCATATAGCCCAGGCTTTACTACGTCAAAGCCATCTACTAGGCCCCATCTCCGGGCCATACTCTTCCTATCACTATCCAACAAATCCATTGTTGGTCTATCTATAAAGTAATTCAAGGGCCCTCCGTTTGGAATATAAAAAGGATGGGGTATTTTCTCTGAAGTGTCCCGACTTGGTGAACACTCTGAAGCCGCCTTCTTCTTCATATCTACATGAACCAGCTCCAAAAGTTTAGGATCAATACGCAAGTATCCGGGAACAAACGCTAAAGATACTTCCCAAGGATAAGGCAAAATAATCTCCTCTGGGTAATAAGGCGAAACGTCAGACTCATCATCACTCAGAATTGGTTCATAATGCGGGTTCACGCGATATACGGGACTATCATCACCCGACTCATCTGAACCAACTCGTGTTTCTCCACTCTGGAATTCCGAGTCTTTATTAAGGTTAAGTTTGGGAAGTACTCTACAAATATCTTCTAAGTATGTGGTCTCCATGATATAAACAATATATGAACAGTGAAGCAAAGTATAAATCAAACAATATGTATTCAAGAACTAATTGGAGATCCTCAAGAACAGTTTGAAGATCTCAAGAACAAAGTTGAAGATTTGAAGATTTTATTGAAAAATCATATACAAATTCAAGAAATTTATGAGTTTTGATCAAAAAATTAAAGCATACCTGGTGAGAAATGTGTTTCCAAGTATGAAATGTCAGAAAATCTTCGAAGATGTCAGAGCGTCTCTCTCTAGAAAATGGTTGAAGCCTATTGAAATTCTCTCACTAAAATTTTTTAGAAAAATGACGAGTAGGTGAGTATTTAATACCCCCATTAATGCTCTTTTTGGGAAACAACACCATGGGTGATGAAATCATGCTTGGTTCTGCAAATACGTCCGAGACTTCTATAAGTCGGACCCCCCTTGGTCCTCTAAGTGTTGAGGCCCAATTTCAACTAAGTATACCTATGTATACTTAAGATGTCCGAGACTTCTATAAGTCGGACCCCCTTGGTCCTCTAAATGTTGAGGCCCAATTTCAACTAAGTATACCTATGTATACTTAATACGTCCGAGACTTCTATAAGTCGGACCCCCCTTGGTCCTCTAAATGTTGAGGCCCAATTTCAACTAAGTATACCTACGTAAACTTAAGAGGTCCGAGACTTCTATAAGTCAGACCCCCTTGGTCCTCTAAATGTTGAGGCCCAATTTCAACTAAGTATACCTATGTATACTTAAGATGTCCGAGACTTCTACAAGTCGGACCCCCCTTGGTCCTCTAAGTGTTGAGGCCCAATTTCAACTAAGTATACCTACGTAAACTTAAGAGGTCCGAGACTTCTATAAGTCAGACCCCCTTGGTCCTCTAAATGTTGAGGCCCAATTTCAACTAAGTATACCTATGTATACTTAAGATGTCCGAGACTTCTATAAGTCGGACCCCCTTGGTCCTCTAAATGTTGAGGCCCAATTTCAACTAAGTATACCTATGTATACTTAATACGTCCGAGACTTCTATAAGTCGGACCCCCCTTGGTCCTCTAAATGTTGAGGCCCAATTTCAACTAAGTATACCTATGTATACTTAAGATGTCCGAGACTTCTATAAGTCGGACCCCCTTGGTCCTCTAAGTGGTGAGGCCCAATTTCAACAAAGTATACCTATGTATACTTAAGGTGTCCGAGACTTCTATAAGTCAGACCACCCTTTTTTCCTCTTTATATTGAGGCCCAATTTTGGTTATGTATACCTATATACGTAAGGATGCCCGAGACTCATATGATTCGGGCCCCCCTTGGTTTGTCTTATGAGATAATGAGGCCAAAGTTACTGTCCATTAGGCAGTCCGAGACTCAGAAGATTCGGACCCCCCCGCTGCAGGGCGCGTTGCCATCAATCTAAAGGACGCATCTAAAAAATCTGAGACTTTGAGAAGTCCGGGACTTGAAAAGTCCGAGACATCACTACTTCAAATATCAAATGAGGATATTACAACTATAGCATTATAATACAATATTCCGCACATGAATCAAGATCAAATTGAAGCGAGTTATCATCTTACCCCACATGCGGGAGGCCAATGTTACGGGTCATAACCTCTACTCAAAAGGTCCACGTAACCTCAAGTCAGTAAGTCAAAAGTCAAACTTACTGGTCAAAGTCAACGAGGGGACAACAGTTCCTTAATTTGTCGAGGTCAAAGATACTTCCTCTGAAAACTGCTCTTGAGTCCCGATAACTACCCTCCATGATGTCCCATCCTGTATAGATAACCTCCAGCAGTTATCTACCCCAAGGTAACTTCCAGCAGAGGTAACTCCCAGAAAAAACCGACCTTAAAAGGAATACTCGACTCCAATAATCAGGTTACGCAATCTTACTCCAAAAACTCCTTACCTTCTTAACTCTCCTCGAATCTGACTTAAGCATCGAAGAGCTGTTCCGGGACATCAGCCCCCGGTTAGTTTTCCTTGTGGTTGCAGGTATTCCGCTTGCAACGGTCAGGTCATCCTCCTTACAAAGATTGGCGTTACTTCACACAAGGCGTTCCCCGTTTACAAATTCGACCGTTTCTTAGCAGAAACAAAACCAATATTGCTAAAGTACAAAATAAAGATTTAAGTAATCAAGATGTTTTAACAATAACAACACATTTATGTAAAACACTTATTTATTATTTTATTATTATACATGAAAAAATTATTATTCAATTATTATACTCAAAAAATCAATATATAATTCATGAATCATATGACTTAGTTTTCTTCATTATAGACCTCTTCTACGATGAAAATCTGATTGAAAATAAAGAGTCAAAGAACATGCAAATATTAGCCATAACTTATGAACAATATAATTATCTTTTTTTTACAAAAAAGAACCATGATTTAATTTATATTCATGGAATCATGAAAGATTATTAAAATAAACCAATAAGTATGTGTTTTATATTATTTAATTTATTTTCATAAAAAATTTCATTATTAAAAATACAATTTCATAAAATCAAATTGTTTTAATTCTACTTGATTGCATTCCAATTCCTACAACAAAAAAGGTTTAATATGAAAAACTAATAATAAACATAAATTTAAGTTGTACCAAATTGCAATTTATTAATCTCAATCTAACAATTAGTGTATCGAAATAAGAAGAATAAAGTAAATTAAAAAAGTACCACTTATAACAAAAAGAAAAAAAAAAACAAAATTTATCACTCCTTTATTATGTAAACACCAAAACCAAATAATCTAAGCAAATCACCAAAAAGTAGCAACTGATTTTCTTCCTTCTTGTCTTGGAACTTGATAAATATATAGTAGAGTTTATAGAATAATCTAAGCTTTTCACATTATTAATAATAATCATATACTATGGTTTTCTAAGAATTTAATGGAGGTAATCAAGGGACTTATTATTTGAATTTTGTGGGAATAACTTTTAATTGTTAATTTAATACTCCCTCCGTCCCACTTATATTGTCCACTTTGATGTGGACACGGAAAATAAAAAAGGAGTGGTAGTGGGGTATTTTAAGTGATTATAATAATTGAAAATGTGATAGTGAGGGATTTTAAGTGATTATAATAATTGAAAAAGTGGTAGGTGGGGTATTTTAAATAATACTCCCTCCAATTCCTCTTAATTGTCCACTTTTTCTCTTTGGGTAAATTCACCCTAATCGTCCACTTTCTATTTTTGACAAAGACTTTTTACCTAAATACCCGAACGCGTTAATACTTAATTCTCTCTTGCCAAACACCAACCCGAGAAAAGCAACTACTATCTTCGTACTCAACAGTCCAACACAACAACCTCAATTTTACACCCTTCAAAGAATTGGAGAAAAACAAAAATGCCGGCTCATTCTCTCACCTCTATATCTCTCTCCTCTATCACTTCATCGTCGGAGCTTCGGAAATTTAATGGCGGTTCATCGTTTCTTCCATCTTCTAATTCTTGCTGTTTACTTAGCTCCTTTACTGGAAACCAGCTCGCAATTCGGCAGCATAGCCCTAATCGTTTCGCCTTGAAACGACAATCGACGACTATGACAGTTTCTTTTAGCTTACCAATTAGGCAAGTTTTTGTAGTTCAATCTTTTTTTCAGTTGGTGCATTTTGTATTGGATTTTTGATGTTTGTATTTTGGTGTTTGCAGTAAAAAGGAAGGAGTTTCAGCGGAGAAAATGCCAAAGTAAGTTTCGTTTAATTTGTTTGTTTAATTGGTTAAATTTTGTGTTGAAAGTTTAAAAGACGAAGTTATGGTTTTTATTTGAATTTTTGATGTACATAATTAAATTAGTAAGGTGAACTTAGATGTATTGCTTAATTTCAGGACATGATTCCATTTGTATTGCTTAGCGTGATAACATTTAAAGTGATTTGAAATAAGAGCTAGGTTAGAGTCTATACTCAAACTCTAATATCACCAAGATGGAAGGTATGAAGTAGCTTGATGATATAATTTCAATGAAAAACAATGTTTATATGAAATCAACAAAGCAAATAAAGGTTACAAAGATTTACGAGAGTCACCCAATATAAGCTACGTCCTCGGAGCTTGGAGGTGTATACTATTTTGATTATACTATACCAATGGAGCTCTAAGAACTCTTACAATGAAGTAATAGATTTGAGAATAAGAGAGATTAAGGTCATGCGTTTAGACTTAAGGGTTATTTTGTGGATGATTACAATGAGCAAGCTCTCTATTTATAAGGGCTAATTACATTAATGAGTATGCAAACGTAAAACTAAGAATTAGTAAGACATAACAACTCCAAGAATGCAAAACGTCCAAAACAGAATCCTAGGCAGAGTCTGACTACTCTGCTCATTCAAGCCCATAGTATGCTTGTTGAGCCTGCTGATGGCTACTGTTTGCTACACACAATAGGGCTTGTTCGAGCACTGGACTTCAGATTCTCCTGTTTGATTTGGATCTGTTGCCTCGTTCAAGGCGATATGCTTCCCTAAGATGCCTTGTTCAAGCACCTCGTACAACATCTGATTCTTGGACTTCTTAGCGTCCTCATTAAGTACATTCATCATGCTTTAAATATCTCCATTACAACACTTGTTTAAGACTTTTCTCAATGCACTCATAACTTTCTACATTTAACGTATACTTAAACACACTTTAAATCACCAATCTTAATGCACACACTTATGACACACATAATGGTGCACTCAAGTCACTATGACTTTAACATGATTTTTTTTGGGAAATGTTTAAATGTAATACATGTATTTTGATGGATAAAGAGGAATTCAATCTATTACATTTTTGTTGGAGTGAGTTGGTGCTATCTAAAGTCTGATAAATAGGGAGCTTTCTTTTTACTCTTAAATGTAACCTACCCTGAGTTAAATGCTACAAAATTGAAATTAATGGAAAATGAAAATTCATGTATAGTCCATAGACAACCCCAATCTTATTCTTGGGCATTGTTAATAACCTACCCCAGGTGAAAAGATTAAATGTTCATAGTTAATTGGTTTGGAGTTTGGACATGTTATGTTGAGGATTTAGATCATTCTAGGATCGATTTCTTATGGTTGATATAATTTTAGTGCTTGGGGATAAGATTGCATATATATTAAATTATGATAGAGCATTAAGCTGCAATGTTTTGTAGTGTCGCAAAATGAGAGCTTGACGAGTAGTTCAGGAAATTGTCAAATGACCGTTTAGGCTACGCTAGAAGAACCATGGTCTTGAGTGCTTGATGAATTGTTGAGTGTTCGGTTTCAATCTTTTCGGTTATGCATTTTGATGTACTTAGAGGGTAGCTCATACTCAATTATGCTTCATGTCCTTTTGACTGATTAGGGAAGTTTAGAAGTGTTTATACAATTTGTTTATACTACATACACATACTGAGAGGCTCAAGGACATTCTCATAATTTTTTGAGAAACACAAGTTCTCCCTTGATCTTGCAAAGTATATTTGAGTTCGTATTTTTGTCATTTCTCATCATGGGTCATTCATTCAAACTCATTCCTATAACTAAAGTTTCAGTAATTATATTTTTGTATTTCTCGGTCTTAATTTGTTTAAAATCCATGTACGAAGTGGGAGAAATAAAGCTAAGGAAAGATTTACAGTTGTCCGGAGATGTTTCAAGTTGATGATTTTCATCTTTACATTAAAGTTCTTGTTTATCAATCATTATAAGCATATTGGTGATGTTCTTTGAAAGGTTCTTTTTGTGATTTTTGTTAATATTCAAAATTTACACATTTCATTATCCATGGTAATTAAGTGGAATTTCTTCATGGTTAATTGAACTTATTATTAACACGACAAAGTAAGTCTTGCTCACTACATCCAAGATGGTTTATGTGATTTTCACTCCCAAGTGCCAAGTTGAGGAGCATGATGACGAGACCATGGTGTAAAAATGTGGTTGCAATCAGGTTGTTACGTGGTAGATCGTGATTGTTATGCAATATTATTCATTAGGTAATTCAGATTTAAATCAGATCATGCTTAACTGAAAAGAACACATTTCAAAAATACTAAACAAAACTATATTAAAGAAACGAGAGTAACATCCTAGTTGTTGAGTTGTCACCAATAGTAATAATATACTAAGTCTTATAAAGACATTGGAAACAAGGGGAATAGTAAGGAAAAAATTTGCTTAGTTACATGCTTACTTGCATAATGAGATTAATGATACCTTTGATTTAAAAGTCAAGAAATAGAAAAAGAAGTACTATATCGACAAGAAAAGTTAAATCTTTTATTGGTTTTTCTTTTCAAATACATACTATGCCCTTATTATACCTCTTTTTAATGAAGTAGTATCTCCTTGTTCTTCATTTTTCCTATTGTTCTAATGGGATTGATTGATTGAAGAATACAAGACTATAAAAGTGGAAACTCACCCACAAACACTAAATTTCGCCATGTAAAGTTGATTTAGATTTATACACGTGAAATCGACCCATTACCGAGTTGATGCACCGCATTTTTACACAACGTTAAAAAAACACGCATTTTCAAAATGGTAAGCTCAGTGACCGAGTCAACTTTGCTGAGTTTTGACACCATGGATGAGAATATCGCCCAACATAGGGTTAGATACAAGTGGGAACATATGACCATACTTAAGGTGACTCCGAAATGATGGCTAAAATAAAATTTTAGTGATATAAGAAATTTATAATTAAAAATATTGAGATTTGAAGAAGAGGAAAAGTGAAATTAAAGAGAAAAATGAGGTAGATTACATAATAGAAAAGAAAATAGAAGGAAAATAAAAAGAAAGGGCATCATATGAATTTTGGTGGCAAAGTAATAGAAGTGATTGACCCACAAAGTAACATTTAATCAAAATAGTACTTGCTTATTCTAAAGCACATACTTCAAAAAATAAGAATAGTACATTTTAGCTTTTTTTACATTTACTAAACAAATCAGAAAAGTAAGAATAAGAAATGACTTCTTCTTCTTCTCTCTCTTTTTGATTTTCTCTTTCTTCTATCAAGAAAAAAAAGGTAAGCTTTAATCCCCTCCTCCTCCGACTCCGACGATCTATTGTGCCTTTGTCCTGCGATCCCCCCTCCTCCTTCTCTTCCTTACTTGCGATCCAAATGATCTTTTGTGCCTTTGTCTAGCGATCCCCTTTCCCCCTCCTCATCTTCCTCCTTCTACTCCTGATCTGCGATCCAGAACGATCTATTGTGCCTTTGTCCTGCGATCTGACAACTATGCTTCAACATGATTACATCCTCAATGACATTGTGGATAAATTGCTTAATATATACCAATATGTGGAGACGACTAAGGATTTATGGAATAACTAGAGGATAAATACATGGCACAAATTGCCTTGTCTAAAATGAATATTAAATTATAGACTCTAGCTTAGTTTTAAAAAGCGTGCCTTGCTTTGCGCCTTGTGCGTTTGGAGCTCAGGCTCAACTGAAAACGCCTCAGTTGGGTGAGGCAAAGCCCACTACCAGAGGCGTGCGCCTTGGGCGCCTCGATGCGCTTCACGCCTCATGCGTCTCCTTGTTGGATTGGGTAATTAACTTATCCTTGTTTGTTCGAAAAAGAAGTAAAACTCAAAACTCAAATTTACTTGAATATGAAGTTCGAAAAATTGTTTCTTCTTTAAGAAAAACAAAAGGCATGTGAAGAAGAGCATACCTTTGTGAATTCTTCGTATTCTTTATAATTGTTTTGTGATAAAGTGGTGTTTGAAATGTTTCATGTTTGTTGATACTAAAATAGGAATATCATGTTATTTGAAGTATATATGTATTAAAATTGAATTTAAAGCTATAGCGAAAAAGTGCGCCTCGCATACAAAAAGCTCGCGCCTTCGCCCTGCGCTTTGCGCCTAGGCTCTAAGGGTTTTTAGCGCCTCGGTGCGCCTCGCGCTTTTTAAAACTAAGGACTCTAGGCTTAGAATGGATCAAATATGGAGAGCAACAATGATAAAGAAATGTGTAAATATATGACCTTGGATATGAAATCAAGAATCTGGATGGATAAATGTGTAATTGAATGTTAATGTAAATCGTATGATGACATGTTGAAAGATTACAATGATAGTATAAGCTTTTGAGAGGCTTGTGGCTTTCTAATACGAGTCAAGCAACTCGTGCCAAATGTATTACAAACCGATGAATGAATTTTTTTACCCTTCTCCTATTTATACTACTTTCTTTCTAAACCTTTTTCCTCCAAAACTAATTACTAGTCCATGCTTAACTTAAGCTATTTGAAGGTGTTGGGTTGTAGAGCAATATTAAGTATGTCGAGAAAGAAGCTCGGTGAAAAGGGCTTTGAATTTACATCTTTATAGGCCATGCTTCCTGAGGTATAAATTATAGTTTCTATTTATTGAATCAAATGATTACACTTTAGACTTTCGGTTTATAGTAATATAGTATAATTTTCATCAACTTTATGGACTTTTATGATTGTTCCTTTATGAGAGGTGAGATAATACTCACTACTCTCTATCTTAGGAGAAGTAAGAGACAAAGGAAAGAAAAATCATTCAAACTAGATGTCATGGTATATTTGATGGAAGATAATAAAAACTTTTGATATGACAAGGTTTCATATATTTAGAATGTGGGGGATTATCGATAAACTTACAAAAAGTTTTGGAGTCACAAGATTGTGCCTATTCAAAGAAGACCTTAAAGGATGATACTTGGTTACTGGTGGATCCTCCGTGTGATTTCAAGAAGAAAATCAGTATTGATGGGAGTATTAATAAGTTCAAGACTTGTTTGATGGCACAAGGCTAATCAAAAAGTAAGGTATTGATTATTTCGATACATAAGCACTTGTTGCAAGGGCAACACTCATTAGGTTGTTGGTAGTTATAGGTGCATTTTGTAAAGGTCTTGTATTCCATTAAAATGTTAAGACGCCTTTCCTTTAAGGCGAATTATAGGAAGAACTCTCTATATGAGACAATCAGAAGGATAGTACTAAAATGGCAAGGTATAAATTGTGTAAATTGATTAAGTCACATTATGGATTTTAAGCAAGCATCTAAGCAATGGCGTCAAAAGTTTGATGACATTGTGTTGTCTAAAAGGTCATTTTGAATGACTCGGACAAATGTGTGTATAACAAATTTGAAGACCAAGGTCAAGGTGTCATCATTTGTTTAACTGTAGAGGACATGTTGATATTTGGTACCAATTTTTTCTAAGTGGTAAAAAGTAGAGCTGTTTATGGACGAGGTTGGGCAGGTAGTGGAACGAATAATGTCCTTAAAATCTACCGACGGGCTCAAATATTCAAAAGCCTTCTCACATTTGCGGGCATATTTATTTGTTGCTGCTCGCCCGCTCTTTTAGCGGAACCCGTGGGTAAGCGGGTATTTCTCATATATAAATAAAAACTACAATACAGTTAAGACTTAATAACAATTAAAATAATACAATACATTGTTCAAAATACTCAAAATACATAAAACTCTCAAAATATTCAAGTTATATAAATATAAAAGTAGGGGATTAGAAAATGGGAATTGGGTTGGAGGAATTGGGAGTTCAAGACAATATATGAGAATTGGGAAATGGAAATTATTAAGAAATTGGAGTATTAAAGTAAGTTGGCTAATGTAGAGCTAATATAAAAGAATTATTATGTAATGATTAATATATTTTAACTAAGTGGATGAGAGGGTATGTCCGCGGGTATTTTTTTGGTGTCGTTACCCGCCCATTGATCTTGGCCGGCGGGTTTTTTTCATTTTTTTTTCTTAAAAACGTTTTTCAAGCTTGTGTGTTTTTCGAGTTGCGTGGGTTAAGCCTGGCGGGTAGCCCGCCCATGAACAAATCTAGTAAAAGTGAATCATCTTCGACAACCTGTTGTTAAGAACCCTGGTGTTTGAGTACACGACGATTCGTCGATATCACCTTCGACAACCTGTTGTTACTCGATGAATCATCGAGTGTGTGATTTTAGTTTTTGAGGTTATGCATCTTTATGTACTTAGTGGGAAATTAATACCCAATCATGCTCCACATCCTTTTCACTTATTAGGGAAGTTGAAAAGTAGTTTTTCCCATTATTTATACTATATAATCATATGAAAGGCTTAATCAAGGAAACACTCATAAATTTATGAAAAACATGAGTTTACCTTTCTCATCTTGCCAACTACATTTGAATTTGTATTTTAATTGATTTTTATCATTGGTTCATTCATTTGAACTCATTCCTATCGCTAAAGTTTGAGTAATTATCATTTTACTACTTAGGTTTATGTTATGTTTGCACAGCAGTATTGGAAAGATCAGAAAAGGAAAAGAACAGAAATAAGAATTTAGAGAGAAGAAGATGAGAATGGAATGCTTGTATTAGTAACTAGGGCAGAATACCCCTGAGCTCTTTGGCTCAGTAACTCCAATGCATACAGCACTCTTAATTTCTTTACAAGCATACCTCAATATTATTCTATGGCTCTATATATAGCCTATGGCTTTCTAGAATATTTCCATATAACAAACTAGCCAGCACATCATTTCCCATAACAAACTACTGACATCATCAAAATGAAATAACAGAAAGGAAATCTAATTTGAATTCCCTCTATTCCCTTCTTGACCCTTCTAGAATATACTTGCGTAATTTGTGGTACGTCCTCCTTCATGACAATACCTGCCCCAATGAGACACACGTTGTCCTCAAGGTGGAAGTGAGGAAAGTGTAAAATGATGTTATGATATTGCTCCCAAGTCGCTTCAGAAACTGGCAAGCCGGACCATCGAATCAAAACTTCAGTGAGGACACCCTGAGTAGAGGGACTATTACGAACCCCCATGTAATTCAGCTGGTTCAGTGTGGAGCTCAAGAGTATCAGTGAGCTAAGAAGGAATATCCATAGGCACAAAAGCATTGCCATGAGCTTTCTTTAATTGCGAGACATGAAAAACGGGATGAATTTTGCTAGTAGAAAGAAGTTGCAAACGATAAGCCACCTTGCCCACCTTAGCATCCACCAAATACGGACCATAAAAACGAGCTGCCAATTTATCAACGGGTCGCCGGGCCACAGACATTTGACGATAAGGCTGAAGTTTCAAGAAGACCCAGTTGCCTACCTCAAACACAACTTCCCGACGCTTCAAATCGGCCCACTTCTTCATACGTTGCTGGGGTTTCAAAAATTGAAAGCGTAACTCATCCAAAATAGCATCCTGCTCCTTAAGAAGATGTTCCAAACTATCCACAAGGGTAACGGTGCTCCCAAAGCGAGTGACCGTAGGTGGGGAACGACCATACAAAGCCATAAATGGAGACATATTAATTGACATGTGTGGCGAGGTATTATAACAATACTCCGCCCACGGGAGCCACTTCGCCCAATGTTTCGGTTGCCCATTGATGAAGCAACGAAGATATGTTTCAAGGGCTTGATTAACAATTTTCGTTTGACCATCCGTCTGAGGATGATACGCAGTACTATGCAAAAGGGAGGTGTTATGCAAGCGAAATAATTCGGACCAAAATGTGCTAAGATCTTGTCCCGATCCGAGACGATGGAAGTGGGAAAACCATGTAAATGAACAATTTCCCGAACAAACGTCGCGGCCACTGACTGAGCCGTAAAAGGGTGCTTCAAAGGAATAAAATGAGCATACTTTGTGAGGCGATCAACCACAACGAGCACAGTGTCAAAACCATTGGATTTCGGCAAGGCCTCCACAAAATCCATAGTGACCTCATCCCAGACATGATTTGGAAGTGGAAAAGGTTGTAACAACCCCGAAGGCTGTTGGTGCGAAGCTTTCTGTCGTTGGCAAGTAAGACATTCACGAACATATTGAGAAACCTGCTTCCGCATGCCCTCCCAAAACCACTCTTCCGCCAAATGCAAAAATATGTCTTATACTCACCATTATGACCACCCAAGGGAGAATCATGATACATATATAACAGCTTAGGAATATGAGGAGAGAGACGAGGGAGTACCGTACGGCTCTTGTAAAGAATGAGATCATGTGCAAGGGTATAATGAGATAGAGTACCTCCTGCTGCTTCAATATTCTTTCGCAACTGGCATAAAACGGGATCAGAACGAATTTCGGCATACAATTGGGTCCAATCGAGACCTTGCTGTAAAATCAGAGCATTCACAGAAATACTCGCAAAATCCGGATGGCGAGACAGAGAATCAGCCACATTATTGGTCTTGCCAGGTCGGAACTGAATCTCGAAATCATACCCCATCAGTTTACACGCCCATTTCTGATACTCAACACCCACCTCCCGCTGTTCTAGGATAAACTTCAAACTCCGTTGGTCTGTCTAAACAAAAAAATGTCGCCCAATCAGATAATGACGCCATTTTTGCACGGCCATTACAATCGCCATCAACTCTTTCTCATAAATAGACTTGGCTTGCCCTCGAACTCCCAAAGCCTTGCTAAAAAATGTGATAGGGTGGTGCCGTTGAGATAAAACAACGCCAACACCTTTTCTCGAGGCATCCGTCTCAACTTCAAACAAAAGAGCAAAATTAGGCATTTGCAACACAGGAACCGATAACATGGCTAATTTGAGAGTAGTAAAAGCCGTGTCAGCTGCACTATCCCACAACAATCCCTCCTTGAGCTGCTTAGTGAGAGCCATAGCAATAGTAGCGTAGCCACGCACAAACTTACGATAATAGCCGGTTGACCCCAAAAAACCCCGAAGTTCCTTCAAATTACGAGGGGTCGGCATTTCTTGCATTACCTTCACTTTATCTGGATCCACAGCAACGCCATTTTTGGGAACAATATGCCCTAAATAAGCCATCTCCGCACGACCGAATTCACATTTCTTCAAATTGGCGTAAAGCTGATGAGTTTGCAACAAATCCAACACAGCCTCCAAATGTTGCACATGCTCTTCCAATGAGGTACTATAAACCAAGATATCGTCAAAAAATACTAGCACAAAATGTCGCAAAAATGGTTTAAATACCTCATTCATTACGGATTAAAAAGTCGCTGGGGCGTTGGTCAAGCCAAAAGGCATAACCAAAAATTCATAATGCCCTTCATGAGAGCGGAATGCGGTCTTATGAATATTAGCCTCGTGGACACGTATCTGGTTGTAACCGGACTTTAAATCCAGTTTGGAAAAATAACAGGCTCCATGTAGCTCATCAAGCAACTCATCGATAACGGGAATAGGGTACATATCGGCTACGGTGACTTTATTAAGCGCCCGATAATCGATACAAAAACGCCAACTACCATCCTTCTTTTTAACCAACAAAACAGGACTGGAAAATAGGCTTTGAGAAGGCTGAATTATACCTGCTTGTAGCATTTCGTCCACCAATTTCTCGATCTCCTCCTTTTGTATTTGAGGGTAGCGATATGGGCGAACACTAACGGGGGCGGAACCCTCTTTGAGAACTCTTTGATGTTGCTTGTTTCGCAAGGGGGGTAAGCAAGTGGGCATATCAAACACTGCAGCATAATGATTCAGAACGTTCTGGACCTCCGCAATGGGCGCAACTACTGGAATTGGACGTGTAGTAGAAGCCTCCATTGTACAGACTCCTACCAACACTCCCCCACCTTCCTTACGGATCTCCTTCATCATGGCCTTTAAAGTAATACGACTCTTCTCCAAGGACGGATCCCCTTTGAGCATCACCTTACCCCTTGCCATTGAAATTGCATCATTGGGGAACGCCAATTAGTAGTGATGGTCCCCAACTTGGCCAACTAATCAATACCCAAAATAATGTCAGAGTGACCCAACTCTAAGGGAAGAAAATTTTCAGTGATGCATATTGGACCCAAAAAGTTGACTTCCTTACAAATGCTGCACCCTTTTGTAGCCTCGCCATTGCCCAAAGTAACTTCAAACGCCTCTGTCGTCGTCACCTGGTAAACTCAATCGCCGAACAGTACCAGGTGAAATGAAATTATGGGTTGTCCCTGGATCAATCATCACAATAACCTCTCCCCACTGATTTTGCCGGTTAATTTCATCGTTTTAGGATTGTCACAACCAACCATAGAACTCAACGAAATACTCATCGGATTTTCAATTTTCTCGACCTCTACCTCGGAATCATCATCGGAGGCTTCCTCCGTATCCTCCTCTTCGCCAACTATCAAAACGCTAAGCTCCCGTCGCTTACATACGTGCCCCATACGCCACTTTTCGTCACATCGAAAGCAAAGACCCTTCTCCTTCCGGTCTTGAAAATCACGGTCAGAAAGTCTTCTGGTTTTTTGTGGGTCACTTCTTTGGGATGATGAAGGTAAAGAAGGGAATTGGGTAGGCTGATTTTTTTGGTTTGGGTGGGGTGGATTAAGGTTTGGGACATGTGGGGAATTGTGGGGACCACGTGTCCATGTGAGGGCACGGGTAGGATGGGTTTGTATTTTATCTCATGAAAATAGTCAGCCTCCAATTTTTCCTCTATCCATATTGCCCACTCAAAAGCCTCATCTACTGAATCAGGCTTAAGTAACCTCAACTCAGTTCTAATTCTCCTCCTCAACCCTCTCATAAAATTTGCCAATAAAAAATCCTCTGAGACATTTTCTAATGGCGAAACATATTGTATAAACTGAGTAATATAATCCTCCACATCACTAACCTGCCTGATCGACATCCATTGTTCAATCAACGGAGTTTCTGGAGGTTTCGGCTAGCTTCCAACGGAGTTTGGCCATTGGACCCAGTCGAAGTGTGCAGGGCTTTGATTTTCGCCATTAACACCACCAACGTTATGCGCAATTCCTCCTGATTCTTGGTAAGTACCCTCATTAGTCTTCCCTTGCTTAGAAACTATTTGGGCCTGCGAAATTTCGTATTTGGCCACCACCTCCCGTAAACGTAATTCCATGGAACTCTGGAATTCCGGAATTAATCCTTGCAAATCTCGCACATGTTCCTCCAATGCTTCTAATTGGTTGGTTTGAGAGGGAGCCATTATCGAATGCTCTGATACCAACTGTTATGTTTGCACAACAGTATTAGAAAGATCAGAAAAGGAAAAGAACAGAAATAAGAATTTAGAGAGAAGAAGATGAGAATGGAATGCTTGTATTAGTAACTAGGGCAGAATACCCCTGAGCTCTTTGGGTGGCTCAGTAACTCCAATGCATACAACACTCTTAATTTCTCTACAAGCATACCTCAATATTATTCTATGGCTCTATATATAGCCTATGGCTTTCTAGAATATTTCCATATAACAAACTAGCCAACATATCATTTCCCGCAACAAACTACTGACATCATCAAAATGAAATAACAGAAAGGAAATCTAATTTGAATTCCCTCTATTCCCTTGTGGACCCTTCTTGACCCTTCTAGAATATACTTGCGTAATTTGTGGTACGTCCTCCTTCATGACTGTTTATTTCATTGCATCTTAACCACCAAGTGGGAGAAATAAAGTTTAAGAAAAGACTTACCCTAGGGAGAAGTATGAAGTTTTAATTTTATCTCTACATTTAAGTATATGTTTATCGATCCTTGTAATCATATTGGTGGATGTAATCTCGGTATATCAATAAAGCTTTTTATTTTGTGATTTTGGTGCTTACAACGTCCAAAATTTTCTAGTGTATTAGAAATTAAAATATACCAAATTGAACCTATTAATACTTAATTGCAACCTTTGTGAAATATGTTTAATAGTAAAAATGATGACAAATGAACTATATTGAAAAGATAACACAGTGGAATTCAGAATTGAGCTGAACTGAATTGAACTTGTTAGCAGTGGAAATAAGTTGGGAAAGGAGAACAACCCTGAAGTAAAATGGCTCATAAACCCTTGTGTGCTTCTGGTTTATGCAACGTAGTATATGAGCTTTAGCAATCAAGTATTAATTATTAAAAAAGTCTCTTTTGTTATTGCTAGGGCAATGTTGCATATATCTTGGCGCCTTCACCCTACGTATAAGAAATCATATTTATAAGCATAATTTTTTTCTAAGCATTGGTGCAATGTCTATGTTGTTGTTGAAGTACTCAGATTGAAGAAATTGTTTTATGTTTGATGAAAAATTCTACAGTATTTTCACGAGAATCTATATCATATATATTAAGGGCATAGTACACCCTCATGCCAAGCTTTTAATCTATGGTGATCTTTTGTGAAAAATATTGCTGAATTTTTTCCCTCCTTAATATAACATTCTAAAAGAGGGTTTTTTTTTCTTGCTTGATATCAAAGCTCATCTTTTTCTATATTTTCAGCATGCTTGTTTGCTTAATTATATTTTTGTTTCCAAGCTTGAAACAGATGGTCTGCAAGGGCTATAAGGTCATTTGCTATGGCTGAACTGGAAGCAAGAAAACTTAAATATCCAAACACAGGGACCGAGGCCCTTCTAATGGGAATCCTGGTTGAAGGTGTGTATCTTAGTGATGGTCGAACAATCTTATTTATATGGGTGTTTGTACTTTTGTAGTGCCAATACTTTTAAGTTGCTTTTTTCTCCTCATCAGTCATGATAGAGATTTAAAGAAAATACTTTTCTGTTGTGATGCTAGGTTGGCTTAACCTTTAAAGTGTGTTCAAAATTTCTTAATTATGCCTACATTTGGGGCACTACACCATGATGATACGATGCAGATAAAGGGGTTGTTTTTGGTACATCTTGGAAGTGTCAACATGGTAAATGATGGAAATAGGGAAATATTATATAAGCCTTTTTTGGACTCTAGGATTACACTGTGGGTTGGACTGAAACTACCTCCATGAATTCGAATTAACTCTTACATGTTTAATCATCTCCAAGCAAAAGACTCAGTAAGCATTTAATAATTTTTGTTTTGCTTATCACCATTTCTTATGTGCAAATGCCCCCCTTTCTTTTTCCATTTAGGGTCATATAAGGCTGGGTGCCTAAATTGACAAAAGCCTAAAAGAGGGAAATAACTTCGTACATGATTAAATCTTAGAATGGAGGCTTATATCATAAAAGCTAATAAGGAGGGGATAATGCAATCCTTTCCATTGGTTTAATCACTGATATTAACTAAAGGTGAATCGTGCGTCTCAGACTGAATGATGAAGTGGAAACTTTGGTGAAGCATTTGATGGGCTGAGAGTTTAGCTGAGGGCTCATTATGTTGTAGGAATGTTTTCTTTACGGAGATATGGTTGGGAGGTTTCATGTTTTTAATTTTTTCGGTCCTGCTGGAAGTTTCATTCGAATTGGAGGACAATCCACATAGGTTCTTAAGGTATTAGGTTCATTTCCTTTGCCTAGTTCCCATTTGTGCAAGGCAAGCAAATGAGATGTATTCGTTGTATAAATATGATCAATGATATTTCTCATAAATCTTGGGAAACGCCATAGGATGAGAATATGCAAATATTGTGAAAGTTTTACAAGTATCTTGTTCCTGATTTAAATGACATCCTCAGTGTACCTAGTTATACACGAGCCTTGATGAAACTTGCCTTGTCTGTCAGCTTGTGATTCTTTATGCATGGATCTGTGCTGTTAAATCTTTTACTTTCCAGTATGGTGGCAAGGTACCATAGGACACGTGATCCCTAATACTGGGATCTACTGCCCCTCTCTTGTTTTGGTTTTTTTATCTCTTCAAGTGTGATCTGTGTTTTAGTATATAGAAGCCCTATTATTTGTTTTGCTTTTCCTTTGTAGGAACAAGTCAGGCTGCAAAGGTTTTGAGAGCCAATGGAATAACCCTTTTCAAGGTGCGAGAGGAAACAGTCAATTTGCTTGGAAAGTCTGACATGTACTTTTTCAGTCCTGAGCATCCGCCATTGACCGAGCCAGCCCAGGAGGCTCTTGATTGGGCTATTGATCAGAAACTGAAATCAGGTAGATGCTTTATGAGTGTACTTTTTTGGTCTATATTTTAATTTCTAGCTGTTTTTTCTTTCTTTTCCCAATGGCAATCAGCAAATTTATTACTATTTTGCAATCCATCATATGCAAGCTGTGTTTATATTGATTACTACTAATGCGATCAAAACAGATTTCCAATTGTCTTCGATTACTCAGGCTTCTTTTGTGTCATCCCATCTACAAATGCTAGTTTATTGATTTGCTGCTTGATATTGCACATTCTATCTAAAAGCGTTTACTTTGTGGATTGAACATCCTCTGTTTGTGGTCATTTGATTGTGCGTATATCATACGCAATTATGTTAGCAATTATAATCTTGTCATTCGCAATGTAGGTGAAGATGGAGAAGTCACTGTGAATTATTTGCTTCTCGGAATCTGGGAGCAGAAAGAGTCGGCAGGTCATCAAATAATGGTAGGTTTGGGTTTCAACGATGAGATAGCAAAGGAGCTTGAAAAATCTGTAAGTGTCTGTCACAATTCTTTGAAAATTCACTTGTCATCATTCAACTTAACGTGTTATTGTGTGTATTTTTTTGAAAATTTGTTGTAAATAGATGGACAAAGACATTGTTTTGACTCATAAGTAGATCTCTGAAATTGGGATTATGCGTAATTGTGGCCATGCAAACTATTGACGAAGCTGTGAAAGAAACTCTTCTTGTTCGGGACAATATCTGCCTCTTATACATCTTTCCAACAGAACTGATCAAAGTTTTGGGAGCAAACTGAAGTTGCAATTCATTTAGCAATTATTTAGCCGGATACAGAAGAATCCCAGGGAAGAGAGTGTTCATCATTTGGCATCAAAGGTTTGCTGTGCATTTGACGGTGGAATTGTTGTAATTGAACAATTTTTGTTCATCCTGATAAAAATCTTTTCTTAAAACAGTATGCCAACAAACTTAAACAGTTATGCATGGAATGTGATCCCTGTATCCCTATGAAGTTGCATTTACTCTCTTATTTAAATTTTGATGACTACAGGAGTGGAGCTTATACCTGTTCATTCAGTGGCAGATTCATAATTTTTAAGATGGGGTTGCAGAGTTTTTTTTAGATTAAGTTAACAAATAATAGTTTATACTCTCTATTAACATCAATTGTCTCATTTAGTTTTGGCACATTATTCAATGCACTAATTCAATTCTAAATAAATTTTAATTGTTTTCTAATGGGAAATTCCACATGGTGGAATTTAACTTTCATGAAACGCGAGTTATAGCATTTTGAAAGATTTTTCACATGGTAGCATCCAGTTTATGAAATATATATTTGCTGTAGCATTTTCTGTTAAATTCTTGACAAATGTTTGTTTAAGTTTGTTACTCTCCTTTAAACACAATATAATCCTAGGCGAGATGGTGGATGTAGTCCAATATTGGTGAACCACTTTAAAACCTTTGTCTTGATTATTTCTTTATTATTGTCATTCATCACTAACTTGCATTATTTGATTCCTACACGTTTACACAATATAAACCTTTCATTTTGTGATACTTGAGTGAGGTTAAGACCTCTCCTATTCTCTTATAATACATTTAGCGATTTGATTTTCACTCTAAGGACTTGATCTCGCAAAATAAAGTAATTTTAACATATACTACATAAGTTGGAGTATATTTATTAAATTTTAATTATTTTGTAGATCATAATATTCTATAATCTAATCCCACGAGTTGATCCTATGTGTCCTCACGTCTTCAAAGTAGAATCCCGATCCTGGCTGTTTCACTACATTAGGTGAAAAATACTTTCTTTTAATCATAAAACAGAAAGGAAAGTTTGTGAAAGATGCAAATCACCAAGCTAATGTGTTGAGTTTGAGTACTTTCAACTATCGAGTTAAGTCTCCACAGTCCTAAATGAATCATCCAGGTCTTGCAGCAATGTTGATCAAGCATCATTTAATGCAAAGTACACAATATAATAAGTGGATAAATATCTGTTTATATTCTTGGTCAAGCATACACCACTTTCATAAATTTGGATAGTCTTTGGAGGAACTTGGTTAAAAGAAAAGATATGAAGACATTGAATAATTCACTCCTAATCATGTTTAAGTATACAACATATCTTAGCTTGGGGTATAGTTACGTGATATAAATGACACTATAAACCCCAAAGAACCAAGGTGACGTCTCAAGAACACGTTCTAAACAAACACCCAAAAGGAGAACCGAAAGGAAACAACAATGCAAAGCAAATATGAAACTTAAAGAACAAAATTAAAGCACACCAAAGATTTAGAGTGGTTCACCCCCAAAAAGATGGGCTACATCCACTTTCTAGCCTAGATGTCTTATTGATATCTTCAAAGTTTCCCAATGGAGAGATCCACCAATGATGTATACAATTGAGGAAGAGAGAATAATATGGAGAGTGATTTGATCTTTGTAGAGAGGGATTAGGTAATGAAAAGCTATATTTAATCACTATGTGTTAGTCCTATTTATAGGTTATAGGACATAACACTTACAATTATAATCCTAAGGCTTAATTCAAGAAACCCGCAAAATGGCCAGAAACTTTCCAGCCCCTACAGCCGACTCGGCTGCCCAAGAGGCACAGGGCACAGCCGAGTCGGCTTTTGCTTCTGTCTCCAAAACTGTTTTCTTTCAATTGCTCTTTTATCCATGCGTCAGAAAGACCATTTTGCCCTTAGTTATAAACCACCTCATTTACCCATAATCAAAGGACTTTAAGTCACATATATCACTACAATCTCCACCTTGACTTAAGTCCGCAAACATCCACTCAAACACGTAAACCATCATTACAAAAAAATAATCGATCAATAAGACATCATCCTTAGCTAGACCTTGTGTAAATCACATACACGATTCTTGGTGAGGAAATCACATCCTCCTTCTATATGCAAATCACATGCATCACCTTAACTCCACCTTAACCTCAACACTAACATAATCACATGTTAAATGAGGCTAGCCCAACCAAGTCCACACATAGACTAAACTTTGGATATGGCAAAGGTTTAGTCATCATATCGGCCGGATTGTCCTCCGTTGCTATTTTAGCCAACAACACTCGTCCTTTTTCAACATCATCATGAACGAAGTTGTATTTTACATCAATATGTTTCGTCCTTCTATGAAACGTATTTTGGTTCTTAGCCAAATGTATTGCGCTTTGACTATCGCAATGTACACATATTGAGTTCAACCTTGGACACAATGCCCCTATGAGACCCTTCAACCACTTTGCCTCCTTGAACGATTCCACCGCTGCGATATACTCCGCTTCCGTAGTTGATAACGCCGTAACCTCTTGTAGTGAAGACATCCAACTTATTGCCGTACCACCCAAAGTGAATACCATACCCGAAGTTGACTTTCTACAATCAAGATCACCCGCAAAATCAGAATCGCAATAACCAATGAGCCCGGTGTCGTCAATCCCAAACTTAAGGCATACATCCGATGTACCCTTCAAGTATCTAAGAAGCCATTTAACCGTCTCCCAATGCTGTTTTCCAGGATTAGCCATGTACCTACTAACCATACTCACCGCTTGCGCAATGTCCGGTCGGCTACATACCATAGCGTACATAATGCTTCCTACGACATTTGTGTATGGGACGCCCCTCATGTCTTCTTCCTCTTGCTTGGTCCGAGGGCAAAACTCTTTTGAGAGCCTAAAATGAGAAGCAAGCGGAGTCGAAACCTTCTTAGCATCATCCATCGAAAAACGCTTCAAAACCTTTTCAATGTACCTCGATTGATGTAGATACAAGTGCCCCTTGTTTCTATCCCTCACTATCTCCATTCCTAAGATCTTCTTAGCATCTCCCAAATCCTTCATGTCAAACTCTTTTGACAATTGATCCTTTAGCACCTCCACCTCAAACAAACTCTTGCAAGCAACCAACATGTCATCGACATATAAAACTAGGTAGATCAAGGGCCCTCCCATCCGTACTCCTCATGTAGACACAACTATCATATGAGCTACGAGCAAAATTATGTGCCATCATAAAGGCATCAAACTTCCTATACCATTGTCTTGGAGATTGTTTCAAGCCATACAACGACTTCTCCAATTTGCACACATAATTTTCCTTTCCGATCACCTCAAAACCTTCCGGTTGTTGCATGTATATCTCCTCGTCTAAATCACCGTGGAGAAAAGCCGTCTTTACATCCAACTGATGTAACTCTAAGTCCTCCATCGCCACCAAAGCTAGTAGGGATCTAATCGAAGCATGTTTCACCACCGGAGAGAACACCTCATGGAAATTAATACCTTCGACTTGAGAATAACCCTTCGCAACTACTCTTGCTTTGTAGATAGGACCACTTTCACTCGACAACCCTTCTTTCTTTTTGAAGACCCACTTGCACCCCACAATTCTCTTATTCTTAGGTGCTTTCACAATAGACCAAGTACCATTTTTCTCAAGAGATTCCATTTCTTGTTTCATGGCTCCAAGCCACTCCAAACTCATGGCTTCCTTGAAAGAACCCAGATCATCACTACCCCTTCTACCTCACTTGCGACCGTGAGAGCATAGGCCACGTAATCACACTCCTCAATGTACCTCTTTGTATGCTTTATTTGCCTCTTTGACCGATGTACATTGTGAGATGTTGATTCCATCGGTTGATACGTATCATTCTCAACCCTAGACTCTTCATTATCATTAGGTGACTCCACCTCCTCACAAGCATCATGTGTTGTACCTACATTGTTAGTCTCAACAATATCCAAAGGACAAGCTAATATAGATGACTCATCAAATTTGACATCTCTACAAGTTATAACTCTTCTAGTCTTGTCACACCAAACCCTATATCCCTTGACACCCAACCCATAGCCAACAAAAACACATTTTCTGGCCCTAGGGTTCAAGTCTCCCTTCATTCACATGTATATAAGCATTGCATCCAAAAATTCTCAAATTAGAATAATCAATAGGAGAAGAATGCCATACCTCTTAAGGACACTTGAAGTCAAGAGCGGTGTGTGGAGAACGATTGATCAAATAACATGCCGTCGAAACCGCCTCGGCCCAAAACTCTTTTCCAAGTTTCTCTTGACTCAACATGCATCTTGCCCTCTCTAACAATGTCTTGTTCATCCTCTCGGCCACCCCATTTGTTGCGGCCTACCTACACATGTGCGATGTCTTGTGATACCCTCTTTAGCGCAAAACTTGAGAAACTCTTTGTCAACGAACCCAAGCCCATTGTCGGTCCTCAATGTCTTGACCTCACGCTCCATCTTCTTCTCTACCATTGTCTTCCACTCAATGAAGACACTCATCACTTCATTCTTAGTCTTTATAAAGAAACACCAAACTTTTCTTGAGTAGTCGTCAATGAACGTAAGAAGGTAACTACACCCGCCTAAGGATACCTTTCTTGATGGACCCCAAAGATCCGAATGTATGTAATCAAGAATACCCTTAGTATTATGGACAGCGGGTTTGAAGCTCACACGTTTGTGTTTCCCATAAACACAATCTTCACAAAACGGTAACATCCCAAGCTTCTTTCCACCAAATACACCCTTCTTACTCAACACATTCATCCCTTGCTCACTCAAGTTCCCAAGTCTCATGTGCCAAAGCTTGGTTTCTTGCTCACTCATAGTGGAGAAAGATACGTTCGCCGAACCGGTAACCAAAGACCCTTGCAACACATACAAACGGCCCACCATGCTACCCTTCATCAAAATCAGCGACCCCTTTGAAACCTTCGATTCTCCACCTTCACAACTGCACCTACATCCAAGAACGTCTAACGTACCCAAGGAGATAAGGTTTTTTTTCAACCCGGGAACATGCCTAACATCACTAAGCACCCTAATCACCCCATCATGCATCTTTATGGATATACTCCCAATACCCACAACCTTACATGTGTCATCGTTACCCAAAGTAACACTCCCCCCATCTACTTTTTCATAAGTAGAGAAGTACTCCTTATGGAGAGTCATGTGAAAAGAGCAACCCGAGTCAAGAATCCACTCACTATCCCCTTTGTACCCATGTGTAACCACCAAGGCTCCACCATCGTCGCTATCATGCATATAGCTCGCTTCTCCGGATGTAGTCCCTTTAGACTCTTTCTCCATTCTCTTATACTTCCAACAATCCTTCTTAATATGCCCTTTCAACTTACAAAAGTGGCATGTCTTGCCTTATTTGAAGCCCTAGACTTAGACCTACCCTTACTCTTTCCCCCAAAACTACTATCATTCATTCTCCCTTACAAACAACCCATCATTGGTACCATTCTGTTTTTGGGTTAATTGTCTCTCAATTAAATCCCTTTGCACCAATGCCTTTCTTACTTCATCACTACTAAGGACATCCCTCCCATAGAGTAGTGTTTCCCTAAAGTTCTTGTAAAAGGAGGGTAAAGAACAAAGCAAGAATATGGCTAAGTCTTCATCATCAATCACAACATCAATGTTGTGCAAATCCATGACTATTGTGCTAAACTCATCCAAATGAGTCTTTAAAGAACCCCCTTCTTCAAGCCTAAGGTCATAGAGCCTACTTTTCAATAACAATCTATTTGTGACACTCTTAGCCATGTACAATGACTCAAGTTTATCCCAAATGCCCTTTGTAGTAGTCTCCTTCACAACTTCCCTAAGCACTTCATTTGACAAGCACAATTGAATCGCACTCAAAGCCTTTGAGTCAATTTCTTCCCATCTAGTCATGGTCATCCCTTGTGGCATCTTGTCCACTCCATCCAATGCCTTTTGCACTCCATGTTGCACCAATATGGCCTTCATCTTCACTTGCCATAGCCCGAAATTTTGATTCCTATCAAACTTTTCGATATCTAACTTCATGGATGCCAAATCTAATGCAAGAACAATCAAGAAACCTTCTAAACACCTTCAAGAACTCTTTGCTCTGATACCAATTGATATAAATGACACTATAAATCCCAAAGAACCAAGGTGACGTCTCAAGAACACGTTCTAAACAAACACCCAAAAGGAGAACCGAAAGGAAACAACAATGCAAAGCAAATATGAAACTTAAAGAACAAAATTAAAGCACACCAAAGATTTAGAGTGGTTCACCCCCAAAAAGATGGGCTACATCCACTTTCTAGCCTAGATGTCTTATTAAAAATATCTTCAAAGTTTCCCAATGAAGACATCCACCAATGATGTATACAATTGAGGAAGAGAGAATAATATGGAGAGTGATTTGATCTTTGTAGAGAGAGATTAGGTAATGAAAAGCTATATGTAATCACTATGTGTTAGTCCTATTTATAGGTTATAGGACATAACACTTACAATTATAATCCTAAGGCTTAATTCAAGAAACCCGCAAAATGGCCAGAAACTTTCCAGCCCCTACAGCCGACTCGCTGCCCAAGAGGCACAGGGCACAGTCGAGTCGGCTTTTGCTTCTGTCTCCAAAACCGTTTTCCTTCAATTGCTCTTTTATCCATGCGTCAGAAAGACCATTTTGCCCTTAGTTATAAACTACCTCATTTACCCATAATCAAAGGACTTTAAGTCACATATATCACTACATTACGCTTTTGGTTGAGTGGTTCCTTAACATGATATCAGAAGCCAACGTGGTGACAAGAGGTATCGGGTTCGAATCTCAACCACTCCTCATTTCAAGTGGAATATTTAGTGCCTATGCGTATCCACAGTTTTAGGCCAATGCACTCTAGTGTGAGGGGGCGTGTTAGAGTATATATATAACGTATCTTGAGGCTTCAACCATCAGCTTCAATCATGATCAAACCGCAAAATCATGCCCATATAGGAATAGCCAGGGTCAAGGAAGGGTAGATAGAAGACAAATCAATTCCGATCTATTGTTACATACTGAGAAAAAAGCTTTTATACAAACAAATCCTGTGTAATGCTCTTTTAAGAGAGTTTTAATGTCAGAAAGTCTTTTCTCAGCATTTTTGCAAGTCTTCCAGCACTGGCCACAATATTGAAGCATCCTTGAGGTGTGCTCTTTGTCAATTCCTGCCATTTTCCAATCAGGAAGATTCCTTAGCAAGTATTTTATGCATATTCTATAAATGAATAAATAAAAAACCAATTGCCCATTTTTGATTAATATTTAAAGAAGTATACACTTTTTCCAAAAAGATTTCACATAAAAAGAAATTGTAATGGTTTCAACTTGGATAATTGTACTCCCTCTGTTTTCATATGTTTTTCTCACTTTTCCCATTTGGAAATTTTTAAAAGTTCTTCCCATTTAGAATCTTTCTAATTTGGGAACCAATAAAATAGAAGGAAATTATTACACTTACACTCTAATCTATAGAAATTAATTTACATTTTAATTTCCAATGCATTTACTTTACATGCACCAAATGAAATTTAATGATATTATTACACTTAAACTTTAATCAATAGAATCTTTATTTTATATAATTTTTTACTCAACTCTCATAGTATCTATTGTGTAATTATAATTTATCTTGATTTCTTTCCATATTCCAAATGGGAAGAACAAATGAAAACGGACGGAGTATAAAGTAAAGTGTACCTTTTGCTGATTGCGTTTCTTAATGTTAACTGCCTTTGTGCCATAACTTCGTTTTCGACTCTGCATTATCAGCTGTGCCAGGCTCAATGGCTTCCTAATAATGCCACTTCGTCCGCCATCACCAATGTTAAGTGCTTGTTTTCTCTCATTGACTTTCATTTTGTTTACTTGTTCATGTATTCTGGAATAGTATGGATGCAATGGAAACAAGTGTGCCAAGAAAGCAGCACCCCTCAAGCTTGGATTTCCTGTTGCGTAATTTATCGAATTCCTATCACTCTCAGACGACAATGGATCATACACAAGAGCAGGGGCCGAACAAAGGGACTCCTCCGACTGGTGACTCGTAGTATCATCAAATTCCAATTCCGACATCCAATCCTGATCATCGCTTTCATCCTCAAAATTGCGAAAGTATGCAGGAGGTAAAGGTAATATCTTATTTTCTTGAGTTCTACGTTTCGTGGATCCTCTAGCAAAACACCCAAGTGGAGTCCCGGGTTTCTCCTCCCATTTAAAAGGAACAGAAGCAACATACTTAACAGGGAAGGGAACACAATTTAGAGGCTCATGCTCATCATTCCGCTTTGGCTTCCAATCCTGCTTGGGTGCACCCGGTGTTTCTTCCCACTCAAATGGTATTGTAATCTGCTGCTTCATTTTCTTGTTGTTGATCCACCCAATGTATGTAAATAACGTATGAATCTAGTGTCTTTGCTAATGTTGGGTGTGCTAAAATGCTGATTTTACGTTTATAATAAGGTATAATCTGATCTTAATAATAATATTCCAATTTTTGTGTTTTGTTTTGATAGAATGCTAATATTGGATTTGGTATACTCATTACTGAATTTATTTAAGTAAAAGTTTGAAGAAATCTTGCCCGTCAAAGATTGTTTGTAATGGAAGTCAACTTTTTGAAGACATAAAATCAACATTGAAAATAATGTTTTCTTTTATTTACTTGGTTTGAAAAAGATGATAAAGTCTATGGTAAGAGAAAAACTTCAGTTGACATTTGAATTTTGAAAACTCAAATTTAAAATAGATTCAGCTTAAGAAGTTTGACTAACTCATGTTTTGATTTAACCCCAAACATACTCCTCCATCTAGGTTTGTTGCATTTACAAATTTAGTTGAATTTTATAAATAAAAATTTCGAGTTTACGTGAAATATGATAAAAGTTTTGAAAATGAAAATGCATTTGGAAGCTAGATTATACATATAATTAACCTCCTATGATTTTGGAAAAAGTCAATTCCATTGAATATTTTTATTGATTATTCATCTTTAATTTTATTTTCTTCCATTTTTTTAGAGCGTAGGATGTAAATTAAATATAAGAAAAAATTACCTAGAATAATCCAACATTTTTATGATTTTTCTACAATAATCTCACCTCTTGATTAACCATAACTAATCTCAACTTTAAAGGTAATTTGCCTAGAGTAAAGTGATAACCTGTTATAGCAGGTAATTAACCAAAATAGTAAACTAAAAATTAATTCAAAATTAGAGAATAATTTTATGCAAATGAGTTTTCGAATAAAGATTTCATGAGAATCACTAAAAAGTTCCATTGCTGATATGAGAAATAATGAGCGATTCTTAGATGTGAAGATTATTAAACCTTCCATAAAACCTGTTGAGACAAGAAGCATGAAACCTTAAACAACATTAATCAATAAAACATTAATCAATAACTAGAATCTAATCTTTCCTTATTAATCATAAAACAAAGCGTAAAAACAACATAACTGTTCGGCCGAAGAATTCAATCCAATGCCTCAATCCTTGAAGCCCTTTTCAATGGTTAAAATCCAACTTGTTTAACAAATATCAGTAAAACACAAAGGTTAAAGAAGACAGAAATTGACAGCTTGGTGAAAAATACTTAAACAGGAAAAGAGAAAAAGGGAAGGAAGATGGGTGTAACACCCGAATTTTGAAAACCATAAAAGGACATTAGGTAATTCGAGTGTTACAATAGGAAAGAGGGAAGAAAGAGTTACATAAGGAAGAAAGGGGAGAGAAAATGGGAGATGAAAATGTGGGAGAGAGAACGAAATGGAAAAAGGAAAGCAACATAAAAAACACTGAACAATGATTTTATTGTTCATTAGCAAAACATGAATTATATTACCCCTTTAGAAACATTTTATTAAAGGATTCACTCTATGAAAGCCTTGTATATTTTTGGATTTAACAAAAATTATTTTGGGTTAAATGTATATAGCATAGATACCTTAATATAATATTTTTACTTTACGCAACAAAATAAAGAAAATTTAATATATTTATTTGAAAAGAGATTATAGGGATTTATTTTATTCGTAATTAATTGTTACATTCGTCAATTAAAACTTTTTTGTTAATATTTATATCATTTATAGCGTTATTTTTTAAGCCTAAACATTAATAATTTAGATGGCTACTTTTGTCAATTCACACTTTTAGCTATTTATTGTAATAAATTGTTTTCTTCAAGGATTGTTTTCTTCCTCTTCTCTCAAACATGACTTCTTAGAGCATCTATATTCATGACCTTTTTAGAGGTCATATGACCAAATTATGATAAAAATCCTATTTATAGTGACCCACAATTAGGTGAGTCATGAACTAGGTTGAGCAACTGGGTCAAGATATGACCTATATAAGCAAACGGTCACCTTCTTTTTCTTAAAAATTTTTTTGCCATGTGGCGCCTTCTAATTGCCTGGAGAATTCTATTTGGTTTGCTGTCTGACAAGCGTGGGCTGTCCTGTTTCCACGTGCTACTGGTTCATTTGTTGTAGTAAATATAGCCGTTTATTTTAATTAACGGCTATTTTTGCCTTATTTAAATAAAAAAATACCAACGGTTATATTTTTTTGAGATCTATAAAATAAGACCAATTTTGATATTTTTTGACATAATTTTTTTTTACCTATTTTCTTCTTAATTTTCTAATTACTTTTTTTGTTAAAAAAATCAAAATAATCATCATAAAAATTCCAAAAAAACACATGGATTCAAAGAATCCAAATTATGGAAGAAAGCCAGGTAAAAAAAACCAAGAAAAAAATCTTCAAACAATCAAAGTGCGCTCAAATTCAGTATCAAAATCCTCCATTCAAATCCATTTTCTAGAAAATACTCTAAATTATTCTTACTATATTCCTCAAAATATCCCAAATTCATCTTATTATGTTCCTCCAAATACTCAAAATTCTCACACTATGTTTCACAGCATCAACAATCTCACAATTTCAACTCTAATATTGATAACTATTCAACTCTCATAAGGGGTGAAAGTTTAGAGGAAAATGAGATGAAGTATATTGATGATGATGAAACCGAAGGAAATGATCAAGATGATCAATTTGGTGAAGACGAAGGAAATAATGTTCATTAAGATGATGTTGATGCAAGTCTCTACACCCAACCATCATTTCAAGATCTACTATCACAATTTGGTTCACCACCGAGCTTCACTCAATTGGTTCAACCATCTCAACAACAACCAAATGATGAAACCCCTATACCTGCGAAGAAAAGTTGGGATTTGATTGAAGATATTGCTCTCATATGTTCATTCATGAACATAAGTACAGATCCAATTGTGGGCACCAATCAAAAGATAAGAGTAAGGTGGCAAAAAGTTAAGGAAGCTTATGAAGTAGCGAGGATGGAATGACCCCATTTGATCCCACGAAGAACCTCCGACATGCTTAAATGTCGTTGGAGTAGAGTTGCTCCAGCATGTTTGAAGTGGTCTGGAAGTTATGGCGAGGCTCTTAGGAGTAAGAAGAGTGGCACGAGAGACGAAGATGTCCTTACAGAAGCGCATTTAATCCATCAAAAAGAAAACACGGTAACTTTAACTTGATTGAACAATGGAAAATTTTAGCAAAGTATAACAAGTGGAAGCAAGTGATAGAAAGTAATCAAAAAAATCCATTGGATCAACAATCAACTGATGGTGATAGTAGTGAAAGTAGTGGGAAAAGATCAAGCGCAGAAGGAGATTCTGAAACTCCAACAAGTGAACCTCAAGGAGGATCATCTACTCGCCCTGAGGGTGTGAAGAAGGCTAAGGCTCCGCTGACTGGGAAAATGGTTACATATCAATCAATTCAAGCTTTGAGTACATTTGGAGAGAGTATTCGACTTAATGTTGAGATAATGAAGGAGAAGACTGAACTTGAAAAACAAAAAGAAGCCAGAA
>CM025928.1:3427130-3478005 GCA_000753965.2 Amaranthus hypochondriacus
AAGAAGAAGAAGAGACTTTTGAGGAAGAGTTTGAAGAAAAGAAAGAAGAAGTTGAGAAGAGAGATGAAGTTGTGGATGAAAAGAGAAGAAGTTGGAGCAAGAAGGAAAATGGAAGAAATCCAAGAGAGGAGGGCTTATGAGCATTTACATGCCCCAGCGCTACCCTTTCCAAATAAAGCGATGGAAAAGCAATTGCAAGACAAATTTCTTAAGTTTCTTGAGCATATGAAGCGATTGGAAATGAAAATCCCGTTCTTAGAGGCCATGGAAAAAATGCCTCAATATGCCAAGTATTTGAAGACTCTCTTAGGGAACAAAAAGAGGCTACAAAGTGAGGTTGTGAATCTACCAGAGCAAGTGAGTGCCATCATCCAAGGCACTTGGGCCAAGAAGGAAAAGGCTCGAGGACCCTTTGTGCTCCCCGTCACTCTTGGGAACCAAAAACCCAAGGGAGCACTTGTTGATTTAGGGGCCTCGATTAGCCTCGTGCCAATGAGTATTGCCAAACACCTCGCTTTTGAGCTCAAGCCATCAAAGAAATCTATCTAACTTGCCGATCAGAGTGTTAAAGAACCATGTGGGGAGTTTGAGGATCTTCCCATTCAAGTGGGCAACGTTGTTGTCCTATGTGATTTCATTGTGCTAGACATGGTGGAAGATTCATACACTCCCCTCATACTTGGGAGAGATACATTGAAGAGTTTGGGTGCCCTCATTGATTGCGCATCCGAGACCATTACTATAAGGGTAGCCCAAGAGCAAGCGGTTTTTGGCTTTGCTAAGTCTTCGAAGGAGCCCATGGTCGAGCAACTTTACTCTCTAGATGTTGTGGATGATTCTCACGGTGATAAGATTGGGGGGCTTGATCTTCTTGAAGCCCATATGATTGATAATGAGGTGATTTTCAATGATGGTGTGGTGAAGTTGGATGATGATGAGAAGAAGAAGAAGGACGATGATGTTGTGAAGGAGAAGGAGTTTGTTCTTGTGTGCACCAAAAATGATGATGAAGCTGACGACGTTGACAAGAAACCCCGCAAGAGGAAGCGGGTAAGAAAAAGAAAGAAAAAGATTTTAAGAAAGAAAAAGATGGCTCCACCCTGGCTTGGGGGAGCCAATTGTTTGAGTGTCCCTTCGGGTGGCCTAGGTTCTACATTGCTTACCTCCGCCACTGCTGCAAGGTGGAGAGTTTTGGGTCACCATGTTCGAGGTGATGGAGATGCTAGGAGTGAGTCCACTCCTAGCTCAGGTATGGTTTCTTTCCCTAGCTTTTCATTTGTTGTCTGAGCTGTTGGTTAGCTGGGTCGAACTTAACGACGTTAAACAAAAGTACTTGCGGGAGATAACCCGGTGTTGGATGTTGTTTATATGATTTTTGATTTGTTTTCTTTAGTTCCAATAATGTCTATCTTTCGTTCTTTTGGTTTCTCTTTTGCCTTCCCCATCGCCGAGACGGCTCTTGAGCTAGCTTGGGGGAGGATGCGCTTACGCTTTTAAAACCCCAAAAGATTTTCATTATTGTAACTATTGTTTAGTTTTTCTATTAGTTTTCGCATGTTTAGGTTGTTTAGTTTTTGTTTCATATAGTTTGTATAGTTTCATGTTTAGGTTGTATAGTTAGTGTTTTATCCTTGCTTTCAATAAATGGTTGAGTTGTGAGACTCGCATGCAAGCTTCTATTGTGCACATTTGTGGTCCTATGCAAACTCGTATTTCCTTAGCCTTGTGCCTGTTTTGGGACCTAGAGTCTGACTGTTTTCCACATAGCTTGGGGGAACTGGGTTTGCTTGGTTGGTGGCTTGGATGTCTACCTTTAGAGGCGCATTTTGACTAGCCTATAAGGATCGAGCCTTCTTGGATTCCTTGTGAGTTCCATTCATTATGAGTGGTAGTTAGGGGATCTAAGTATTGTGTCGGTTCTTCCCCAATACAATCGGCTTTTCTTGAGACCAGGGATGATAACACGTTCGCTGGAATTGAGCTACATAGCCAAACAACCTACCTTGAACGTAATTGACTTTAGGTTAAGCCAAGTTTTTGCTTTTTCCTATTCTTTTGTAACCATATTGTTTAGCCTCCACATAAGCCAAATTTGTCCCTCTTCTTTACCTAGAAGATAGCTTTGTGATGGTGAGTTTGTTGTATGCTACGTTGATGAGTAGATTTTTGGTTATGATATTATGGTTGTTGGTTTGTATGACTCTATTCATTTCGTGTTCAAGTCTTATTGTTTCTCCCTTTCATCCCCCTAGTGCTTACATAGTGATTATTTATACACATTATTTGGCTGAGGAGATCTCTCTCTTGTTCTTTATCGAGTTTTATACCCATATTTATTTGAGTAAGGAGGTTAATATTTAATTTTGGGAGATGAGCTTGGAAACACATGTTATTATGAGATTTCACATTTTTGATAGTGTTTGATGATAGAGTCCATTATGCTTATATGAGATTATTGGGGTTATTGATGGTTATTGGATATGAAGTAAGAAAGGGCTATATCGATCACCTCTTTTAGTTGATTTGTTTGAAGGAAGGGCACCACTGAAGTGCTCGATTTAAGAGCAAATTTATGTCTCCACTTTGGTGTCAAGTCTCGTTGATTTTCATTGGTTTTATACACTTTACACTCGATTTTCCGTTGCTTTTGTCTCCACGATGTTTAGAGGTTATTTCAGGTGTTTTCGGGAAATTTCGAGGTAAAACGGATTGAGTTCGAGACTTAGGCATCAAAGTCGAAGAAGAGGCACGTGTTTCGAGGCACTCACAAGTGTTTTTGGTCGTCCTCGAAGATATCGCTAAAGCCGAAACTCGTTTGATAATTGATTGAAGAAGATAAGAGCCGAAAAAGCCTTGCATTCAACCAAATCTTTGGTCCATTCGGTTGAAGGAACCAGCAGCACTCAAGCCCCGATGCATTCTACCTACTGTTTTTGCCGAATTGCCACTCCATTCGGGCGAAGCCTTGGATTCTGGCGAATGCCACCTGCCATTCGTTCGAATGGCTAAAAAACTTTGCCTACGAAGTCTCAAATGCTTATGGAAACCCCAAATGACACAATATGGGCGAATGCACTAAGATTTGGGCGAATGGCCCAGCCATTCGGGCGAATGGAGCCAAATTTTCGCGATTTGTTTTCTTCGTAAAGCTTGCCACGTAGGATTCTTTTAGGGCTTTTGTTCCCACCTTGTGTAGCCTATATAAGGGCACTTTTCTGAATGTAAATATTATGCCTTGATGGATAGTGTAGAAACACTTAGAGATTATGAATTCAACAAGAGGGGGGGGGGGGGGGTGAATTGTTGTATTGTTTTTTCTAGTATTTTGCCCTGTTTTTCGAAAACTAAACTCAATCAAAATACTTAAGTAAAAGCAAGAACGTAAACTGGAGACAAGAGATTTTACGTGGAAACTTTCTAGGCCTAATAGAAAGAAACCCACGACCACTTCGGAATTTAAACTTCTCTTAATACGTTTTAGGCAATTAATACAATTACATAAAACTTATTCTTTTCTCTTCTCTTCTAGGTCACTTCTCTTCTTCTTCTCCTTCTCCTTCTCTTTTCTTTCTCTGGTTCTTTCTCACGGTTCCCATTCAGACTTCCCTAAGTCTAAATTACAAACTCTCAAAAACCCTTTACAAATAAATTCTCTAGATTGGATAAAGACTAAAGAATTGCATAAGAAAAATATTTGAGAATTAATTGGAAATTAAACAAATGAATATTTTTCTCCTTGGGTGATCTTTCTTGAATTCTTGATTTGGGCACACACACACAGATGGCCGGTTATGAAAGTCTGTTTTATATGAGATTAACCGTGCATTACATCCATATTTCCCTTAATCTAAGATGTGGGAATAGTGAAGAAAAGCCTTGGAGCTTACTCCAGGTCATTCGGTTATTTTAGGCTAAAAATAGTAAAATTAATTAATCCTTAACTAATTCCCTATTAACTTGGAGAGAAGTAAGGAAGCTTAATCTTACGTTTTAGATTAAATTAGTTAATTTTGCATATTAATCTCTTATGCAATTATTTAGAATTTAACCGTACAAATAACTAAAATAATGAAAAACTTATTTTCCTACGTTTTAGTTGACTCTTTTCTCAAACCTGCTTCGCTAGGAACACTGCACTGTCTCCGTCAGCTTTCTTTTCAATTTATCAATCTTGGAACAATAGTAATCGAGCCTTCTTTTGACTTTCCATTTGGACTTCAAGATTTGACTACTTTGACTTTGACTTTGACATTGATTTTGACATGTATATTATTCTTTAAGCAAGTCTCTTAGGTGCCATCGACGATTTTGACAAATCGGATATTTGACCTACAAAAATATCTCTAGGGTTTGTTTGTTTATAAATCGTTAATTCATCATCAAAACTCAATTGGGGCCAACAAATTCCCCCCTTTTTGATGATGACAAACTTTATAAACAAATTTAAATTCAAAATAGAGTAAAATGGATTAAGTAGAGTATGCTAGAGATTGGAGCAACCCTTAGCAAACTTTAGTAAATCAAATTAAAATTTACTAAGTATTCATTAAAACAGTTTACTCTTTAATAAATTTTAAAAACATATCAATAAGCGTATAATAAGCAAAATGCATGTCTTTTAAAATAATCATTTTCCAAAAAATAGTAAATATAACAACTTAAGTATCAATTCTATACTTATGTGAATTTTCGAAAGTCTTATCAAGTTATGGTAATTTTCTAAATGAAGCAAAATAAAGAACCAGTAATACCTTAACATGGGAACACAAGTATACCTTAACATGATTTGAGTTTACTTTAACAGAGAAAATTCAATCCAAACTTTAGTAATTATTAATTTGATACAAAGAAAATCAATCAAGGCAATACAAACTATAATCAAAATAAAGCATGATGAAATTTGTTTAAAATTAGAGCAAGCAAAAACAAGCAAAAACTTAGACATATACATGAATCAGAGCATATATCCTAACCTGTATTAACAGATATCCTAACATATATAGATAAATATTAGAGCATATGCATCACAAGTTCTTTTAAGTTTGTTGCATTTCTTCCCCCCTTTTGACATCAATCAAAAAGGATGGGATGTATCAAGCCACAACACTAAGGCAAGCATTAGTGAAATTAAGAAAGTAAGCAGCAAATAACTCAGCAAATACCAGAACATGATCAAGATAGGAAGCATATAAACATCATAGACCATAAGAAATGAGTAGATTAAAAGTACGTAGCAGCATAAGTTTAAAAGTAACAAAAAATTACAAATTGGCGTACCCCAGCTGGTACTCAAAAGAAAGTTAAATTGTTTGATTGTTAAACAAACAAATGATATGGCCCAACAAACTAAAAATGATTACGTTGGCAGAAGAAGGGATCAATTGGCAGTCTCCTAATCATCAAATTTTGTCTGCACTTCAACTGTATCCAGCTTTGCTCCAAGACGGGTCTCCATCTGGGACAGCTGATCCGTGACGGAAGCAAGTGAGACACGAACTTCATCTTCAAAGGTGTAGAGTTGAGACTGAAAATCAACAAACTTGGAGAGAATAAGATCAAGGTTAGCAGGAGGAACAATGGAGGGGTGAGTATCAAAACCAGAGGTGGTGTGTGGAGGTGATACGTGTGAAGTAAACGGTGGTGGAGTAGTGGGTATGGGTGATGGTGGTGGTGATGGTACATGTGGTGGTGGAGGTGAGTCTGGTTTTGGTGAAGGAGGGTCATTTTTAGGCTCATTGGTGGGATGTTAGGTAGTTTCGTCATCCAAACCAACATGACGCTTTGAGGCCAGCCTGCTGCTCTTTCTTGGAGTCAGCACAGGCTCCTCCTTAACAGGCTTTGCTACCTCCTCATCATCAGAACTATCACTGGAATGATCTTCCTCAAGTTCATCACCTACTTCTTTCTCAGAAGCTTCCCCCTCACTATATACTTTCCCCTGTTCCGTTTTCACCTCTGCCTTATCAGAGCTGGCAGAGGGAATAGCTTCCTGAACCTATTTTTCCCCTATCTCCCTTTCCTCTCCCTTTTTCATTTTTTCTTCCTCTTCTTTTTCTTCTCCTACCTTCTCATCATCTGAACTGACCTCTTCTACATCCTCCACTGCATCCTCTAAAATTCCCTTTTCATTTAATTTAAGGTGCAAATTGTTAAGGCATTTTGCACCAATTTTATTATTGGCGCTCATTGGGAATTCTAGACCGTCTAGAGGAACTCCAGTCTTTTTAAAGACATGGGTCAACAAACCTCCATAACCTACCATACTGTTCTTCTCAATGCAATCAGCTAAATGGGAAATCATTAATGAAGGGAAATGGATTTTAATATGATTAGCTAGGCAATAAATCAGTGTTGCATCTCGAAGATTAACTTCGTTACGCTAGGAGTTGCGTGGCAAAATGAATCTTCGAGCAATGTTGTAAAGCAGTTTGTGGAGTGGTGAAAGTGAATTATGGCTAAAGCGTTTTTTGTCATTTATACCTAAAAATCTCTATGTATCAAAAACAACAGCGGGAACACTAAACCATTCCCCTAACGTAAGACTGTTAAACTCAATCTTGATTTCCTTTACCGTGCTTGAACACACCCCATTTTCAATAGAGAAATTTTGAATAAATTCACGCATTACGTGAGGATAAATCGAGTTGCATGAATAGTCATACATCAAAACTTCCCACCCTTGATTACTCAAAATCGCATGTAATTGGGAAAGGGGTTTGAGTCATACCAGTATTTATCAAGCCCAAAGCCCACGGACATTTCCTTGGCTAATTCTTCTGTGCTATTTGGGTCCGCCTGTTTGATCCTTTTGGCAGGTGTGGATGACGAAATCCCTTTACGGTTAGAATGTGTTCTTTTCGAACCGGCATGCATGGCTTTTGATGTTGAAGATTTGTGTTCTTGTGAAGATGGCTGTGGAGCGTCTCTTGATGGTGAGGGATGGATTAAATGCAAAGGTTTGGTTTGGATGAATTTTGGGGTTATCCTTTGGTATTCTTGCTTGATGAAGAGGATTTGGAGGTTTTCATGGTTAATGAAGGAGATGAGGATGAAGGATTGAAGGAGTGAGAATGTAAGAAGGGTTGATGATTTTGAGGAGGGTTTAGTAATGAGTAGTACTTGCTTTGAGGGAGTGATGGGTTGTGTGAGTGATGGATGGGACGTGACAGAGTGGGTATTTATGAGTGAGTGGACGGTTATATGAAGAGTTTGTACTACTTCTTGGATCAGTTTGTATCGTGTGAATGATAAGTGTAACGAAAGGTTCGCGGGTATATTCATTGAGTTAAAGCGGGTAATAACGATATTTCGAAACACTACGATGATCCGTCTTCTACCAATTTTTTAAGTTGACCAACCGAAGAAAAAAATGAAAAAAAATGCTCGAATTTTGTAGAAAAGGAAAAATAAAGAAAATTTTGAAAATAAAATTAAAGGGAAACAGATGTCCTCATTTTTTTTTTCGTTTTTAATACGAGGACAAAATCACATAAAACAAACAAATGCTACTTGGTCTAATCAGTTAAGCATGCAATCAAGAAAACATATATGGCACGTACTTAAGATAGTTGCGTACCTAAATCTTGCAATAATTGACTTCTCAATCATGTTTGTTGTGGTTAATCTAACCCTTCTAATTTTTCACGTTGCTTTGAGGAGGAATCCTGGCATTAAACTTTAGTGAAGCTTGATCATACCTAGCTCCAACTTGCTCCATTTGTACTGACATGTTTAACAATGATGTTTTTATGCTCAACATTATCCTTAAGAAAATGATGTCGTATATGTATATGCTTAAATGATGCACAGGATCTTTCGATATGCATATGACACTAGTATTATCATAGTAAATAGAAACAAATTCAAATTTAATACCAAAATTTCTTAGCTGTTGTTTGATCTAAAGCATTTGGGAACAGCAAGCTGCTGCTACCACATATTCAGCTTCAGCGGTGGATAAAGCAATTGTGTTTTGTTTCTTGGAAGACCAAGATACTAAAACATGAGCCAAGAAATTGTACCATTCCTGAAGTACATTTTCTATTTATAAGATCTCCCGCATAATCTGCATCACTATAACCTTTCAAGTCATAAACATCACTTTTAGGATAAAATAGGGACATGTCATCCGTTCCCTTTAGATATCTTAGAATTCTCTTTACTGTTGTATGATGTGATTCCTTGGGATTTGATTGAAATCTAGCACACAAGCCAACACTAAACGAAATATCCGGTCTACTGGCAGTTAGATATAGCAAAGATCTTATCATATCTCTATACATAGTTTGGTCGACATTTGTACCATTAGTATCTTCATCTAATCTAATATTAGTAGCCATAGGTGTGTGGTTTGTTTTAGAGTTATCTAGACCATATTTCTTTAGAAGTTCTTTTATATATTTTTGTTGATGGATATAAATACCGTTCGTCGTTTGTTTAATTTGCAAACCAAGGAAGAAATTTAATTCTCCCATCATACTCATTTCAAATTCACCACTCATTAGGTAAGCAAATTCTTTACATAATAATTCATTAGTGGCTTCAAAAATATTGTCATCAACATATATTTGAATAACTAAAATATCTGAACCTCTATTCTTAAAGAATAAGGTCTTATCAATTTTACCTCTAATAAATTTATTTTCAATCAAAAATTTAGATAATCTCTCATACCATTGCCTAGGATCTTGTTTGAACCCATAAAGAGCTTTATCAAGCTTATAGACATATCTAGAGAGGATGGATTTTCGAAGCCAGGTGGCTGTTCCACAAAGACTTCTTCTTCTAGAATGTCATTTAAGAAAGCACATTTCACATCCATTTGATATAACTTAAAATTCATAAAAGCAACAAATGAAATTAGAATTCTAATAGCCTCTAACCTTGTTACGGGAGCAAATGTTTCTGTATAATCAATACCTTCATGTTGATTGTATCCTTTAACTACTAACCTTGCTTTGTTTCTTACAATTATTCCATGCTCATCCAGCTTGTTTTATAAAAACCCATTTTAAACCAATTATCTTTTATTCTTGGGTTTAGGTTCCAAGTGCCACATCTTATTTCTTTCAAATTCATTTAATTCATCTTGCATTGCAACGACCCAATCGGAGTCTTGTAATGCTTCTTCGTGATTCTTGGGTTCCAACATTGAGAGAAATGCAAATTGTGCACAAAAGTTCCTTACTTGGGATCTGGTCTGTGTGCCTTTATTTATGTCACTTAAGATCAAGTCAAGTGGGTGTGACTTTTGATGTTTCCACGGCTTAGGCACAAAGTCTCTTGTGGAGACTGATGTGGGAACAAGCTCATCGACTTGATTGACATGTTGTTCAGCTTCATTTTCTACTGCTCTGGGAGTAGCTGGATCTAGAACACCTTGTTGGTCCTGATTTCCCTGTTGTTCCTATTCTTGATTTGGTTCTACATTTTGAAGTTGAACCTAGAGCTCTTCATTTGCTTCTTGATCTTGCTCTTTACGTATGCTTTTATCATCTTCCATATTGGCAAGACCTATTTTAAAATCACCTGTTTCTTGTTCACTTGTCATAAAATTAGTCTCATAAAAAATAATGTGAACAGATTCTTCAACACACATAATTCTCTTGTTATAGACTCTATAAGCTTTACTATGAGATAAGTAGCCAAGAAATACCGCCTCATCACTTCTTTCATCAAACTTTCCTATATTTCGTTTACCATTTACGTGAACAAAGCATCGACATCCAAACACACGAAAATACAAAATATTATGTTTAATGCCTTTAAGTAATTCATAGGGGGTTTTAGAAGTGATTAGTTTTATTAACTCACGATTTATTATGTAACATGCAGTATTAACAGCCTCAGCCCAAAAGTTTCTAGGGAGACCACTAGCAATCAACATGGTTCTAGCCATTTCCTCTAATGTTCTATTTTTACGTTCCACCACACCATTTTGTTGTGGTGTTCTTGGTGCGAAAAAGTTGTGACTTATACCATGCTCATTACAATAATCCATAAACCTTGAATTTTCAAATTCTTTACCATGATCTAATCTTATGTGGACTAGTTGATTGTTACTAGATTTTTGAATTTTATTAGCAAAAGCAACAAATTCATCAAAGGCCTCGTCTTTACTAGATAAAAATAAGGTCCATGTATATCTACTGTAATCATCAACTATAACAAACACATATCGCTTTCCACTGCGACTTTGGATTCTCATTGGTCCACAAAGACCCATATGAGTTAATTCAAGTGGCTTTGAGGTGGTCACGACATTTTTGGGTTTAAAGGACGACCTTACATGTTTTCCTTTGGCACAAGGATCACATACTTCATCTTTTTGAAATTTAAGGGACGGTAATCCTCTTTCTAGGTTTTTAGATCTTAAAGTATTAAGCAATGAAAAACTAGCATGACCTAAACGTTTATGCAAAAGAAGAGGGTCATCTTGTAAAACACCAAGACATGTTAAACTTGCCTTGGGAACAATGTGGAGATCCACCACATAAGTGTTCCCCTTTCGGATTCCTTCCAGAACAGTGTCTCCTGTGTCATTCCTAGAAATAATGCACTTTTCAGAAGTAAAGATTACAGAGTTACTATTGTCGCAAAATTGAGAGATACTTAACAAGTTATGTTTTAAATTCTCGACTAAAAATACATTGTCTATTGCATGGGAACTTGACCTTCCAACCTTTCCTTTGGCAATTATTTCTCCTTTCATATTGTCTCCAAAGGTCACAGTTCCTCCATTATAGGCTTCTGATGAGAGAAATTTGGTTTCGTCACTTGTCATGTGCTTGGAACAGCCACTGTCGAGATACCATGAGTTGTTCCCCCTCACTAGAGCCTGCAAAACGAACTAATTGTTAGTGCGAGGAACCCAGCCATCCTTGGGTTCCTTGTCGATTAAGCATGAATCATATTTCTTAATCCATATACGATCGACATAGATTTGGTTCGTTTTGTTGTGCTATTCCTTTTTTAAACATTAAAATTTCAGGTGCCCGATTTTGCCACAAAAGGTACAGACTTTACTACTAGGGAGATCAACATAAACCTTTTTCTTGTTTTTATTCTTAATGAATCCTAGGCCTTTTGCATTTTTAGTTTGAGCCTTTAGAATCCATTTTGGAACTTCATTGATTTTCCTTTTTCCTTGTGAATTTAATTCATCTTTTAATTTCTTGGTTTCGATTTTACAAGATTCTAAGTCTAATTTTAATCTTTGAATTTTAGTGCTAATCTCATGAATAGATTTATCATTAGGATTCGAGTTTAAGCCTAGCATTTTATATTGATATAGATCGACATTAAGAATAATGTTTTCCTTTTTTACCGTTTCTAAAGTTTCCTTTAACATCACATTTTGATCTAATAAATCAAAAAATCTAGTTTAAACATCTGATCTAAATGAGTTCAGGTAGGAAACATGGTCATTACAAGTTTTAAGGTCTTTTTCCATTCGGAGACAGGTGGCAGTTCTTTTTTCCAGATCATCTTGAGTCTCCAAAATAATTTTAATCAATTCATGTTTATCCAATCTAAATAAATGGTTAGGAAATGAACTAGAAGACAATACCTCTTTTTCTTTTGATGTTTCGTCATGAATGGCCATGAGACATAAATTTGTTGTTTCTTCTTCAACTGGAGCTTCAGTTTCAGCTTCGCTTTCAGAGTCTCCCCATGCAGCTATCATGGCTTTGCGAAAGTCCGTCTTGTTGAAGTTTCCTTTCATAGGTTGTCTTCCTGTTTCCCTTGCCTTCCTTTCGCTCTTCTCGTTCTTCCATTAAGGGCACTCCTTGATGAAATGATCAGTCCTTCCACACTTGTGACATTCGTAGTTGGTTTTGGAATTAGCAGTTCCTCTTTCTTTGTTGTTTCTTTGAATATTGTATCTGCTGTTCCTGATAAACTTTTTGAAATTTCGAACCAACATAGCAGTCTCTGCCTCATCACATTCTGACTCTTCTTGTTCATTCGCTGCTAGAGCCAAGCCTTTGTTTCTGGAACTGTCAGCTGTGCCCAGATGTAATTCATGGGTCATAAGGGAACCAACCAACTCTTCTAGATTGAACTTTGTGAAATCCTTGGATTCCGGTATGGGTGTAACTTTGGCTCTCCAACGGTCATCTGGAGGTAGACTCCTGAGAATTTTCCTAACCTATTCATCTCAGGGAATAAGCCTTCCAAGTGAGACAAGTTCGTTTGTTATGTTGGTGAACCTAGTGAACATTTCTTGAATACTTTCTTTAAGTTCCATAACAAATCTTTCATACTTTGACATTAGCAAGTCAATCTTGGAGCGCTTTATACTTCATTAGTTCCTTCATGGGTAACTTCTAACAGATCTCAAATCTGCTTAGCGGTTTTGCAACCCATTATACGATTGCTCATTTGGTCCAAGACCACAGTGAAGTATTTTGATGGCAAGAGCATTCATCTCCATTTTCTGAAAATCTTCTTTCTCAAATTCAGTTATCGGTTTGGGAACAGTTTCGTTATTGGAGTTACTAGTTGTTACCTCAAAGTCTCCAATTTCGATAACTCTCCAAACTTGATAATTTTCGACTTTGATAAAGATTTCCATCCTATTCTTCCAGTATGCGTAGAAATTTCCATCGAACATGGGCGATCTTTGAGTAGAGTAACCTTCCTCCATTCTTTCATGCATTTTCAACATCTCTAAAATACCAAGATACGGCTCTCAGGGTTTCCTGATCAAATGAGGAACAAGGCTCTGATACCAATTGTAGAAACACTTAGAGATTATGAATTCAACAAGAGGGAGGTGAATTGTTGTATTGCTTTTTCTAGTATTTTTGTCTTGTTTTGCGGAAATTAAACTCAATCAAAATACTTAAGTAAAAGCAAGAACGTAAAATGGAGACAAGAGATTTTACGTGGAAACTTTCTGGGCCTAATCGAAAGAAACCCACGACCACTTCGGATTTTAAACTTCTCTTAATACGTTTTAGGCAATTAATACAATCACATAAAACTTATTCTTTTATCTTCTCTTCTAGGCCACTTCTCTTCTTCTCCTTCTCCTTGTCTTTTCTTTCTCTCGTTCTTTCTCACGGTTCTCCTTCAGACTTCCCTAAGTCTAAATTACAAACTCTCAAAAACCCTTTACAAATAAATTCTCTTGGATAAAGACTAAAAGATTGCATAAGAAAAATATTTGAGAATTAATTTGCAATTAAACAAATGAATATTTTTCTCCTTGGGTGATCTTTCTTGAATTCTTGATTTGGTCACACACACACAGTTGGCCGGTTATGAAAGTCTCTTTTATATGAGATTAACCGTGCATTACATCCATATTTCCCTTAATCTAAGATATGGGAATAGTGGCGAAAAGCCTTGGAGGTTACTCCAGGTCATTCGGTTATTTTAGGCTAAAAATAGTAAAATTAATTAATCCTTCACTACTTCCCTATTAACGTGGAGAGAAGTAAGGAATCTTAATCTCACGTTTTAGATTAAATTAGTTAATTTTTTCCAATTAATCTCTTATGAAATTATTTAGAATTTAACCGTACAAATAACTAAAATAAAGAAAAACTTATTTTCCTATGTTTTAGTTGACTGTCTTCTTAGACCTGCTTCGCTAGGAACACTGCACTGTCTCCGTCAGCTTTCTTTTCAATTTATCAATCATGGAACAGTAGTAATCGATCCTTCTTTTGACTTTCCATTTGGACTTCAAGATTTGACTGCTTTGACTTTGACTTTGACATTGATTTTGACACGTATATTATTCTTTAAGCAAGTCTCTTAGGTGCCATCGACAATTTTGACAAATCGGATATTTGACATACAAAACAATCTCTAGTGTTTGTTTGTTTATAAACCGTTAAGTCATCATCAAAACTCAATTGGCCAACAGATAGAAACCCACTCTTCCTTTAAGAACATCGTTTATTGCTTTCTTTCACATTCAATTGCCTTAGAATAGTTTTATTGCTTTCTTTTACATTCCAAGCATTGTAATTTCAATTCCTTTCATTCAAGCACCTTAGTTTATGTAAGTTTATCTTTCTCTATCTCTTTATTGCCTTAGTTTATCCTTCATTCATGCCATTTGATGTTTTGTTCTTTCATGCTTTGATTATTGCTTTGAATCTTGTTCTTTTGCTTTCATTTCTTGTTCTTGCCTTCCTTATTGCTTTATAGTGTAGAGAATAGATAGGTTTATTGTTTTGTCTTTCATCATTGTTAGTTTGTTTCTTGCCCTAATGCTTTCAATCATGTCATTTTTCTTGTTCTTAGTTGTAGTTGCTTTCAATATGCTAGAGTAGATTCTTTAGGGGTTTTAGTTTGGTGAAACCTTAGGTTTCGTGATTGTGGTTCATGTGCTAGATTAGGGTTGAGGTTTGTTGTGGGTTGTTTGATTGATATTTGATGTGAATCTTGTCTTGCCACTCCTAAGTGAGACATAGGGAGAATATGGGTCGTTCCCATGGGTATATGTCATCAAGTTCCCCTTGCAATCTAGAGTGTCTCGATCGATTCACGTTCGACATCCCTTGACCTAACATTCAATGAGAACTTAGAACCAACCTAAGGTGGATCCTTACCATCCCTGTTTGTCTTTCATTGCTTATCTTAATCTTGTTTATTGTTTTCGTAGTGTAGTCTAAAAACCCTTCACTCATATCATTTACCCACTCTACACCTTGCACCTAACCTCCTTTAGTCCTTGTCCTTAAGGTTCGATCCCCAACTTACCTCTATACTTGCTATAGTTGTATTTAGGGTGTATAAATATTGTTTGATTAACTTGTATTTCTAGCGTTAAAACGACGCGTTAGAAAACGGTTATCAACCACCCATCAATTTCACGGTGAATGGAAATCAATACGGTATGGCTTATTATCTCACTGATGGCATTTATCCTAAATGGGCTACTTTTATTCAATCTATTACTGAACCACAAACACCAAAAGCAAGGTTATTTGCCCAACATCAAGAAGCAGCAAGAAAGGATGTGGAACGAGCATTTAGGGCGTTGCAAGCTCGATTTGCAATAATTAGAAAGCCCTCACTTGCTTGGGATGAAGAACGACTCTCTAATATAATTACTTCTTGTATAATTATGCATAATATGATAGTAGAAGATGAAAGAGATAAATATACACACTATGCTGATGGTAGAGAGTTCATGGTAGATCGCCCACAAGGTCAATCGGAAGGTACAAGTGGATTAAATGATGAGTTTGAGTAATACACAGATAGAATTGTTGATATCAACCGATACTTGCAAATAAGGATGATGTTGAAGATCGACAAACACATTTATCCTTAATAGATGACTTGGTTGAAAATATCTGGCAAAAATTTGGAAGGAATCGCAATTAATGTATCATTTAAAATTTCAGTCTTTTAATTTGTGTATTTTTTTATGTATGCGTATTGTAATCTTTATTTGAATTTAATGAATTTTCCTTAATTATTATTGATGTCTACATTTATATTTATCAAAAAATTATTAGTTTTATTAAAAGAATATTTTTTAATTAATAAAAATGTAAATCTATTTTAATCTATTAAAAAAATTATATTAACTTTGTACATGAACATATTATTATTAAAAAATAAAGATAAATGTTAGATAAATTAAGGGGGAGAAATTATGATGGGGTAGATAAAAAGTAAGAAAGAGATGATGATTACCTTTTAAAAGAGGTCATGATTAATAAAATTAGGTTGAAAGATGAACTTTTAAGAGAGAGAAAAAATAAGATGACCTCTTAACAAGATCATCATAAATGATGCTCTTATAAAATCATGGATTACACTAAAATTAAGCCCCTATATATGTTGGTTTATGGGCGGCGATACTCCTTGCTTACCCTTAAGAATGGCTCTGCCTACGGGTTCCGCCTGCAAATCCTGTCGATTAGAATACGGATGCATAACGATAAACATACTAAGAACCCTAACATCGACGAGCTTTTGAGTATTTAGGCCTACTAATAAGTTTTAGGAAAAATTATTTTGAATAATCACACTTATTACTCATCTGTTGTAATTAATCTCTACTATTAATTATTTTTAAATAATTAAATATTTGTATATTTTTGTTGATAACACCCTTGCCACATTTTAATCCGCTACTTTAACTCTTTAAGTACCTACCATTAAATAGGAGTTGTGATAAACCAATAAAAAAGCACAAGGATAAAAAATTGAGTATAAGGACTAGTCTACCTATAATAGCTGATTATAATGTGGCAAGAGATATTATGGGAAAAAATATAATGATAATAGTGTGGATTACCGGAGATGACGAAATATGTGAAATTATTCATGATAGTTTGTAATTAGTTGAGGCAAGTTCAGTCTACACCCGCTCAAACCCGATCTTCTACTACCTCGTGAAGCAGACTTCCAGATTCTTCTTTTCTAGTCTTTTGGATGTGACACCGTTTCTCCAAAAGCGATTTCCTTTACCTTCAAGAAAGAAATTGATTTGGTCTTTTCTCTTCAATTCAGATACTTTCTTCTGACCCATTTCTTCCAAGATCAAAAATTCTGGGTTGGAATGTAAAGTCCCCAATCACCATACATTCAAAAAATCATGTCTTGGTACAAAAGATCAAAGTTTATAAATGATGCTTTCAAAAGTTTCAGTTTAAAGGTATTTACAAAAAACCCACCTCAATCTCCAATCCCAAGAATCAATTCCAATGCAAATTTACTGTTTCATAATCAATTTAAATCTTCTGGGTTGATTGGGTCTCCTTCAATTGCTTCAAAATTTAGGTATTTTAAAGGGTTTGAAAAGAATCAAAGTAATTTGTTCTATGGTAATTTTAGGAGAAATTACTATGTTGATAGAAATCAAATTTATCATTTTAAACCAAGAGGTTATAAATCATGGTTTCAGAATCCTAGAATTGTATTAATTACTGTTGTGGTTGGTTCTGGTGTTGTAATTACAATTTATTTTGGCAATTCTGAGATTGTACCCTATACAAAAAAGGAAACATTTGGTGCTTTTGTCAAGAACCCTAGAAAGACAACTTGGGGAGTCTGAATTTAATCAGTTAAAGAAACAATATAAGGGAAAAATATTGCCCGCGATACACCCGGATAGTGTTAGGGTTAGGTTGATATCTAGAGATATAATTGAAGGATTAAAAAGAGGGATAAGTCATGAACAAGTGTGGAGTGATCCCAGTTATACCTCAGAAAGTTTTGAGAATCATGGGGTTGAAGGGCATCAAAGATTAAAGAGTTTAACTGAAGAGAGGGAAGAGAAACTCGTGGACGATTGGCGGAAGGAGGAGGAGATTCTTGATGATACTTGGGTGAAAACTAGTAGGAAACATGGGCAGCAGCATGGAGCTAAGGCAAGTACTGAGCATTTAGAAGGGATGAATTGGGAAGTGTTGGTTGTCAATGAGCCTATGGTTAATGCATTTTGTTTGCCTGGTGGGAAGATTGTTATTTTCACTGGGTTGTTAAATCATTTTAAAACTGATGCTGAATTGGCTACAGTTATAGGGCATGAGGTATGTGAAATTATCCAATTTGAACACTAGTGTAGATGTTTCGGGCTACTTGTATGATAATGATTGTGTTTGTTTTCAGGTTGGGCATGCCGTTGCTCGACATTCTGCGGAACAGATTACAAAGAACTTGTGGTTGACAATCTTGCAACTTATCCTTGTTCAATTCATTGCACCTGATTTCGCCAACGCAATGTCGAGTCTTCTTTTAAGGCTTCCTTTCTCTCGAAAGTAAGTCTTCTACTTGTACTTAATGGTGAACTCTGACATAGTATACACTTCTATGAAGCTCAAAACGTTTTGCATTGTTTGTGTGTCAGTTTCTTTCACTGTCATCTTTTGAAAATAAAGTTGCAAAAAAGCAAGGTTCCAAATTAATTGTTGGTGTTAAACTATTTATTTGCTCTTGCTTGAAAGATGATTAGATGGTTAGGAGATAGTATGAGAATTACTGGCTAGCTTATCTGAACAGCTTAGATTCCACAAAACACAAGTGACGAAAGCAAGAAGGATTAAAATAGTTCAAAAATAGTCGAAACCCCACATTAGTTGGTTTTTCCGAGTCGCGAAGGGATTAGCGAATCGTGTGAGACTTATTATGACTTCCATTTGGGTAGTTTACTACCTTAATCTATTATTGGCATGAATCTGTATCTTCTTAGAGATACTTTTCACTTGATGAGTTGCTTTTTATAATTCTATTTCGAAACTAAATAAACAAAAGGGATGTGATGATAGGATTTGTTTACTTGGTTTGATGTTAGCTGATCATATGTCCAGTAACTCATTGGTGTTGCGATGATTGGTTACATTGAAAGTTCTAATTCCTTTTGTATTATGCCCTTGGAACATAAAAATTAAGGCAATCAGATTTACATAAAAATCAAACTTTTGAAACTTATTACTAAATTTAGAAAGTAGCGAGAAACTTGTCAGGGTGCTAAAAAGTGAGATCAAGTTTTCTAATAATAACTTCAATGTGCATGTAAACTATTCTGTCGAACTCTATTTGGATGTCTATCAGACTATGAACGTTCGGGTATTTTTCATTTTGGATTTTGTCAGACTTTCGGATTAAATTGCCATCCTAATTCTCTGTCTAGCAAATCTTATGCTTTGAAAGAAACTGATTCTTGTCCTAATGTTACTTATCAAGCTATTATGAAATTCATATATCCCTTATATCTGTATTGTTATTATGTAGAATGGAAATCGAAGCAGATTACATTGGGTTACTTCTGATGGCGTCTGCTGGGTATGACCCACGCGTTGCACCCCATGTATATGAGAAGCTAGGAATGATTTCTGGTGAATCATCAATGAGGGACTATCTTTCAACTCATCCATCCGGGAAAAAACGAGCTCAGTTGTTAGCTCGAGCTCATATTATGGAGGAAGCGGTTAATATATACCGTGAAGTTGTGGCTGGACGTGCAATTGAAGGTTTTCTGTAGCCAACATCATTTCTTCCCATCTAGGACATGAACATCCTGTGAGGTTGTTTGAGTTAAAAATCCTAATAAGATGGTTTTATAAAACCTGCAATGTTCATCTGAATGCATGAACAAATAGGTAATGGTGTTTCAAGTTTGAAAATATCCCAGTTTTATGTACTTGTAAACTAATTTTGCACCATGTGTCATGTTTAAGGTGTATTTGAAATTTGAATGCAAGAAAAATTAACAGATCGGGAATAGTCTGGAGACTTTTTGTGAAAATTTGAAATAGATAAGATTCTTGATAAAAAAAAGTATGCAATAAGATCCAAATTAAATTTATTATAAATATAAGCGCCTGATACCCTAAAACACAGGTTCGGGTATGTTCGCACTTAGTAAGTGCGAACAGTAATAAACTGGTCAAAAAAAATCAATTGTCTGTTCAAACTTAATAATTGCGATTGCGAACAGGTCAAACATGGCCAACATGCTGATTTTAAGACGAGTTGTCCGCACTTAGTAAGTGCGAACAGACTGAAAACCTAAAACAAGTTGTTCGCTGTTAGTAACAGAACAACATGTTTCAGTTTTTTAGTCTGTTCACACTTACTAAGTGCGAACAGCCCGAACCTAAGGTTTGCGGATTATACGCTTAGTTTTGGAATAAGTTTGATTATGATCTTATTGTGTGCTTTTTTTTGATAAATAATCTTATTTATTTCAAATTTTCACTTTTTGTTTTCAGAAAAGGTATTATTCCAATATTATCTAAATCCATAATATAATATGTATTATAATAGAAAGCAATAAACAAGATGTATTTGAGTAAGATTTAAGATGATTGATGCTTTTATTCATCCACAAAAGGGGTATTTATAGTAAAAACTATTTTACTATTCATGCACTACAATCCATCACCATTTAGGAATTCTATCCTTTAATTACTGTTCATATGCCTATCTTTTTATTGTTCATTTATATATATCTGTTTATCATAATATATCATATCATAACACTCCCCCTTGAATAGATATTTATTGAACTTAATATTTCTACCTCATTAAAACCTTGCCAAGAAAAATCGAATGGGATAAAAACTTGGACGAAGGAAAAATAGTAGAGATTATGTAGGTCTTTCTTTCAAAGTTGGTGTAGGTCTCGAAGACGTCGTACACCGATTAACATTATAAGCTCTTGAAATTTTCCGGTTGGTAGTGCTTTGGTGAATATATCAGCAGGATTCTCACATGATTGGATTTTCTTAACATTGATTTTTCTTCCTTTTGTCTAATCATAAGTAAAGAAGAATTTTGGATCAATATGATTTGTTCTATCTCCTTTGATGAAACCTTCCCTAATCCGTGAGACACAAGCAACGTTATAATGAATAATGGTTAGACTTTCTTCACATGTTTGAATACTACTTTCTTTTTGTATATGATGGATTAATGATCTCAAACGCACATGCATTTTCTAACCAGCTTCATAAAGTACAATTAGTTCAGCATGATTTGATGAAGTGACTATCAATGTTTGCTTAGTTGATTTCCAAGATATTGGTGTATTTCCTACACTAAAAAGATAGCCAGTTTGAGACTTTGCTTTGTTTGAATCGGATAAGTAGCCTGTGTCAGCAAATCCAACCAAAACCAGAACTTCCATTTCTTGGATAAAATAGCTAAAAGTCTGTTGTTCCACGTATATAACGAAGTAAGTGTTTTACTGCATTCCAATGTCTTCTTGTAGGTTGAGCGTTGTATCTTGCTAGCAAATTGACTGAGAATGCAATATCTGGTCTTGTGTTGGTAGCCAGATACATTAGCGCTCCAATTGCACTCAAATAAGGTATCTCAGGACCAAGCATTTCTTCTTGAGGACAAAAGGGATCTACGTTAATCTTTAGTGATTGCACAATCATGGTTGAACCCAATGGGTGTGCTTTGTCCATGTAGAATCTCTTTAATATTTTCTCAGCATAATTTGATTGATGAGCAAGTATTCCATCCTTTAGATGTTAAATTTGTAAACCAAGACAAAATTTTGTTCTTCTGAGATCTTTCATCTCGAATTCCTTCATCATACAATTTGCGATTTCTTCAATTTTATTTGGTGTTCCTATGATGTTTATGTCATCAACATATACCGCAATTATAACACCCATTTTTTGTTTGTTTGATGAAGACACATGTACAAATTTGATCATTTTTATAACCTTTATTCAGAAGGTATTCACTTAAACGGTTATACCACATCCTTCCGGATAGCTTTAGTCAGTAAAGTGACTTTTTCAATTTTATAGAATAAAGATTTCGAGGTTTTGACTTGATATTTTCAGGTAGTTCAAGTCCCTCAGGAACTTTCATATATATATATATATATATATATATATATATATATAATATATATATATATATATATATATACTATATATATATATATATCAGTATCAAGTGACACATAGAGATATGATGTCACTACATCCATTACACGCTTATGCAATCCTTTACATGTGGATAGGCCAATAAGGAATCTCAAAGTTGTAGCATCAACTACTGGAGAATATGTTTCCTCATAGTCTATTCTCGTGCTTTAAAACCTTAAGCTACAAGTCTTCCCTTATATCATGTAACTTTATTTTTCTCATTTCGTTTTCTCACAAATACCCATTTATATCCAACAAGTTTTGTTCCTTTAGGAGTTTCTATTATGGGACTAAAAACTTTTCGTTTCATGAGGGATTTCAATTCTACCTGAATAGCTTCTTTCCATTTAGGCCAATCACTCCTTTGTCGACCTTCATTAACTGACTTTTCGTTTGGATTAATATAAATTTTTATTTCTCCAATAAACAAACAATAATAATAATTAAAAAGGGGTGAGTGTTCAGCTTGTTGCTCGGCTCCCCACCAACTTCGTGTAAAGTTTCTCCTTATGAAATGGATTACCTTATTATTAAATTATTATTATTATTATTATTATTATTATTATTATTATTATTATTATTATTATTATTATTATTATTATTAATATTATTATTATTATTATTATTATTAAAAGTTTTTTGAGTTATCTAAACCATTCCTCTACTGGGAACCATCAATTGCCCTGCCATGGCAGGCAAGCGCCAAGGTCGACCACTGAGAAGGCCTTGACTTCTGGCCTACTAGTGTTTGGATGTCTACCTAGTAAATTAGTTGCATCTAAGCTTCATGTTTTGGAAATCAAAATTCCTAATTTGATTTTTTCTACCTGAACCCTGATTATTTTTAATGGTATGTCTCTGTTCTAAAGTAAATGTGCGGTTTTGTCTTGATCCTAAAGTTCGATTTGGAGCACCTTCTCAAACTTGAATCTAGTATTGTGAACCCTAGTTTAATTCCGTGCATCAACATATTGTATTATGGTTGTGTTAAGTCTTATCTACAGTTCTTTGAACCTATATATTTACGGTTTGTGTTTAATCAATAATTGGGTAACCCTAATCCCCAATTTGATTGTAATCGAAATTCAAGTAACTAAGGCTTCAATAGAGTGTTTGTGGATGCATTCGAATCGGCTTTGAATTGAAGTTATTACTTCAACTAATTTGAACTTTCTTAGAAGAAATAAAATGGATGTTTGGTCAAGCTTTGAGCTACTTAAGCTATGTATTTGAGAGTATCCAATGGCTACTCCTCCCCCTTGGTCGGTGCCCGAGACTAGTCGGTAAAGCTCTTGACAATTCTGCACTAGATTTTGCTTGAGTTGGTCGGAAAGCTATATGTTTGCTTGAATTTGGTATAAAGTGTTCTGCTGTAGGAAGTTAACACCTCATATTTTGTTTCGAACTCGATTTTATAGGTTACTCAAATTCAAGGTAAGTATCCTTGCATATGTCGAGTACTACAACTTGAATCATTATGGTGAAGGGATCATTGTTTCTTTGATTCCCCCAAATTTTTGTTGGATATATTGTCTAAAATGCACTAGTGATGGTTGTGAAAGATTTTATGGGGATGTGACAGTTTTGTAACTAGTCTTACTATGATTTTTGTTCCCATGTTAGGGTTTCAGACTTTATGGGGGGTCTTTTGCGAATAAGTGAAGGTTATATTGCTTGTTGCTATGATGGGTGCAAGGTAGTGGGTACAAGGCAATAGTGAGCCTATAGCGTGAAACAGACCGAAACTAATGATGATTCATAGGGGGGGGGGGGGGGTGATTAGTCTCACTATCAATCCCCCAAACCCCGTTCTAGTGGCTGTAACTATTTTCTCATAGGAAGTTCGCAAAGCAAGATCAAACTGAATTTGTGCTTCCCATAATGAATCCGATGGGCAAGTCCTTAACAAGTAATATAACCACCTAAACCCAACACAATCGCGAAGAAGGAAAAGATCACATTGTAGATCATGGAGTTTGCTAACAGCTGTCATGAACTCGATGGTTTTAAAAACCCTCTTTAAAGAAAAATCATGACAAACACTCGATTCTAAACTCACAGGCCCACCAAAGAGTTTCACTCCCGCGTTGGGTGATATATGTTATATGGGAAAACTACGGGCTCTCCATCTTTAGGATCCTTCGTAGACCACATTAGTTCAGTCTTGTCTACATTGAGAAACAAACCACCAGGTGGCCCATCCTCCTAAATAATGTGTAAGGCCTTGGTGACCATAAGAGTGTCACCAACATAGTAACATCATCAAGGTACCAAGCCTGGATGTTTAACTTACAAGTTGGTGACTTTTCAAAACCAATGGGTAGAGAATAAAGGCAAAAAGCAAAGGACCTTATTTCAGACCATAAAGTAGAATCACCAAAATATAACCTAGCAGGCTGGGAATAGAAAAAGTCCACTCAAGAGCCAAGAGCAGGGCACTTAATCCTTGTTTCAGACCACATGACACTCCTATCAACAAGATTAAAAGCATTTTGCTAAAAGTTGAGAAATACATGCTACATCACGCTTGCATTCTACAAGTTTGTTGACAGAATGAAGAATAGACTCACTGCCCCCTTGTGTGCCAACCCCAACCTAAAATTCTTCAAAATAGGCATTCATGGTTTTCCTAATAGCTGAAGTGACAACCTTAGACACAAGCCTACGCCACACCGTGCCAACAACAATAGGACAAATACCTCCCCTAGCTTAACCAAAGGGGTGAGTGGAGCACTAGCTATATAGCCCCCAAGAATGATAGGGGATTTTCCCTCATGAAGCAAATTGACTACTTTAGTGATAGAGCACAATAGGCCATGAGCAATTGCTGACACTGCACGTCTCAACATATCCACTAGATGTTGAGCCCTAAGCTTATCCTTACCACATGAGGTTCCTTTAGGGAAGCTATGTATCCTACTCAGCACCTCATTTTTGGTCACAAAAAGAGCATCCTCATTGCAAGGGATAAAAGGTATGACTGGGGGGCGAGGGCGAAAGGGTGATTAGATTCTAGGACTTGAAGGTTGTTGTGGAAAATGGTGCCACACTTGATGAAGACAACACCTTGATGGTGGCGGTAAAATATCCATCCCCAAGATTAGGTTTGCATCGATACAAATTGGAATCTTAAAGGCTACTAACTAGGAATGGTCATGGGGCGGGTCTGGAGTGGGTCCAACAAGACTACGACCAGGACCCTTTCAATTTTTAGAGATCTAGACCCGGATCCGAACCCTAAGAGTCTAAAATTTTCAGATCCAAACCCAGACCCTCCGAATCTAATGGTTCTAGAGTCCTTAATGAGTCTAAAAAAAGTTTCTTTGATTTGTCAAATTTGAACCTTTTGTAAGTCATTATAATTTTCGTCTATTTGTAAGAGAGTTGTTATCGTATTTTCAAATATTGAATATTCTTTTAACATCTAAAACTGCATAAATTCTATTACAAATATTAGTTTGAGTCCATAAAATAAGGGTAATTTGGTAAGCACTTAGCACTAAGCAAGTAACCTATATATATATATTATTGATATATATTATGATTATATGAAAACAATTAGTGTTAGGGGCAGAAGTCATATGTAGAAGACAAAACAAATAAACAATTTAATATTTATAAGGATCTGGGTAAGAATCTAAGGGGCGGGTCCAAGGTCCGGTTCTAGGACCTAGACCCGGACCCTCCAAATATTTTTTTGATCCAAATTCGAACCGGATCCGTTGGGTGTTAAAAAATAAGACCCAGATCCTTAAAAAAGGGTTAGGTCCGGGATGGGTCCAACAGGGTCCTAGACCCATGACCATCCCTACTACCAACCTTCTAGCACTAGCAAGGGGGAGCTAACTCAATTAAACGATCCAGAACAAAACTAAGGTTGTCACCCTGGTTCCGCCATCTAGATTCGGCCCTAGAAATACTATCAAACTAGCAGCGCTCCCTCATACCTGACCTTCGTTCAGATCTGTTCTTAGGCAAAAAGGTACTCATGACACAACAAGGCAAAATCAAGAGTTGCACCCAAGAAGACACATCACTCGGGCAAGCTAGGACTGCATCAAGACCCTGAAGGAGCACTCTAGCAAAACTAAGATCTAGTTTAGGAGGGATACTTTTAACCGTCCGAAAAGGTTTTAACAAAAATACGTCCGAAGAGGTCAAAATCGAAACCAAGTGAAAGAAAACCAGTAGAAGAACCCAAGGCTGAAGCCTCATCAACCACACTAGATACACAGACGGGGATACAATGACGGGGGATGCCATAGATTGCATCATCGTCTAAGGTTGGGACAAGAATCACGGAACCGTCTGCATGCTTAAAATTCTTACTGAAAGAGTGAGTGCGCAGGCGCTCCCCACAAAGCCAGATACCTATTTTTTAAGGGCTGTGTCCAAAGAAGAGAACAAACAAGGGTCCCTCGCAACCTTCAATTTGCGAATCATAACCTTAAATTTTAAGCCTTTTGCATATCAATGTTTTTTATGTATTTTTTTTTTCAAATTATAGCTTGAGTTGAAAGAAGAATAGATGGCAACTAACAATTTATTAAAATAACTAACTTTATAAAAGGTAAAATATGAAATATTAATTACTCTTTTCGTTCCAATATTATGTTTAACCTTTAATTGCACGATTTGCAAGCCGGTTATTCTATTAATAAAATGTAAATAAATTACAAAAATGGAATTACATGGGTCCTTATTTTAGTAATATTGATAAAAGTACAATTTTTTACTCTTTACAAAAGAAAAGCAAAACAAATAAAATAAATTAATAACAATTCTAAAATTTAATATCAACATCTAAGATCAGTTTTATAAATTATTGACGATAGTAGTTAGCAATGGAGATTAATTAGGCTTCCTGTGACACCTGTTTGGCTTAGAGCAGGGACGACGATAAAGATTAGCATGGTCGTCCTCCAGTTCGGCAAATTTAGTTTTGTCTTTAGAGCAATGTGGTGGAGGATTTTCTTTGTTGTTGCATGGATCAAGGTCTATGAAACTGCTTGCATTTGCCATAATGAAATAATTATTTGATATCATCCCCATACATATAAATATACCTAAAAACAACACTAATGTAGACTTCATTTGTTTGAAAAAAGTAAGATAATATTGTATAATTATTTATATTTTATCACTTTTCCCCAACTTTATTGAAATTTTATTCTTTTAATAATCCTCAACTCAAAATTTTATGAATTCATTTATTTATAATCTCTACATTTTATAATTTTATTAATGGCTCTAATTGATAATTAAAATTATAGATTAATACTTCGTTGATTTATATGCACTAATATTTTAGATAGTTTATAATTAGAATGATTAATTTGTTATAAGTTATAATTATAGTGTAAGACAATATATTTTATTGTGCTTTTAGTTTTAGTTGATGCTTAAAGTACGAATACCAAAGTTGAAAGAATTATTTCAAATAAGAGAATAAATGAGATGAAAAAATATATTGAATAAGTTTTCTTTATAGTAAAACAACACAACACATTATAACGGTCACGATCGAACGGATAAAATTCATTTATCGCGAACGGGTTGAGGATATGTTATTTGTTTTTAGTTATTTTTAATATTTATTATAATAAAAAATTAATTAATAAAAATATTACAATTAATAACTTCACTCTTTGCTCTTTAGTGTCTAATATTATAAAAAAATAATATAAACAAAATATTCAATTTTTTAAATTTTAATCAATTAATTAAAAATTCAAAAATAATAAAATCACCTAGAAGTACATTAGGGCACATGTAACGATGTACAAATATTTTAAATATGTTTCTACATAAAAGCTTCTGAGATACACAAACCCAACATTTTTAAATATTAAAAAAAAAACAAATAACAGTACAACTGGCATACTTTTCTCATTTTTCAAGATTTATATGAAACTTTATCTCTCTTAATTATAAGCTAGGAGTTGGTTTTTCAGTTTCACTATTCTTCTTCCATTTCGCCCAAGCACCTTCAATGGTGACCATTCACTTTCATTTTAGTAAGCTATATTTTCTTCTATATTCAAATCTTTTTTATTTTCTGAGTTTAGTCTTGTAAAAACTATCAAGACTCGCCAAAACTTGACCAAACTCGCCAAGAAAACTGCAATATCGACCGTTATAAGTTGTAAAATCCGATTCAAAACGGTCAAAACGGCCGATAAGCGTGATGTTACGCCGTTTTTACATACTCCATTACAAATCGCGAGATCTCGGAACGGTGGACTGAATATCCGTGTCAACTCGGCCGTTTCGAGTTAACTCGGCCGAGTTTTGATACCATGGTTGTAACCAAGTAATCCTAGCTGGCATCATTAATTTACTGACCAAAATAATGTTATCAAAAATCATCCAAACTAAAACTCTGCAGCATAAATCGAATTACACAAAGGAAGACATGTGCCTCAAACTCAAACATAAATAACCCAAATGAAAATAAACTACACGTAGAGTGAAAACATTAAGGCCTTGTTTAGATTGAGGGAAATGGAGGGAAAAGAAAAGAAAGGATTTGGAGGGAAGGGGAATTTCTTGTTTGGATAGCAAAAAGGGAGGGAGAGGATTTGGAGGCAGTGCCGTCCCTGACATTATATGGCCCCTAGGCAAATTGAAAGAAGTTGGCCCTCTCTATGAAGGGTCGATTCCGAACTTACACATGTGTTTAGAAAAATAACAAAGATGGACCCTATATATTATAATTAACATTCAAAATGTAGACGTGTCATATAATTCTTAAATGATAAAAGAATTACTCATAAATTGCAAATTTTTAAGGGTGTAATTCCATTATAACAAGCATATTCAAATTTTAGGCCCTTTCTAACTCTGGGCCCTAGGCAAATGTCTACCTTGCCTATGGTCAGGAACGACCCTGTTTGGAGGGAAGGGATTTGGAGGGATTAAGTCCCTTCATTTTGTTAACATCTAAATCCCTCCATAAGAGGGAAGATTTGGAAGGAAAATGAAATTCCTTTCTTTCCCCTTCCCTTCCTTCCTATACAAACAATGGAGTATTTTCCTTCTTTTCCTTCCCCTTCCTTTCCCTCCCGTTCCTTTCCTTTCTTTTCTCTCCTAATTTGCTATCCAAACATCGTGTAAAATTGTTCCACACTTCAAGATTCACATTCAATTCTCCCCGCATGCAATGCAAAGAAGCTCCATCACCTATAAGGTCTATATGTTATATCCTTGTTGCTAAACGCCTAAGACAGGTAATTTGCCTTTGACAATATAAACACATATCATGTTTAGGTGCATCAAGGGTTGACCATAGTCCGAGGCCAAAACAAGATTTTGTTTTTTTGACAAGTAAATTCCACGTTAACACTAATACACGTATTTTTATTTTACAATTCATTACAAAAAATGTTTCAAGAAAATCCAGTACTGAAAAAAAACAAGAACTTGCTTTACACATGGAGTATATCTATAAAAAGATTAATCAAATGTTAATAAAATTAAGAAATAAAAAAGTCAGCAGCAACAATTAAATGAACAAATACACCTAACTAATGCCATTAAAATCTCAGTGGAGCTTTGAAATTCCCTATAAACTTCATTTTGACAAATAAATCTTTTTTAGTAATAGAAAAATCACAAAAGTATGTACAATGCCAAAGAAAATAAACGACGAAAGAATAAAACATAACACAAAAAATCAGTTGGGAGTGCTTATATTTAGAGAGGAGCTAGACATAATAATAATGACTATGAATGAAAGGATAGTCTTAATGGAGCTCAACTGAAATGGTTCGATTATAGTCGTATTAACATGATGTTTTCATTTCCAGCTTCTTATAGTAATGATAATACTCGTTTAGTTGTTGCATTATAAAAAAATACTAATAATGCTTTATGTTTAGAGTTTATAAGTTCTAAAAAAAAGGTTTAGAGTTTATAAGAGTACTCCCTAAATAGGGATGTTCACTCTATATCTTAGCTAAAATACATTATAATATTGGATAGTCACGAATATTATACACCTAGTAACTTTTATTTTATTGTTATTTTTAAATAAGGCAAAAAAATATCTTACATGTTATTGCCTACCTCATATTCAACTCATTAGTCCCAGTTGGTTTTTTACACTTGTCGAGACAACATTTTAACCCTTAATATCTCTAATTGTTTTTAATTAAAAATTATAAAAAGTACATATTAATAATCTTTATATTGAGACGAATCAAACAAGATCCTACATGACTATATTTTAACTTATAGATTAAAAATAAAGTACAAATTAAGAGTGATAAGTGAATAGTTAAAAAAATTCATGGGACTAATGGGTAGAATAGGAGGGAGTAACATAATTTAATTTTACGTTCGTCTTACTATAATACTAATGTCATAAAATCGCTAATGAAATATTGATTTTAACATTTGTCAAAATAATAATTATAATAAAGGAGCTTCGATAAGGGATGGTGTCGATGTATTGATACAAGGTGTAAAGCGTTGGCTTTTTCTTGGCATTTTATAAAATTTACATTGCGAAAATAATAATAATAATAATAATAATAATAATAATAATAATAATAATAATAATAATAGACCCCAAAAACCATTTAATTTATTTTTCTTAGTTTATTTATTTAATTAAAAACCGATTTAAATCATGAAAAATTATAAATCATATTTTCCCGTTTTATAAAACAATTTATTCTATACCATGACTTTATGATTTCCTAAATTCAGCCCTGTTATTGGGTCAACTAACCCCAATGATTGTGGGCCAAGTCTAAAGGCCCAATTGTTCCAGTCAATGCCAAACTTAATTTACCCTAGGACGAAGTTACTAAAATGCCCCTGGGGCTGTCTCATCAAACCTACTCAGCATTATAATTACTCTTAAATGGTATGTTTTCTCTCTCTCTAAATTACCATTTTTAGTCCTTACTATTCACTCTTAAACCGACCACTGACTTGAGCGTCGGAGGGGCTATCCGGGAAGCGGTCCCCGGACAAGTAACTCTGATCGTTTTGTAGGTATTCTGCCGTTAATCCGTATTCGGACATCTAAAACAGCCGTTGACATACTTCAAGTGTTCACCTTTCGGTCAGGGAAACTTAACTCGATTTCTACGCGGAAACATTTGGCGCCGTCTGTGGGGAGAGAGACAAGCACCTTCCTTTTCACTCACTTTTTCAGAATCAAAAGCTATGAACTCAAAAAGAAACACAAGAGCTAACACTAGGCAGTCAGAACACCACTCTGCCAACTTTATCCACGACCAAGATCCCAACGATGGGATCCAGTTACCTAACTTCATCACAAGACAAGACCTAGATGACTTTGCTGCAACCATCACCTCTCGATTCCAAGAGTCGATCTAGCAGGCAGTGAGAACCCTGCCAGCCATTTTTCAACCGCAACAGTAGAGTATTCTACATTCTGGCCATCGACAGATAAAACAGATCCCTACCCTCCAAAGGGAGGCCCCTGACTTCTAGGTAGAAGACATTGCGGAGAGTCAGGAGTCGCCCCTACGACAGGAACAAGCTCCTAACCAGATGCAACCGACATGGGGTATGCCGAATTCGGCCCTGCGTCATAGCCAAATCCCCCTCGAACGCAGCCGACAGGCGCCTAGCCGGATGCCTGAGCAGGCCCCTAATCGTATGCATGAGCAATCAGGAAGCTCAAAGTTCGATGCTCGACAGATCATCAACAGGAGAAGGAAAGAACAAGACGTTAGAACTCATTTAAACTCAAAAAGGCAAGGGAAGAACCTGGTAGACGAATCCTATCAAAGTCCTCTGTATCAGGAGAAGTACGAGAGAAATGCCTATGCCAGGGAAGATTATATGGGAGACGGATCCGATTCGGCCCCTACCATCTTCAAGACACCTCTATCAACCAGAATTTTAGTCGTTCCTAACCGGAACAAAGTAAAGGTACCTGCCATAAAACCCTTCGATGGATCAGAAGATCCCGCCAAACATGTTGCCTCTTACCGTGCTCATATGGCCGTAAGTACCACTTGTGAGGCCATGCTTTGCAAATTCTTCCCTACCACATTATCTGGGCTGGCACTCAGCTAGTACACGTCCCTACCCTTGGGGAGTGTAGATAGCTTCGCCGCCTTTGAAGCTCTATTTCTCGATCACTTCGTCGCCTCCAAAAGATAGAAGAAGTCAAGTCTACACTTGATGTCCATCATTCAAACGGAAGGAGAGTCCGTGACCTCATACATCCAACGATTCCACGAGGAAGTCTTATCCATCCCTAGAGGTAATGATGCCACTACGGTTCCCGCCCTGATTAACGGGGTAAGGACACCAAAATTGAAATGGAAGCTGTTGGAGCACGACATCACGACATACTCAGAAGCCATGGACATCGTGCAAAGGTTCATACGAGCCTCAGACATATATACTCCCTTAGACTCAAGAAAGAAGAAAGAGAAGATAGGAAGATCACAAGAAACCACGCCTAACCGGCGGAATTCAGACAACTTTGGAAGGGAAAGATTCAGATCGCCCATGGAACCTCCTAGGGGAGAAGGCTGTAGACAGATCCAGGCCTACCCCGCCCTCGAAACCAAAGATCTCGTCGAATCACTGTTTAATCGAAGCCAAAGGGATATTTTCAATTCTGTCAGAGATCATTTGCCGACCCCTCCCAGCATATCGACGTCACAAAACCTGAGAAACATGGATTTTTGGTGTGAATACCACAAAGAACACAACCACACCTTGTCTCAATGCTGGGAATTGAAGAAAGTGTTAGATAAGTTGGCCGATGAAGGCCAGTTGAATAGATTTCTGAAATGTGACAGCCGACCTAGAGGTTGAAGAGACAACCATCAAAGAAATGAAAGACGCTCAGACGCTCATGAACAATCTGAAGCCACGCAAGGGATCATTCACATGATCTCCGGAAGGTATTCTGAATTCTACCCCAGTACACGGTCTGTCAAGGATAGTGTTCATATTCTTAACACTATGACATCCGAGTCCAAGAAAGCAGTGGACGGGCCAAAAATGATATTTGGAGAAGAGGCGCCAGCCATACAGCACCCCCACACGGACCCTGTCGTCTTCACCCTCAAAGTTGGACTAATGAGCGTCAGAAGAGTTTTAGTCGACATTGGAAGTACCGCCCATTTGATCACAATGGATTGCTTGAAGTAGTTGAAGTATGGTGCAGAACACTTAGAAAAGCTTGACCGGCCCCTGGTAGGATTTGGGGGGAGCCGAGTGTGCCCATTTGGAACGATAGTGTTGCCTGTCCGTTTCGGGGAGAAGGGTAATGGACGAACCTTGCCGGTTCGTTTCACAATAGCTGACATCCAGTTCCCCTACAACATCATCATGGGCCTGCCCCTGATAAACAAAATCAAAGCTGTCATTTCTACTCATCAACTGCTCATACAATATGAGAAAGATGACGGAAAGGTTGGAATCTTATACGGAGATCAAAAGAGCGCCAGGGAATGCCAAGTCAACACGCTCAAGATGGGAGCTGGAAGCGGCGTGGAACAAAAATGTAAGAAGAGAAAAGTAGTAGAGGAAGAGTCGGTCTTGCATGTGACTGACGAAGACACCCGAAAAGTAACTCAGCCTCAACCGATTGAGGGCTATGAAGAAATCGCCCTATGGGGCAATGAAACAATTCGTTTGGGGAGAAACCTAACCGGACCCCCAAGAGAGAGTATTATCGAAGTTATTCGACAATTTAGAGAAGTATTCGCATACAGAGTTGATGAAATGCCCGGTATACCGGCTGAAATAGCCTCACACCACTTAGACATCAAACCTGGTTATAAGCCGGTGAAGCAGAAGCTGAGGCATCAAGGCTTGGAAAGGGCAAAGGCGGCAAAAGAGGAAGTGGACAAACTCTTAAAGGTCGGGTTCATAAGGGAATGCAAGTACTTTGACTGGCTTGCTAATATAGTACTTGTCAAGAAACCTTCCGGGAAGTGGCGCATGCGCGTGGACTTCACTGATCTTAACAAGGCCTGCCCCAAGGATGACTACCCCTTGCCCAAAATCGACAAACTAGTGGATTCAACCGCCGAACACGCGTTACTCAGCTTCATGGATGCAAACGCGGGATACCATCAGATTCCACTGGCCGTGGAGGATAGACCGCACACAGCTTTCATCGCTCCATCAGGAGTTTATTGCTACATGGTGATGCCCTTCGGGATAAAGAACGCGGGGGCAACCTACCAGCGCATGATAAATAAGGTGTTTAAAGAACAAATCGACCGAAATCTGGAAGTATATGTCGACGACATGATAGCCAAAAGTAAGAACACCGACGATCACGCCGAACACTTGAGAGAAACGTTCGAAACCTTGCGCCGAAACCGGATGCGCTTAAACCCGGAGAAATGTGTATTCGGCATAACTGGAGGCAAATGCCTCGGTTTCTTGGTAGATGAAAGGGCAATTGAAGCTAACCCCGACAAGATTCAAGCTATCATATCAATGAAGTGACCAAGGACGGTCAAGGAGGTACAACGCCTAACCGGTTGCATCGCTGCCTTGAGTCGTTTCATGTCTAAATCGGCACTTAGATGTTATTCCTTCTTTAAAGTTCTGAAGCAACAAAAGTTTATGTGGGATTAAGAAGCCGAGAAAGCATTCCTCAATCTTAAGGGACATCTAGCGGAAATGCCGAAGCTGGTATCACCCTTGCCGGGTGAAACGTTGTATTTGTATGTATCTGTTTCGGAGTACTCAACCGATGCTGTCTTGGTAGCCGAACGAGAGAAACAACAGCTGCCCATTTACAATATCAGCCATGCGTACCGCGGCTCCGAAGCCCGGTATCCGGCGATAGAAAAGTCAATATTTGCATTGGTTATGGCAAGTAGGAAGTTGAAACCGTATTTTCAGTCTCACCCCATCATAGTTCGGACCTCCCAACCCATGAGGAAAATACTGGAAAGCAAAAATTAATCGTCCCGGGTAGCCGATTGGGCCAATCAGTTGGCTGATTATGGAATCGAGTTCAAACCAAGGACAGCCATCAAAGCTCAAGCGCTCGCAGACTTCATCTCCGAAATGACGGGATCGTTGGAAGAAGTTCCTTCGGAGTACAATTGTAAATTATATGTCGATGAATCCTCGACCAGGGACTGTTCGGGAGCCGGACTATTAATCATATCTCCCCATGGGGCAAGACTGGAGCACGCCGTTAGATTCATCTTTGCGGCTACTAATAACGAGGCGGAATATGAAGCTCTACTGCTGGGGCTGGGCATCTGTTTAGCCTCAGGGGCTAAGAAGGTAATAGCACACACGGACTCCCAACTGATAGCCGGACAAGTGAGCGGGGAGTTCGAGGCAAGAGACGATAGTATGAAGATGTACCTGACTAAGGTAAAGGAAGCAATGGTGAAGTTTGAGTCTGTCACCCTAAGTCATATCCCCAGATCAGAAAACGCACAGGCCGATGCTCTCTCGAGATTGGCAAGTTCGGCCATCAGTAACGAACCAAGGAACATCGTTTGGGAAGTCCTGCCCTGCCCTAGTATCAATGCGTTTGTGGGAGGAGTTAATCGGACAAATTCGTAGATGGATCCTTATATCTCACTACTTCGAGACGGACAACCCCCGGAAGATCCAGAATTGGGGCCAATCATCATGAAGAAAGCCAAATGATTCGAATAGTATGACAGAGCTCTATAAAAAAAATCTTACACCCACCCCTTCTCAAATGTGTCACCCCAACTGAAGGGGACTACATATTAAGAGAGATTCATGAAGGCGCCTGCGGGATTCATCAGGGCGTTTGGACCATCATTGGCAAAGTCCTGAGAAGTGGATATTATTGGCCTAGCTTAAAGGCGGATGCGGAGAAGTTAGTAAAAACTTGCGAGAAATGTCCATTCTATGGAGAGGTGCCTCGCCGGCCCTCCAATTACCTCTCCCCCATGCAAGCCCTCCTGCCATTTGATAGATGGGGGATTGATCTCTTAGGTCCGTTTCCCCCAGCTATAGGGCAACGAAGATTCGTCCTCGTGGCCATCGACTACTTCACTAAGTATGTCGAAGCGGAAGCCTTAATCTCAATCACAGACAAGCAAGTCTGTTAGTTCCTTTGGCGGAATATAATCACACGATACGGGGTTCCCCAAGTCATCATATCCGATAACGGCACACAATTCAATAGCGCCCGCACTAGAGAGTACTGCGCTCGTTTTAATATTCAAACACGTTTCTCCTCCGTCTCTCGCCCTCAAACAAATGGACAAGTCGAGTCCGAAAACAAGATCATCCTCAACGGGATTAAGAAAAAGCTTGAAGGGAGCCGCGGCAATTGGGTGGAGGAATTGCCAGGAGTGTTATGGGCCAGCCGGACAACGGTGAAGGAATCTACGGGCCACACCCCTTTCTCCCTAGTATTCGGCACTAAAGCTGTCCTTCCAGTCGAAGTAGGGATACCCTCCACCAGGGTTACCTACTGTGACCAGTACAAAAATGATGAAGCTAAACCTATTAATCTCGACTCGTTACCGGAGACCAAGGGCAACGCATTTTTAAAAGCCGTGGCGCAAAAGCAAAAATATCCAGACAATTCAACAAACTCGTTAAGCCAAGACAATTCCAAGTGGGAGATCTGGTCTTAAGAAAAGTCAAAGCCACAGGAAGGATAGTCGAAAAGGGAAAACTCGGAAAAAATTGGGACGGACCATTTAGAGTCTCTCGTATCGTCAGACCGGGGACATATGAACTGGAAGAAGACGGCAAAACACTGCCAAGGCCATGGAACTCGAACCATCTGAAGAGATTCTATATTTGACATCGCCGAACCCAACACAAACTGGAGGCACATGTATTTAGTTCAAAAGTTAGTTTTCAAGAGCTCAAAATCATTCTCAAATGGTAGGACAATTTTCAAAAATTTGTATTGTATTCGGCTTACCCATCTATGAGATGGAAATTATAGTTTGCTCGCCTGACCGGCAAGAGGGGTATCCGAACCATATCGCAAAAGTGTCATTAATTTGAAGTTTGATGTGAAAGAAAAAGCAATAAAATGAAAGAAGCAAAAATAACGACGAAATAACTGCATTAACATAATTAAAAATAATACAAACAGTTTGAAGGCCGTAGCCTTATAATGTCAAAAAGGCCGTAGCCTCAATCACACAAAACAGAAGATAAAATCTTGTTACAACACTGAACCAGAAGGCCTCACTCTTCTCCCCCTTCCAGCAGCTCTTCGTAGGAGAAGACAGGGTCCGATGCCTCTACCGGAGCCGGGGAAGTACGACCACCCCCAGATACAGCCGGTGAAACCGGTACTGTAGAAAGGAGCAGGGGGATGGCGTGTACAGGAGAGGCTTAGGGAGTAGGCGGCCTCAAAGGAATTGAGATGTCGTAATGAGCAAAATCGACATCAAATTTCTTTAAAAGCTCTGAGGGCAGTGCATCCTCCCAAGCAGCCTTTTCGGCCTCCTCTTCCTCGTCAGGACCGAGGGCTTCCATCTCCTTCATCTCCTCGGCAGCCTCTTGAATAGCCGAGTCGAACTCTTCTTCCCCGACCTTGGAAACGACCTCCAAGTCCACCTTAGTCTCAGCCTTCTCATTAGCACGCTGCAACATTAGCTCCTTGACGCGCAGGCCTTGACTTAAGGCGTCGGCACCCAGCTTAGCTACGAACTGCTGGCCTTCCCCGGTCTCCAGCCACTCCTTTACTATCTTCTTTTTCAAAGATAGCTGTCTCTCGCGAATAAGCACCGCCTCCTTGAGGAAACGACACTTGCCGTGCATTTTGTCCAAAGAGTGCCGGAGACCCTTGTTCTCCCGAGTCAGACTCATAACTTGATCATTTTTGGTGATCCATTTACTATTCAGCTCATGGACTCTTTTTTGGGAGGCCTTAAGGTCAGTCTCCAATGTCTCCGACCCCAGCGTCGTAGTGATCTCATACTGAGTAGGAACGTTCAGCTGCAAAAAACGATAATATCAACACTTGTTTCTAGCATCTCAACAAAGTAAAAGGCTAAAGGCTAAAGACTCACCTCGGCCGGAAGGGCAAGAATTTCATTCACCCTCATCTTGGCGGGGATGGAGGCGAGCTGCTTCAGGTCTTTATCGGACACCAGTTGCCCCATCGCCTTCCTCCAACGAACCCTTAAGTCCTTTGGGGACAGGTCAGAGAAAGCCTGGTCCGAGCAATGAACAACCCCCGTATCCCGGCGGGTTATTTCATACTCAGAGTCCTCAGCAGCAGCGGCTATCCCCTTTCCCTTCTCTGCCTCTCTCGACCCCCCAGCGGCCTTCTTGCCAGTGTCTCCCTTTGGTAGGAGCGGCTTCTGTCTCTTGGCTAGCTGGGTCGAGGGAGAGCCAGAAGACCCCGTGGCCCCGCTAGAAACGGGTTAGGTCTGCTCGGGCAACCTCTTGTTTTTGACGTTCTGCACAAGGAGATTAGGTTAAGTGCGAATCAATGAGTATTCGAACATCTAGAGAAGGAACCTATACCTTCGGAGGAGGAGGAAGCGTTGTAATCTCTGTGTGCGCCCTCTTCCTTCGAGATTCGGTAACCAGCCAACAGAGAAATTTGGTCATAGAATTCATGATTTCAGGGAATTTTTTCTCTAACTCCTCCAAAGCAACAACTGCAAAACAATTAAACCAAATCAGTAACCAGCCAACAGAGAAATAAAAAGCAAAGAAGCTGGACTCACCCCTGTGATATTTCGAACTAAGCCCTAGGGTCGACAGGAATAGCCCATTTTGAAGATGTGCTCTATCTACAACAAAATTTCTCTGTACAAAAATGGGGTTAAAGTCCCCTAACTCTACGTCCTTAGTCGCATGTTCTATGACCAAAAATTCGTCTAGATTACACTGAGGAACATTATTGTTCAGTTAAAGGTTCGGCTGCTCGTCATGATATGTCTTAAACGGCCATGGTTCGGCCCTGTACAAAAAGACGAAATCGTTTCGGAAGCGTTACATGCTATCCTTCAGCTTATCTACAATCAAAAAGCCCGACCAGTGCTGGAAGCTCACCCAGCCGAGGCCTTGCTTAGCCGAACATCTCCTTAACCTAAAAATATACCTAAACGCCGTAAGGGTTGGCTCTACCCCAACGGCCGCACAAACTATTATGAACGCTACTATACACCCCACTCCATTGGGATAGAGTTCGGACACTGTTATATTGTAGGCATTTAAAACTTCCACCGCAAAGGGATGGAGAGGGAACCTAAGACCCGTCTCCATCGCGTCCTTATAAATAGCGATGCACCCTTCGGGCACATCCAATACACTCTCCCTTCCTCGGGGCTTCACCAAAGAATACCCGTCGGGCAATGCCCAAGATTGCTTGATTAGAGATAAGTCCTTATCCAAGGAAGCACTCCAACCTGGCCTAATGAAGTAATTGGCCGGACCATTGCTAATGGGGATTCTGACCCAGATCTACGCTCTTTCCGGTAGAAGTGGGCGCCATTTCTATTGATGCAGATGGATACGGCCTGTAGGAGGGGGGAACGATCATTATACCCTCTAAAGGAGTAACATCAACATCAAATTTACCAGGGGCGAAACCAATAGTCGGTTCCCACGGGAGGGGGTGTAAGTTCTCCGGATATCGCAAAGGGGACTCCAGGCACGACTCGTTTATGTCATTCTCAGTTACGTAATTATACTTAGTCAAAAAATCAATTTCTATGTCACTATCATCAAAATTAAAGCAAGAAAAAGTGTAATCGGCCATTATTTTTGTACAAGACCGAAGAGAAGAACGTACCTGAAGATGAAAAGCCTTGAGAACTCGAAAGAAAGCATGAAAGTTTTTGGGAATTCTTGAGAAAATCTTGGAAAAGCTCTGAGGAAATAGAATGCAAAGTGAAGCAAATGAATTCACAAGCCTCATATTTATATGAAATAGGGTAAAACAGTACCTTTGGCGCAATTATCAAGGCAACATTTAGGATTTCGAGGAATGGATATGACGTTTCGCGTACTCGACTTCTTCAGGATGGACTCCCCAGAAGATCCGAGTTCAGTCTCAACTTGGGCTTATGTGCTTAAGTACCGAGTACTACTTTATACTTGGGGCTCATTAGCCCCTCATACAGGAGCCGGACACCTCAGGAGGAGGTTGGCTTCCCCTATTCGGCCCTTTCCATGGATGGACTCCAAAGGGGTCCGAATACTACTTCATACTTGGGGCTCATTAGCCCCTCATACATGAGCCAAACACCTCAGGAGGAGGTTGCCTTCTCCTATTCGGACCCTTCCACGGATGGACTCTAAAGGGGTCCGAATACTACTTCATACTTAAGCTCAGTTTCCACATACAACAATGTATTCGGACACCTCCAAGGAAGGAGGTGCTCCTATTCGGCCATCATGGTATTCGGACACCTCCAAAGAAGGAGGTGCTCCTATTCGGCCCTCATTGTATTCGGACACGTCCAAGGAAGGAGATTCTCCTATTCGGCCATCATCGTATTTGGACACCTCCCAGGAAGGAGGTGCTCCTATTGGACCCTCAATGTATTCGAACACCTAAAGGTTCAAATCTTACAACTAGGTTATCCTAGGCAAACAGTCTCAATGATTTGATTGATTTGATGGGGAACAGTAGAACTTTGGCTATAAAAGCCATTGCAAACTTCATTTCTCCTCATGGGTCCTTTTCACAAAAAACCTTAGAAAGAAAGAAAAAGGGTTGTAAATTATTTCTTTTATTAGTACAGTCCCTTAGACGAGGTGGAAATTCTCTTTTCGTAGATCCGGATTTCTACCCGTCTCAGGGACTGTATAAATATGAGTGATAAAATTCCCCTATTCGGACCCTTAAGGCAAGGATTGTGCATTATCACCCTTCTTAGTTTAGTCTTTGAGTCGACGTAGAAATTCTCTTTCGCTAGATTAAAATTTCTGCCCGTCTCAAACTATATGAATGAGGGTGATAGAAACCGAAGGATCGCCCGTAGCCACGGTATGTCACTCATGGATGATGTTCAATGAGTTGAAAAAGGGAATTTCCTCCTGCCAGGCCAGATTCCCTATTCCTACTCATTGACACCATAAATGAGTGATGAGTTGGGAACATTACCTGTTCGGACCCCCAAGAAACGAATTCGGCCAACATCAAACTAGATTGTCTAAGCGATGAAAAGATGTACCTATTCGGCCAGTAGGTATTCGGACACCCTTGAAATAAGGCGTTCCACCTACTCAGCAATCACTTATTCGGACAATGAGTGTTCGGTCACCTAAAAAGGTACAAGCTTTTACTTAACTGTTACACCTATTCGGCTCTCATGTGTCATGTCTTCGGACACAATGGGTGTGGCTGAATACATATATTCGGCACCCCTGTCCAGTATTCGGACTCTCAGGATTTGGAGAGAGACAATATTCCTCCTGTCCAGTATTCGCCCCCCCCCCTCCGCGTATTCGGACATTCATGGGCAGGGGCCTAAATTTGGTCCAGCCTTTGTTTTTCATTGTTGGTCTTGTTTTGTTTTCCGCACAAAGCCCGCCTACGCTCACACTAAAGCGTTCTTAGTGTATGGGGCTAATGTTATTGGGTCACCTAGCCCCAATGATTGTGGGCCAAGTCAAAAGGCCCCAATTGTTCCAGTCAATGCCAAACTTAATCTACCCTAGGACGAAGTTACTAAAATGCCCCTGGGGCTGTCTCATCAAACCTACTCAACATTATAAATACTCCTGTTAAAACCTTAAATGGTATTCTTTCTCTCTCTAAATTACCATTTTCAGTCCTTACTATTCACTCTTAAACCGACCACTGACTTGAGCGTCGGAGGGGCTTTCCGGGAAGCAGCCCCCGGACAAGTAACTCTGATCGTTTTGTAGGTATTCTGCCGTTAATCCATATTCGGACATCTAAAACAGCCGTTGACATACTTCAAGTGTTCACCTTCCGGTCAGGGAGACTTAACTCGATTTCTACGCGGAAACAAGCCCTAATTACAATGTGGGAATAGTCGACAACACATCCAAAAAAATTAGGAGAACTATTTCCACACATATAGGAATGACTTAAATTCAACGCAGTCTTTCTTGATTAAATAAATTAACTTGTATGTCGATTATTTCAATAATATAAACGTGTAGTCATAATATAATTAGTGATTTGTTTATTTTTTAAATATATTAAAATATATGACTAGAATGACTAATTTCGATTTAACCTAATTATTTTGAACCAAACATATTATCATTTAAATAAAACTTATTATACTACATATGATTATAGACCAATTAATCAACTAAATGCAATTACTTAATTTCTTGATTAATTTAATACTCCCTTCAATTCACTACCAATGTCTCATTTACTTTTTGCATTCTATCCAATGCACTTATTCAATCATTAATATCTCTAAATGTGCATAATTAAAAATTAAAGAAAGTTGATAAGAATAATCCTTGCATTAAGACGAATCAAACAAGATCCCACTGGACTATGTTTTAACTTATAAATTAATAATAAATTACAAATTAAGAGTAAGAGATGAATAGTGTCCAAAAAGCAAAATGAGACGTTAGTGCTGAATTAAAGGGAGTATGAGTTTTGAATATCATTATTTAAAGGAGTTGAGTCTTTACCGAACAATCTTACAATTGCTATCCCAAACTCTACAAGATAGCTTAGATTTGGCCTTTTCTTATTCCATGATTCGTAAGGAGATATATTGGTAGCTTTTGTAGGAACTCTATTTAAGATGTGACAAGCCATCAACGTCGATTTCCCCCAAAATTTATCACTTAAACCAGAGTAAGATAGCATGGAGTAATTCATTTCTTGTAGTGTCCTATTTTTCCTTTCCGCTACACTAGTTGATTGTGGTGCATATCTCGCGGTTGTCTCATGAATGATACTATTAGTTTGAAAATAACCCACATCATATTATTCACCACCTTAATCCATTCATAGTCGTTTTACATGCAAATCTTATTTTAAGTCAACTTCACTTGTATAGATTTTAAACTTATCTATAGCCTTATCTTTAGTATTCAATAAATATATATAACTTTCACAGACTCGGAATTCCTAACCTTAATCATTTACGATAATTTCATAATTCATTCAATTTAATTCCTAATTCTTGATTATTAAGCTCCAACTTCATCTAATTCCTAAAATCTAATATTCCTATTAATCATATATTTATTTCTTGTATAATTTCTTTTTTAATTTCCAATTCGATTTTCAAGATCTTTACTAATTTAAATTCTTTAAATTCCTTATACTTCCCAGTTTCTTAGGCAACTACGAACATAAAACTTTAAATTTTTATTATTTTTAAATGTTTTATGAGCTCAAAAGTTTTGGTTATTATTTTATATTACAAAAATTTTAAAATCATTTGACTAGCTTGTAGTTTATTAAAACTTAGCATATAATATTCTTATTTCTTAACTACTTTCATTACAATTATTTTAACGGCTTTAGAACTTTTATTTAACTATTCTATGATTAAAACTATTATACTCTATTATTAATTAAATAATTTTTAATCTTGTTTTTGCAACTAAAGTAATCGTAATTACCTAAAGTTAACTTAGTCAATACCTATCTAAATTTATTATTACTTATTTATTTATACTAGTTCGTGGGGCGCGTGGTACGCACGCGCTCCCCCAAGTTATCTTATTTGCCTTTAAAAAAACGATTGGAAGCGAAGTATTTGCAATGCATTATATTTTATCGATGTAATGCTATAATGGAGCTATAATAGGTCCTTGAACAGCCTTGTACAAATACATTATTGTAAGATATTTTATAATTTTAGGCTAATGCTTATAGGGTCTTCAATCATAAGTTAACGATCAATTTGTGTTCACTAAGGAAGCAGAAGCCGGTTTTCTTGCATATGTTATGCACGCTGTTACTAAATGATCATGTAAAATGAGTGTTTTTTTCTTACATTAAGTTTGTTGTTATTTTGTTGTACTCTTTTTATGTTTAGATGAACAGAAGGCCTTTATCCTTACTATATAATGGTTATATGATGGATTCTTTTTTAAGCCAATTTTTGATACTTTGTTAGATAAGCTCTATGGGTGTTTAACTTTTTCTGTCAAATATATATTGTAGTGGTCATCATATGTTGCTTGCAAGACCTGATATTAGTGCAAGATATGACTGAGCTTTTACATGATTGGATTTAAACATTCTGGAATGTATGCTCAAGAGATAGATGATGGGTAATATTGTAATGGTTCACATGCTGTATTTAGGGAGATACATTTAATTTTTTGGGGAAGGCGTTGCTCATGTGCTATAGAATTCGTAATTCTAAAGGGTAATTTAATTCATTTGGATGAATAACCTCTTAAGAACACAAAGATAAACTCTACTACAATATTTGATAATGAATAGATCTTAGGAGTCAAAAAAATGCAGACTTTACAGCTTCATCTGCCACAAGAACAAATTTCAGTATTTTGAATCGATACATTTTTTAATGGTGTTTTCTCTAATTAGTTTATAACTGTTATTCGGGATAAAATAACTGCAAATTATATAAGATTAAGTCCCCATGTTGAATGTGTTTGCTATGTTTAGTTAATCTTAGATTTTCTAATTTTTTGTAAGAATCTTAATGAATTTTGGATGTTTTCACTTTTGTTTAGAATTCTGTTTAGTACACTTCTCTGTACTGATACTATCGTTGGTTGGTGTTCTTAAGGCATTCTTTAGATATACTTTACCACAAATCATATTATCTAGGGATGTTTCTTATTGTTTATGTTTTTCTTATGCCTTGTTGTAAGAGCTTAAATCTGCAATCCCTATTTTTAAGTTAATTCAGCCAAACTAACATATATATACATTTTCATTTTATTTTCATACCAAGTTCTATAATATATGTGCAAACCGTAATAGCAAACAATTGTTAGCTTTTTAGAAATGTTCTATATTTACTTAGTTTATAAATTGTTATAGTAAGTTAGTCTTGTATATGATGCAGTATGTACTTCTGTTCAAGCTTTACATGTTGTTGTGTAAAGCTCTTCAAACCATAACCATATGTTTAACAAGAATAACTTTACATTTAGAAGTAATTGAAATGAGCAATTGATATTATATAAATCTCAACGTGTAGCTAATTACTTCTATATGACTATCACTTCAGACAGCCTTGCCAGCACAACTTTCTGATAAGAGTATGAGTATAGAAGGCATCCAATCTTAGCTGTGTACAAAGCTTAGTATAACAACTGTTCACAAAGGCCATGTGTACTGATATTATAAGGGGTGTGTCATCCATGCAATTACATAAAAGATCAAGGCTACAAGGGGCTCACAACATCATCTACGTATGAGCAAGGCTGAAGTCAAGACATGAGGAGCATGTGATCTTTAAGTAGCTTAGATGGGTTCTGTTATAGGAAGCTAGTTTGTTATGTATTCAGTTGTTTTTAGTCTTTCTCTTAGAAGTTACACTAGTGGAAAAAAGCCTATTGGCTGCGGTTTTTATGCCACTATAGGCTGCGGTTTTGGACCCAAGCCCTTGTGGTAGCAGCAAGAAATAAAACACAATGGCTGCGGTTAAAAAACGTAGCAACAAACTTAGTCATTGGCTGCGGTTTTATGGCATGTCCGCAGCCAATAAGGTAATTTTAGGAGCTGAATTTTAACCACTTTTTGGCTGCGGTTCTTTGGCTGTCCGCAGCCTTTTCTTGATTTTTCACCAATTTGTGGCTGCGGTTTTATGGCTGTCCGCAGCCTTTTCTTGTTTTTTTTTTTTATTTTTTTTTATTTTAATAATAATAAATATCAGCATTAATTATAAAATAGTAAATATTTAAAAATAATCAACCATCGATAATCAGCTTTAATTATAACCAAATTATAATATATATAATATACATAAATATAATTGTACATACACCTAATTACTACGAATTAAGTACATAATCTACCAACATAATAAATTAGAAATAAACACGGCCACTTTGTCTTTGACTTTGCGTAATTCCATGTCCGTCAATTCGCGTGTTTCCCTTGGAGTGTTGTATATAATCTACGTATTAAAATAAATAATTATTAAAAAGTTAGTACATATAATATATTAGATTTATATATATATACTATTATAATTTAAAAAACATAATAACTAATAAAATACTTACGGAATCAATACTTTGTACCCCGACTTTCTTCACGGCTTCTATGATATCATCCATAAATTTAATAACGTAGTAGCCGCAATGAATGCTATTTTTTTGTTGAAAACACTAAGAAAAAAATATTATATATGTTAGTGCCAAATTAAAAACGCTTCAAAACCGTTAAAAACGCAACTTAACACTTAATTTCAAGCATATGACAATTATTTTCGATTCGAACCACTACAACACAATAATATATACCAAATAGTGTTGTGTGCCAAGTTTCATGCATAACAAACCAAGTTTAAGCTATTTTACGCTCGAAAATGCCAAAATTCATTCAAAACCGTTAAAAACGCAACTTAACCCTTAATTTCAAGCATATGACAATTATTTTCGATTCTAACAACTTCAACACAATAATATATACCAAATAGTGTTGTGTACCAAGTTTCATGCATAACAAACCAAGTTTAAGCTATTTTACGCTCGAAAATGCCAAAATTCATTCAAAACCGTTAAAAACGCAACTTAACCCTTAATTTCAAGCATATGACAATTATTTTCGATTCTAACATTAACACAATAATAATATACCAAATAGTGTTGTGTGCCAAGTTTCATGCATAACAAACCAAGTTTAAGCTATTTTACGCTCGAAAATGCCAAAATTCATTCAAAACCGTTATTAACGCAACTTAACCCTTAATTTCAAGCATATGACAATTACTTTCGATTCTAACAACTTCAACACAATAATATATACCAAATAGTTTTGTGTGCCAAGTTTCATGCATAACAAACTAAGTTTAAGCTATTTTACGCTCGAAAATGCCAAAATTCATTCAAAACCGTTAAAAACGCAACTTAACCCTTAATTTCAAGCATATGACAATTATTTTCGATTCTAAAAACTTCAACACAATAATATATACCAAATAGTGTTGTGTGCCAAGTTTCATGCATAACAAACCAAGTTTAAGCTATTTTACGCTCGAAAATGCCAAAATTCATTCAAAACCGTTAAAAACGCAACTTAACCCTTAATTTCAAGCATATGACAATTATTTTCGAATCTAACAACTTCAACACAATAATATATACCAAATAGTGTTGTGTGCCTAGTTTCATGCATAACAAACTAAGTTTAAGCTATTTTACGCTTGAAAATGCCAAAATTCATTCAAAACCGTTAAAAACGCAAACTTAACACTTAATTTCAAGCATATGACAATTACTTTCGATTCTAACAATTTCAACACAATAATATATACCAAATAGCGTTGTGTGCCAAGTTTCATGCATAACAAACCAAGTTTAAGCTATTTTACGCTCGAAAATGCCAAAATTCATTCAAAACCGTTAAAAACGCAACTTAATCCTTAATTTCAAGCATGTGACAATTATTTTCGATTCTAACAATTTCAACACAATAATATATACCAAATAGTGTTGTGTGCCAAGTTTCATGCATAACAAACCAAGTTTAAGCTATTTTACGCTCGAAAATGCCAAAATTCATTCAAAACCGTTAAAAACGCAACTTAACCCTTAATTTCAAGCATATGACAATTATTTTCGATTCTAACAACTTCAACACAATAATATATAACAAATAGTGTTATATGTACTTTCTGCTCTCCATTTCGGGTGAGTGGCTCTCGTAGCAGATCCCATTTCCCCACGCATTTTCTTCATAACACTAAGACACATGGGTAAAGAATATATATTTATTTAATACTATTTATTATATATATATATATAACACTTAAATGAAATTAATTGACAAATTATAAGCTTACGCATTCAACAAAGCTTTGAATTTTAATTGTTGCGAGGCATGGCATGTCCATGATTTAGTGAGTCGAAGACGTGCACCGTATTCGTCATAGGACATATGACCAAAAGCATCCAATGCACACTATAAAAACCACGATTTCCCGGTATAACAATACCTTGTGAATCACTTAATTCAAATGTATTCCTTCCGTGTGATCTACACGCATATAACCAACATCTTCATCATCTTCATTCACCGATTTTGGATTGATAAAGGGTGGGGAGTCTTCAAAAGCATTATATTCTTCCTCATCCTCAACATCACCTATACCAAGGATACTTCTTTTTCCCGGTATAACAATAGTCCATTTTTTATCAGAAGGGTCTTCAATGTAAAATACTTGGTTGGCTTGTGTGGCTAGTATGAATGGCTCCTCACCATCACGCAAGCGATCCAAGTCTACAAGAGTGAATCCACAAGGGTCGTCATTTTTAACGCATCGTCGATTATTATTCACCCACTTGCATTTGAAAAGACTCATAGTGAAAGTACAATAGTCAAGCTCCCATATTTCATGTACCCGCCCGTAGTTTACCGATTTAGCATCAACCGGCAATAGATCCTTGGCAGTCGCGTAAAATGTAGATGACGACAAAATAGAAACCCCACTATTCTGCAGATGCGATGACTTCTTATCTTGACCCTCAGTCCAAATGTGAACCCATTGACATCGTAACCTCATATTTGTTGACATCATCACGAGGACCAAAAGCTAACCACTTAACACGATCAAATACACCCTTTAGTTCTTCACATATTACTCGATTATGAAACCAATCAATAAACGTCTTGTTATGCAACTGCATCAATGACCTATCACTTTAGACGGATATTTTGCGCGCAATATATCAAAATGCTCATTCAAAAAAGGATGAACTTCTGAAATATGATGCAACACATACAGTGTGGCTTGTAACAGACTATCCGAGAAGTTGTGATTGTTTTGGAGCCATTGTTCTTTTCCCTCAAGTCTTCCTTCATGTCGAGAGGTGGGAAGTCCAATAGGCTTTGCCATAGCCATATACTCGGCTATAAAGTTACCAATCTCATCGCTTACAGTGCCTTGAATCATACTCCCCTCTGGTTGTACTGGATTCCTCACTTTGTTTTGTAAAACACCCATGTGTCTCTCAAAAGGATAGCACCACGTTAAAAAAACTGGACCCAAAATCTTGATTTCACGAACAAGATGAACAATAAGATGAACCATTATGTCAAAGAAAGAAGGTGGAAAATACATCTCAAACTTGCATAAAGTTACAATCACGTCGACTTGAAGAGCATCAAGTTTAAAGGGATCAAGAACTTTACTACAAATAGTGTTCAAGAACGAACATAGCTCGGTAATAGCATATCTCACATGTTTTGGCAATATTCCACGTAGTGCGATCGGTAAGAACACTTGCATCATTACATGGCAATCGTGAGATTTCATGCTTCCCAACTTCAATTCACCATTTAGGGTCACAAATCTCTTCATGTTGGATGAGTACCCAGACGGAACCTTAATGCCATACAAAGACTCACAAAAGGCCCGCTTCTCTGCTTTGGACAATGTGTAGCAAGCTGGAGGCAAATAAATTTTTCACTACTCATCTTCTTACCGACCTTCCCTTGCTACTACCACCAACTTTATCAGTTCTTTCTCTCTTTCTTACTCCCCTTAACCTGTGCCCACAACTTCGGACGAATACCCTTACATTCAAAGTAATCTTGCACGGCCTTATTATCCTTTGTCTTACCCGGAATATTCATGAGAGTCCCGAGTATGGCATCGCATACATTTTTCTCTATATGCATAACGTCAAGACAATGCCTAACCTGTAGATCTCTCCAATATGGAAGCGTCCAAAAGATTGATTCTTTTTTCCACAGTCGATCTTCACCCCCTTGCACTTGCCCTGTTTTACCAAATACAGTTTCAACCCCCTTAACCTGTTTGTAAACCTCATAACCGGTCAACGGTCGACGAGCTACACGGTCCTCAACCTCCCCGTTGAAGATCTTCTTCTTCTTACGGTATGAGTGATCTCGTGGGAGGAACATTCGATGGTTCATGAATACATATTTGCACTTAGGAATCCACGTGGATTCCATGTCATCGATACATATTGGGCACGCTTTCTTCCCTTGTTCTTATACCTGATAAGTTTCCATATGCGGAAAATCGTTAACGGGTGCATAAAAGCATTGCACGCAAGGTGAACTCCTCATTAGCATATGCATCAAACACGGAAACTCCTTCATCCCACATCTTTCTCAAATCCTCAATGAGAGGTGCAAGATATACATCTTTGTCGTTACCAGGTTGTTTAGGACCCGAGATAAGAAGCGAAAGCATAATGTACTTATGCTTCATACACAACCAAGTGGCAAATTATAGATCACTAAAAGTACCGGCCAAGTACTATGTTGAGAACTAAGATTGCCAAATGGGTTCATTCCATCCAGTGCACAGTCCGAGCCTTAAATTACGAACTTCATCCCCAAAAGTCTTGTGCAACCTATCAATACTCTTCCACTCCGGAGAATCGGATGGATGTGTGAGCAAGTGTCTTTCTTCACCCTATCTGGCATGCCACCTCAAATTTAACGCATCTTTCTTTATAGAAAACAAGCGCTTGAATCTTGGTATTATTGGAAGATACCACAATACCTTAGCCGGGGCCCTTTAGCATCCGCGATCCCTTTACGCTTGTAACGCGATAACCCACACCTAGGACACTCTTCTAAGTTCTCGTTTTCATTCTGATACAATACACAATCATTCGGACACGCATGAATCTTCTGGTACTCTAACCCGAAAGGACATTAGCTTTTTGGCATAGTATGTCGACTTTGGAAGTTCATTTTCCGCTCGGAAGCATCTCACCTAAAGCTTCTAATAACATTGTGAAACTAGTGTCACTCCATTGAACTTTGACTTAATGTTGAAAATCGTCAAAACTGCTGTAAATTTGGTGAACTTTGTACATCCAGGATACAAAGGCTTTTGAGAAGCCTCTGTCAACAAGTCAAATACACGAGGACGTTTTCCTAACTCATCCTCGACTCCTCCATCATCTCATCAACACGATCCACATCCTCATCAACATTCTCTTCATCCACTACATCCTCATTGACATCGGCACATTATTGACATCCTCAACAACACTCTTTTCCTTGTAAACTCCCTCCTCACCATGCCAAACCCAAACATGATATTGAGGCCTAAATCCACGTCGAAGTATGTGCTCCCTAAGGATATAAACACTATCTACCTTTGATACATTGCCACAATTGACACATGGGCAATAAAAACCAACTCCCCCCGTCCTAACTTGATGTTCAACCGCAACACTACAAAAATCTAATTCGCCATCAATAAATTCTGACGATTCAAGTGTTTCCATACACCAAGAACGATCTTTTGTCATCCTAAGTGTGATTATTTAATTCAAAACAAAATTAATACACATTACATACATAAGCATTAAACCAAATCAAATTATAACATCAACTAAATCAAATTATTAAAGTTTCAAACTAAAGTTTAAATGTACAATTCAAATGTACAATTCAACAACAATTCAACAATGAA
>CM025928.1:3515535-3566263 GCA_000753965.2 Amaranthus hypochondriacus
ACCAATGCTGCCACAGAAAGTCATAGAACATAGAAGCAACCAAAACAAATCACATAGAAACAATTAATATACTTCATGTCCATTTTCATAAGCTCCTGCTTAGCAGAGTCTAAAAAAAACACAGAAGTTGGTAGTTTAGTAGTATATGGTATATTGATGTGTTCTTAAAAAGTTGTATTGAAACAAATATGTGCAGTACAACAAGTGCAGGGAGGTCGAATGTAAGAAAGCGTCTCACACTCCAAATGTTGTCTTTTATGTCTTAGGGCATTCTGTTAAGTTCATTTAAATTCTGGAAAATGAAATATGCATAGAAATTAGGATAAAGTACTATAATTTTAGATTTGATTATCACCATTAAACCCTTAACAAAGATTTTCTCTATGCATCCATGACATACTCGAACGAATCGAGTAATACCTAATTTTTTTTATTAATATAGTAATTAAAAATGCACTCATTGTATCCAAAGTCTATCCGTTTTAACAAAGATTACCAATAATAGCCTGAATAACATAACTTGATTTCAAATTATCATGACAATGAAACATAACTAATGCACATTGTACTACTCATCATCGAATGATCAATAACAAATATCCAACAAGTATTAGTGTAAATTAACGTGCATTTAACAATTATCATAAAGTTTATATGTTATATAATTTGTTAGCCATTATTTGCAAAAAAAAAAAAAGTAGTTATCAAGTATTGATACAATTGTAGTACTTAAAGATTATACAGTGGTCCTGATATTCATTTACACTGCTAAATTGTACTTCTATTAATCTTACACCCAAAAACCAACTTCAAAACTATACGCAAAGCCCTAAAAGTTGCTGACTATTTGAAACCAAACATGATAAGTTTTGCCCAAAAATTGTCAAATAGATCAATGTGTAGTCTCAAGTCTTAAGTATATTTTAACTCACAGAGTCAGAGTCATGCATGGTACGGTTTGAACTTCCATATGACATAACATCTGCACTATCATCGTAGTTGAGAAGGGACTTATTAACACGATTGATCTCTCTTCTTTCTTGACCAAATATCGTTTTGTATAGACTGGGCAATGATAAGTACATCTGCTTGAGATTATCAGCTTCACGGTAAACCAGGATCTCAGTTAGAGGCTCTTTGTGTATATTATGACAAAACAACAACCAAATACAATAAGTATTGTTCATCACTGTAGACACCTTCACCATCATCAGACTCATAGAAAGGTTTTTCATTCCACATAGCCCTTTTTTTGGGAAGAGTTTAGACTTTGAGATGACGAAGAAGGCGGGAAAAAAGAACAATTATAGAGAGTGAAAGTGACGAGACAATAGGAGATAGAAAGACTAAGAGCCTTAGAGATTGATGTGTTTAAAGGATATGATCAAGTTAACGCCCCCAAAACAAGGTAGTGTAATCATTATTGTGCAAATGCATTGTACTATTCATTTGTGTGTGTTGTAATTACTTGTTAGGATTAGTGCAAAGGTTGTGTTTTTAAGTCTTCTTAGGATATTGTATGTTAGTTAGTTATTATTAGGGATGGCAACGGGTCGGATCTGGATCGGGTCCAAATGGACCTAGATCCAGATCCGAATTCGAATCCACGGGTCTGATTTTCTAAGATCTAAATCCGTATCCATGGATCTTAAGGATTTAGTATCGGATATGGGTCCAAAACGGATCTAGGCTTATTTTAAAATGTTTGATTGAATCGTGCTTTGTTTTTGGATCACGATAGAGTAATAACTGGTAATTGTAATTTCAAAGGCCTATACTGTGCATTGGTGACACAATAAAATGTTTGTATAATTATTCTCTCTCCCAACTCACAACCAAAGAAAAACTTTTAGAATAAATAATGTCAAGAGTATAATACGATTTTGGTCATATCACACAAATAAGAATTCAACATTGAAACTCATCAAAAGGTTCCGAGACCATATAATTTAGAAGGCACTACAAAGTACAATTGAAGGTCAACATTCAACACTTACGCTCAACGATAATGACCAAATACTTCTACTGAGCTTCGAGTTTATGAAACTCACTTAACTGAGAAAGAATTGATCTATGTGGCTTAGATGAGAACAATTAAGCCAACCAATCATCCAACAACATTTCATTCCGGTAGATCAGGCCGAGTAGTTTGATGTAGTTTTGTGAGACATTACAAACTGAAAGAGGAAATAAGGGAGAACAAAGAAAGAGTTGTGAGCTTGTAAGGCATGGGGGAATCAAATTAAGGGGCGACATATTAGGGATGGGGATATTAGGGAATGTCTATAAATGAGTCTGTGAGTGAAACTTGGGGTTTTTGAGAAGGAAATCAGATTAGGGAATTTTAGGGTTTTCAAGCCATGGGCAGTTGGGCTTTGGGTAAGCATTGCAGCCCAGTAATGTTTGTGAATTATTAAAAGAAAATGGGTCCTTAGGATCCACAGGTCCGGGTCCGGGCATTTTTTTGAGATTCGGATCCGGACCCGTGAAATATAAATGGACCCGGATCTGACGGCGACGGATCCAATTTTTTAGGAACCAGACCCATGAAAACGGATACGGATCCACGGATCTAGGCCGGGTCCAATACCCATTGCCATCCCTAGTTATTATTATCAATTACTTGTTAATTTTTAGTGTGAATAGCTAATGTATTAATCTGGTAATTTTTATTAATAATGCCTAAATACATTGATCTAGACCATAATTTGCAAGAGACTATCCATGTCCTCTATAAATACTTCAATAGATCGTATCGTCAGTCTCAAGATCTTTTGTGGTTCGTTAGGATACTTGTGCGTTAAGTCTTCAGAGAGATGGTCAAAATAATGATTCCATAACTGCTTTGGGTCAAGTGCGTCAAGGAAAATAAGAACTGTAGCAAAGAGTCTTCGCAAAGCATGTGGCATCTGCACCTCAATAGCTTCATCTAAATACTTTATTATTAAATCATCAGGCTCAACCAAACCTCGTTTAAGAGCAAATTCATGGAATGTTGAACAAAGTTGATCATCAATTGTAAGTAAATCATCATAAGAACATGAACCGACAACACTCAACAATAATAATCTTAAATAGTACCGTTCACCTTCTGATGGCGCCACAAATGTAAGCCTATCAATTATCTTGTTACGCTTCCTTATACTCCAAGTCTTACTTTGTTGATTCCAAACATGCAGTTCATTAAATTTGGGGAAACAATACATTGGTTCCAATGGATATGATGCATTATACGCAAAGAACACAGTTAAAGATGTTTTTGACCTTGATTCACTTTGTAGAACCTTTTTAAGATCCTCATTATCTCTAAAGCACACACTTTGCTTATTTGGAATATGCACCTGTAAAGGTGGCTATCACAATGCACACTTACCGAACACACCAATACTGGGTGGTTAAACCTCCTCTGTGCATCAATAGGATCAATTACAACATCATTTACAATGGGCTTTTCTACACTAGAAACTAACATACTATTTTCATCAAATACAACATCTCTAGAAGTAATTATTCTTTTTGACTCACCACACCCTATACCCTTTACACTAACTCCATATCCCCCAAAATACATTTTCTAGCCCTAGGTTCAAGTTTGCCATTATTTATATGAATATAAGCGGGACAACCAAAAACTTTAAGACTAGAATAATTTACCAGAGTGTTGTACCACACTTCTTGTGGCGACTTGAATTTCAAGGAGGTATGAGGTGAACGGTTGATCAAATTGCATGTCTTAGCCACCGCTTCGGCCCAAAATTACTTCCCCAAGTTAGGTTGGTTTAGCATACACCGAGCCCTCTCCAACCATGTCTTATTCATCCTCACCGCAACACCATTTTGTTGAGGCGCCCTACACAAGTTCTATGTCTAACAATGCCTTCACTAGAACAATATTGAAGAAACTTATTATGAACAAATTCAAGACCAACATTGGTTCGCAAGGTCTTGATACTCCTAGCGGTCTTCTTTTCAATCATTTTTTTTCCAATCCAAGAAAACATCAAAAACTTCATTTTTATGTTTAATAAAATAACACCAAACTTTACACAAAAAAATGGCATATACCCACTCTTATTTACCCACACTTAATTAAGTGTGGGAAGGTATTTGCATTTAGCCATCCTTAGTAAGTGTGGGACTATTACCCTTACTGTTAAGCGTGGGGAACAACATGTATATTAATTGTGGGTTAAAAATTACCCACGCTTATAAGCGTGCTAGAAACACGCATGACCACGCTTACAAGCGTGGGTAATAACTTATTTAAATTAAAAGAATTAAAATTAGAAAGAGGCGCATTATTAGACGTCTATTCATATTCTAATATTCTGATATCTTAAAACTTCCAAGTATACTTACATTATTCTTCTTCAACATTGAATCACCCAAACTTTCCTACCAACGAAATTCTTCTCTACCAGCGAAATTCTTCCATTACTGGTAATATTCTTTCAATACCGGCGGTCCTCATTGTAGGTATTCCTTCCTTCTCCTTATACTTGATTTTTATTTTGCCATCTAAAATAGTTTCTTTGTTTTTTCTTTAGTTTGGGTAATTACCTGCAATTTTGCCAAGTACAAGGAGAAGGAAGGCATACCTGCAATTTTTGGAAGGAATACTAGGTATTCATTGTCTTTGATTGTTTTTTTTTTCTTTTTCTTTGATTTTTGTTTTTTTTGATATTGATTTTGATGTTCCTTAGTAAACAAAGATATGTGCATCAAGAGCATAATCGAAAATGAGTTCCTTAGTAAATAAAGAACAAGAAACAGAGATTTATTGCATCAACATCAGTTTAAGATAGCCAAAGTACTAATTGAAAAAAGTTAGAAATGATTGGGAAAGGAAAAAACAAGTATTAATCGCGATTTATACATATATATTGATTTTTTTTCTTATACTCTTTAGTTTTATAATTTCCTTTATAATTCTTTGTGTACTGGGTAATATCATTTGCCAATTTGTAATCTTAATTTTGCCAAATTAATAATTATCCTGAAAAAGAGACAATTGATTAACCTAAATGGCAATCTTCAGTCATTTTCCGTGTATTTCCTGTAATCAAGTTGTTACTTCTTACATTCTCCATTGCTTAATTGCTTGTTCTTTTTCTTTTTGGGCGTTTAATCAACACAGAAAATTTTGATATTACTTTGCGCTGTGATTATTCAGAGTAATATGTCATTTTAACCCAAAATCGATCTGGTGTTCAATGTGCCGCCCAAAATTGAGACCTCTAATATTAATTTATATTATTCGGTTCTATTTATTTTGCATTATTTTAGAGTACGATCTTGTAGATTTTGCAAAACAAGTGGACAGAAGACTAATTTAATATGTATCCCAATTTTGAGTATAATGTAATGATTCATTGCACTCTTATTTCCCTATATTTATTAACTACTCAGTTAATACAAATCAGTTAATACACATAAACAAGTATTAACTACTCTTAACTACAACACTTGACTTATTGTACTATATTTATTCGTTGTGTTAGTACAATACAAATCAATCAAATTGTTGTGTTGTGCTAAGGTACAGTTACTTAGTACTCAAAAAGAGAAATGCAATAAGAGTTATAGTAGTTGCATATTGTACAATACAAATCAGTTAAATTGTTGTTGAATGTTGCATATTATATTGCTCTCTCATTGAGAATTACCATATAATTCTTGCACTTGGAACTTATTTCTTAATCTTTCTCTTTTTTTTGTTCTATTTGTGGGTACTAGTCAAGGAAAATGGATAAATGTTGGATTACAATGAGTCGGACCTCTTCTGAATATATAGAGGGAGTCAAATCATTTTTAGATTTTGCTTTTGCAAATACTTTGGATCACAGTTTCTTCACTATCATGGTTTATATAATTGTACATTTAACTAAAGAAGCAAAACTTGGAGGACCAGTCTTATATAGATGGATGTATCCCATTGAAAGGTTAACCTCTATTCTAATAATTAATTAATGTAATTTTTTAGTACGTAATATTTGTAATAATTTCGAGATACGATTTAGAAAATTCAAGATGAACTACTTTTATGGTTATTGTAGATATTTGGCATCATTGAAGGCCAAGGTTCGTAATCGAGCACAACCAGAGGGATCAATGGCTGAAGGAAATATTGCACAAGCATGTATATCCTTTTGTTCAAGATACTTTGATGGAGTGGAAACCGTTTTCAATAGACCTAAGAGAAATGATGATACTCCGATCAATGATGAAATCTATTTATTTGGCACTGTTGGGCGACCAAAAGGCAAGGTTTCAATGGTTGAAATTGATGATCTAAGTCTTCAACAAGCTCATAGATATGTGCTTCTCCACATTGATAACATTGACCAATATCACAGGTTTGACAAATCCTTTATATGCCTTTCTAGATTTATTCCTCAAGTTTGATTAACGTGATTGGTTTCAGGTTATTTTTTGAATGAACGAATTGCTTCTTATAATCGAGAGATAACTGATAGAGTTAAGCAAAAGTGGTTAGTTGAAGATTTTCCTACTTGGTTACGGGAAACGGTAATTAAATCATTTCAAAGCTAGTTTTGATATAGTTGCGCTAAAACATATATAATTAATTCTAACTGTATGTTATAAATGTACAATCTAGGTTCCAAGGCTTGATAATCACTCGGTTGACATAAGTTTGATAAGGACTGTGGGGCCTGGTCCTAACGCAATAATTAAGAGGATGAACGGCTTTATTATTAATGGATATCGTTATCACACATAAAAGAAAGATCAATCAAATAAAACTCAAAATTATGGTGTAATGGTGGAAGTAGAAGGCAAGGCATATTATGGAAAAATAAAGGATATAATTGAGTTGGATTACTTTTCTGATAATAAGGTGGTATTGTTTCGTTGTGATTGGGGTGAATGTGAACTCTAGGGGATTGAAAAAGGATAAAAAAGGCTTTACTCTTTTGAAGTTTTCATAAAAAATACATGAAGGATCCTCTTTAAAAGATAATCCATTCATTTTATCATCTCAGGCTCAACAAATCTTTTATGTTGAAGATGAGAAGGATAAAGGATGGGAGCATATCGTTAGAGTCAAACCAAGGGATGCTTATATATTAGGATCAATAAATGATGATGATGATGAATTGTACCCTCAGTGTATGCCTTCCAATGATTTGACAGAGGATGAATTATCTAATCCAATGAATTGGGTAGTCATTGGTGAATAGTACTATAATAAAACAATATACTTTGTGTTCGTAGTTATACTAAGATAGTTGTATAAGATTCTTGTTTGTGGCTTTGAGCCTTTTTTATATCTTGAATGTATTATTAAAATATTGCATACTAAAGATGTGGTTTTTTATTTACTATGATTGTATTATAATTATGTTATCATTGTATTATACTTGTTTTGTCACGTTCCTATTTAGCTATGTTTCGGTTTAGACGCACGTATGAAGAGTACGTGAACTCGTTGCAAAATGAAGAGGAGGCACCTTATGATCATGATTTATTAGACGATGATGAAGATGATGGTGTTGATGATGATACTAACGCTGATGGTGGCGAACTTCAAATAAACTTCAACCCTTCTCTTGGCCTATTCCGGACAATTTTAACGATAAAGAAGAAGTGTTAGTCATGGTATATATCTCCCTTTATTCTTTTATTACTAAAGAAGTATGTATAATATAATAATTCTTTTGCAATTAATATGTACTGCAGATGCACAAGGGAATGCTAGCATACTAAGAGGAAGATTGTCAATAAAAAAGGTGGTTGGTTTGGATCGTTCAAGCAAGGTCATTTTGTCGTTGAACAAGTTTTACCAACCAGTGAAAAAAGTTGGGTCAATTTTTAATCGTTTTCTTGGTGATGTGACTAAGCGTCCAGCATTATGTCCTTTAAATTATAAGGATTGGCGCTTAGTTCCTCGATACTTTAAGAAGAAAATCATAACATACATTCGGGTTAGTTACATTTGTAAAGTATTATGTATGATTTGACATTTCAACTAATTATAGTCCTTCAATATATGACTAATTTTATTTCTTACATTTGACATATTAACTACTTTTAGGCAAAGTTTCTACTCGTATCGTCTGAAAAGGTTGATAATAAAGTGTTAAGCGCCAGTGAAAAGTTAAGATGGTATAAAAAAACTTTACGGACAAAGTATATTAACGAAAAACAACAAAGGAAGAGTTATACAATTTATCATCGATTGAAAATGGAAAAGAAGGTGAGCTCACTCGTCCTAGAGGAGTAAGTGATTCTATGTGGCATGAATTTATCGACATTTGTTTCTCAGAAAAGTTTAAGGTAATATTTTGGATTTACTTTGAAATGATTTTTGTTGGCTTATGTTTTACACAATTATTTGTATTGCATGAGCTTATTAATATACATTTGTTGATAGAAATTTTCTGAAGTTGGAAAGACTGCTAGAGCAATGGTGTTGCATGCTCATACATGTGGCTCTAGTTCTTTAGCAAATGAGCGTGACAAATTTGTAAGATGTTCAATAAGTTGATTACTCCAAGTGATAGATATGTTATCTCTAAAAAAATCTATAAATGTTTTGGTTTCAGTTTCAGGAGCATGATCGAGAACCAGGACCAGTTGAATTCTTTATAAAATCTCATAAAAAAAGAATGACACGTTCCTAGAACCAATTACCCAACATTTTGTGGTAAGCAATTTTTTCTTCCCGTAGTTGATGCGGTAGTTGCTGATTTGTGGTGCCGTAGTTGATGTTGTACTAATCTGTGAGAACAGATCATGTGCTGTAGTGCTGATAAGTAAGTGCTGATTTGTTGATGCAATAAGAACAATTATGTATAAGTGATTTGTGCTGATTTTTCTGCAGTTTGTGTTGCTATTTGATCTATTGTACTGCTTATTGTGCTACTGTTTTGTTCTTTCTATAATGTTGATTTCTGATTTTCAGATTAATTGCTGATTTTCTGTTACTGATTTTCATATTAGTTACTGATTTCTGATTTGTTGTTGTTGTATTTGTATTTTCTGTAGTTTCAGTTGCTGTTGTACTTTCTGTAGTTCAATTTGCTGTATTTTCATGATCAGCATTTCATGATCAGAAATCAGATTTCAGCATTTCTTGATCAGAAATCAGAAATCAGATTTCAAATTTCAGAAATTTTCTGTATTTTCTGTTGCTGCTGTATTTTATGTATCATCTGTAGTTGCGGATTTGTTGTTGCTGTATTTGTTATATTTGTTGCTGCTTATTTGTATTTGTATTTGCTGCTTATTGTTACTTTAGGAGTACCTCAGTTAGTGTGTCTTATTGTTACTTTAGAAGTCGGCATTAGAGGTTATAAAAAAAAGACGGGACAATCAGAAGTCGTTTTCTCAGAATCAACCACAAAAGTTGAGAATTTGGCCTACAAAAAGTTGATAGGAGATGTAACTAAGGGAAGGGTTATTGGATATGGTCCTAGGCAAAGTTGTTAAAATCGTGATTCTACTTAGAATCGTTTAGAGAGGTAGAATCGAATCGGTAGAATCGAATCGTAGAAAGATTCTACAAATAATGTTAAAAATATTAAAAATATCTAGTTTCTTATCATTATTATCCAATTCAAAAGTTTAAATTTATGAATTAAAGTTTCTTTGACTTTATTTCTAAGAATATAACGAAAATTTGTCAATAATTAGTTTAAATTTTCATACGGATTAAGAAATTTGTTTTTTAAAAGTTTTCATGATGGAAAATCTGAAATTTATGTGTACATGTGAAAGAGATTAGTAAAATATGATACATAAGAAAAATTAAAAATAATTTATACTATATTAGTAGAATCGGATTGTTCAATCGTAGAATCGTAGAATCGTGTTATGATTATACCTCTCAAAATTTCATTCCAACTAAAATCGTAAGATTCTACAACTTTAAGATTCTACCTGCGATTCAAATCGCTCGCTTGTTTTTGGATCGTAAAATCATAGAATCGTATATTAGAATCGCGATTTTAACAACCATGGTCCTAGGGTGTTTGCTAAAGACTTAAATAACATGTATTATCCAAGTGATTCTCAAGTGATAACGGAACTCATGAACACAGTGCATACTTTGAAGAATCAGATTGCTCATATAACGGCCAAAGATGCGAAACAGGCTTCACAACATGGATCGGTAAGAATACCTTTTGCTATGTTACAAATTATTATATTGCCTCCACATTATAATCATATATCTAAATATGTTCATGTGAAGAATTGTAACTCATTACAAGGCACGAGGCAAAATGATGTATCACCAACATTAGGGGATGCTGACTCAGTTTCTAATATAGGTAATGTTGTAATTCGTTTCTTGTTGGTTCACTTGTACAGTTCTACTTGTCAAATCATCTAATCCGCTTTCATTTATAGGGGTGCCGATTGAACGTCGTCCTCCAACATCCCTACGTGGTACAACTACCCTTGTTAATGGTACTAATACGACACTACATTCCAAGCAAGTCGTACCGACACCCCTTAGAGGTACAAATACACCGGTTAATCGTACTAGTACTACTCCATTGCATTTTAAGGAGCAAGATTCTTCACCTCTTGGTGGTACAAATACACATGTTAATCATACGATACCTACTCCATTGCATTATAAGGAACCGGTTTCTACACCCCTTGGTGGTACAACTGCTATTCCACGTCATCCCAAGTTGCAACAATAAAATCGAACCATGTTCAACAACTAAATGCTATTCAAAATCATGGACCATAAGATCAGGCTCAATCCAAACGTATAAAACCAAATGAGGTAATTGATCATACGCCATTAAAAATTGGATTTATATTATTATGTTACTTTCATATTTATTAATTAGTAATTTTGTATATTATTAGTTGACCTGGAATGAACTGGAAAATGTGGTTGGTAAGGTACTATCGACTAATCCGGATCCGGTTAGAAAGTATACACGTGGAGACAAAACAAAAAAAGAAATGTCACTCTATTTTCTAGCTGGCATGGTAAATTACGTGATATTTTTCACATTTTTTGTAATTAATTTGTTTGCATTGATGATTTTTCAATCGTTATTTTTATAATTATTAGGTAATGAATGAGAGCAAAAAAAGAGCTAAAGCACAAATGCTATATAAGTTGTTGTGCGTAAAATTCCAAAGAATAGAAAACCAAGTAAGATTCATTCACATTTGTTGTAGTAGGTATATATATATATATATATATATATATATATATACATACTTTGTAAGGAAACTAAAAAAAATTATTACTCTGTCTTTAGGTGGCCATCAAGGAATGACTACGACAATCACAAGTGCCAAATGCAAGCATCCAAAAGCAGTTATGAAGATGTTTTACATTAGTTTTTAGTTTTGTATTGTAATATCATGACTATGATATTTTTGGAATACTTTTAGATATTTTGTTTGTTACGATTGACAAAATTTGTGAATGTAACGTAGTTTTTGAAGACAATACTTATATACATATATATATATATATATATATATATATACACACACACACACACACACACACACACACACACACACACACACACACACACACACACACACACACACACACACACACACACACACACACACACACACACACACACACACACACACACACACACACACACACATATATATATATATATATATATATATATATATATATATATATACATATATACATATATACATATATATATATATATATATATATATATATACATATATACATATATATACATATATAAATATGTATATATAAATTATTATTATTACTACAATAGAAAAAAAATTAAAAAAATTAACAAAATTCTTTCCCACCAGAATTAGTTTAAAAAGTAGTTAACATCTACATTACCCACGTTTATAAGTGTGGAAAAACAATTTAAAAATCATTGGGAATGAACTTTATTTACCCACGCTTATAAGTGAGGATAATCTCCCCACGCTTATAAATGAGGTTGCAAGTGCATTTCCCTACGCTTATAAGCGTGGCGGGATGTGCTTTTCCCCACGCTTAATAAGCGTTGACAATAATTTCCCACAAAAATATTCCCCACACTTATCTAAGCATGGGGAATTACTTGAGAAATCATCTATGAAGGTTAACAAATAATTACAACTACTAAGGGAGGGCTTTCTTGAAGGCCCCCACAAATCGAAATGAATATAGTCAAGGATTCTCTTAGTGTTGTGTATGGCTGGTTTGAAACTAACCCTCTTGTGTTTCCCATATGCACAATGTTCGCAAAACCCAAGGTTTCCGAACTTTTTACCATCAAATAAAACTTGTTTAGAAAGTTCAAACATACCTCTTTCTCCCATGTGACCAAGTCTCAAGTGCCAAAGTTTAGTCTCCTCATCGAACATTGTGTTAGTGGAGACGTTTGCCGTGCCGGAGATAGTTGAACCATAAAGAGTATACAAACTCCCATTCATCTTCCCCTTCATCACTACAAGTGACCCTTTAGCAACCTTCATGACTCCACCTTCACAAGTGATTCTACTCCCGATCTTATCGTGAGTACCCAAAGAAATGAGATTCTTTTTCAAACTCGGAACGTACCTTACATCGGTCAAAGTCCGCACCATTCCATTGATCATTTTCATTCACGCTCCCAATTCTGACCACCTTGCATGTACTATTGTTTCTCATGGTCACATTTCCCCCATCAACACTTTCAAGAGTTTGGAAGAAAGTTTTGTTGGGGGTCATGTGGAATGTGCACCCCGAGTCAAGAATCCACGCTTCATCATCTTTGTACCCATGTGTGGTTACTAAAATACCACCATTATCACTATCATTGACGTAACTAGCATCGACATTATTAGTTTCGTCCTTTGCCCCATTATCGTTAGCATTCTTCTTTTTCCATTTCCAACAATCCTTCTTGATATGGCCTTTAAGCTTGAAATAGTTGCAAGTTTTGTTTTTATTATTAGGCCCCCGTGACTTCGATCTCCCTTTACCCTTGTTTCCACTCCCAATAGTGAAACCTTTCTCTTGTGTCCTTCCTCTCACAAATAAGCCATCACTCGAACCGTTTTGTGGTTTTTGTGACAATTGAGTATCGATGAGATCTCTTTGCGTCAAAGCATTTTTAACATCATCGCTACTCAAATTACACTACAAAAAAATGCAAACTTCCGACCAAAACCCACCGACTAACCCCAAACAGTCGGAAATTACCGACTAACTTTCCAACTAACCTGCGTTGGTCGGAATTTCCGACTAAATTGCTACCGAATTAGTTTTTAGTCGGATTTTTTTAATTGCAAAAAAAAGAAAATTTATATCTTATTTTTTCCGACTAATTTTTGACTGAATTTTAGTCGGAAAAATTTCCGACCATTTTCCGACCAAAATTCGGTCGGAATTTAGTCGGTAAACCAAAATTCCAATTTTGCATTTCGTGTATTGGGTTTTGTACTTTCATTCATTTCCTAATACTTAAGTTGACCAAAGTAATTAATTTGCATTTTCATTCATTTCCTAATTTCATTTCCAAATACATGTAATTAATTTTTATTTTTAAATTTTATCTAATTAATAAATATAGTTGATAGTTGATTCTTACAAAAAATTAAGATTAAAAAAATACAAATAATGAACATACTAATACGACTAACTACATACTAATATTAAACTAATAACACTAATAATACACTAATACAACTAATTAATAATATGCTAATCGTACACTAACTCGACTAATTATATACTAATACAACTAATATTATACTAATGTTATATTAGTACGACTAATAACGCACCAATACGATCATAATAATAATAATAAATATAATAATAATAATAATAATAATAATAATAATAATAATAATAATAATAATAATAATAATAATAATAATAATAATAATGGACTAATACTACTTTATTAAAATTGTAATTACTAATACTTGTAATTACTTATACTTAGTAATAATTGATACTTTAATAAAATTGTAAAATCGCAAAAATCGAAAGCAACACTCGAAAACTAATAATAATACTAATACTACACTAATACGAAATACTAATACTAAGACGACTGATCATACTAATATACTATTCACAATACACTAATACGACATCATACTAATTAATAATCTACTAATACGAGTGGTAATATACTTATACAACTAATATTATACTAAAGATAACCTAATAAGACTAATAATGCACTTATACAAATAATATTATATAGTAATACGATTTATAATAACTAATTCAACTAATACGACTAAATAACTAATAAAGTATTAATAATGCACTAATACAAGTAATAATATACGACAAATTCACTAATGAACTAATTATACGAGTAATAATAATAATACACTAATGCAACTAATAATAAACTAATACGAATAACAATATACGAGAAAAAAATACGTCTAATACTACATTATATTAGTTAAATAAAGTATTAATAATGCACTAATACGACTAATACTATACTAATACGACTAATAGTACATTATATATTTATATTAATATACTAATATAACTAATAATATCCTAATACAACTAATAATAATACGACTAATATATATTATGCTAATACAACTAATACTTTACTAATAAATAAATACTTATAATAATAATAATAATAATAATAATAATAATAATCGATTAACATTAAAGTGGGATTCATTTGTTAAATTTTGTTAACAACAGAATAAGAAACATTAAGTTCCTTGTGCTCTAGTGGTTGAGGTATCCCTCCTTGATTCTAGAGGTTAAGGGTTCAAGCCTCATCAGAATCATTGTGGAGGTACTGTGGCTACTGTGTGGCAAGCCAACTGGGCGCCAGGTGTGTGCCAAGTGCGCGGCCAAGTAAGCATTACGTGGCACTTTCTTTTCAGGTTTTTTTTTTTTCCGACCAACCAGGTGGTTGGAATCTGGTCGGAAATTTGGTCGGAAAATTTTAAAAAATATTCTTTTTCTTATTTTGGGTTGAATTCTAAAACAGTGTTTACAGACTAATCTCCGACTCAAAGGGTAGTCGGAATTTCCGACTAACTTTCCCACTAACACGGTTAGTCGAAAAATTTCGACTAAATTGCTACTAAATTGCTTTACCGACCAATCTGAGCCGACTAGCCCGGAAAAGTCGGAATTTAGTCGGTATAGCTCTATACCGACTAAACTCCGACTATTTTGGGTAGTCGGAAAGTTGTATTTTTTTGTAGTGTTATCTCTACCATAGAGTAGAGTTTCTTTAAAGTTTTTATAAGAGGGAGGTAGAGAACATAAGAGGTAAATAGCCAAGTCATCATCATCAAGCTTGACATCAATGTTCTGTAAATCCATAACAATGGAACAAAACTCATCTAAGTGAGGTTTCAAGGATTTACCTTCCTCCAAGCGTAGATCGTAGAGTCTACTCTTCAAAAGTAGCCTATTGGTAAAACTCTTGGCCATGTAGAGTGATTCCAATTTCTCCCATATCCCCTTGGTTGTTGTCTCCTTAACAACCTCTCTTAGCACTTCATTGGAAAGACATAATTGTATTGCCGAAAGCGCTTTTGAATCGATCTATTCTCATCTTGTCGTGGTTATACCTTCCGGCATCTTGTCTACACCATCAATTGCTTTTTACACGCCATTTTGGATCAAAATGACCCTCATTTTGACTTTCCATTAGCAAAAATTCACACTTCGATCAAACTTCTCCATGTCTAGTTTCATTGACGACATGTTTCACCAAATAACGACTTCGTTAACACCGTAAGATCAACTAGGCTCTGATACCAATTGAAATAATTGCTAGGACTGATACGATGCTAAAGAGCTTTGATGAACTAAAGAGAATACAATGAACAAACAAAATGTAAGAACGAAAAATAAATTGCAAAAGTGACACAATGATTTAAGGAGGTTCACCCAATGATGGCTACTTCCTCTATGGTGTGTAGTTGCTTGTTTGTATTCTTTCAATGAGAAAACACTCTTACAATGAAGTATTACAATTGAGTAAGAGATAAACAAAAGGCTATGTGTTTAGGCTTAGGGGTTTGTGTTTGATGATTTGGATGATCACTCTTGCTCACTATTTATAATGCCAGATTACTCTAGGAGTTACACATGATTAATATAGCTAGTAAATTGCATAATAAACAGCATTAGAGAATTAATCAGCTGGTATTCAATGAGTTGTAACTTCCCCAAGCACTTGATCCGTCGAAAAACAACATCCTATGCTGTTAGAGGATCCGCTCGACCAGGTCGAGTGAGCAGGTGGGTCGAGCGAGCGGGTCGAGCAGAGAAACAGAAGCTACTGGATACATTCTGACTTGTTGCTCTACCAAAAAGAACAATTCGCTCGGGTCAAGCGACCATCTGATCCCTCCTGAACAGTTTCTGTTCGACTTGCATTGTAGAGCATCATTTACATTTCAGCATAACTCATCATAAAACCCTTCATAACTCATCATAAAAACCTCAATTAAGTGTCTAATCAATTCACCAATTAATCTTAACACTTAATCTCCACATTCAACACATATATTAAGTTACCAACTTAAAACTCATTCATGACCTCAATAGGATTCCATTCTACCCATGAATGCGCACACACACATGTGCACTCAAGTTACATTCACAACAGATGCAATTGTGCAATGATATCAAAATATGAGAACTCGAAGAGAATAATTGTAGTTTTATATTTTGTTATCTTATATTTTTTTGTAACTTGTAAGTTAGAGCAATGATATATAATATATTTTTGGATTGCTCATTTTATAAACAAATGTGTCAGTCGTAATTTATTTCAACACGTTGATGGATCATAAATGGTGCTACCCATGCTTTTGAATCCTGGATTCGCCTATGTAGGTGCTTCAAACCAGAAGCTTGCTGGGTTTCATTCGCTGCTCGCGAAGAGCTGTCAGACCTGTGACCAGGAACAACTTTAGTAAAAGATTTTTGGGCCTCATTAACAACCCGCAAGATGGTTCACAACTAGAGGTGTTCAATGGGCCGGATACGGGCTCAAACATACATGGACTGGACAGGGCTGGGCCTACAAAATAAAAATGGGCTGAAAATGGGTCGGGCTTTAAAATTCGGCTATACTTCCTAAGCTTGAACAAAAAAGAACATATGAAAATAGATGGAATAATAATTATCATCATGCAAATTATAACTGACTCAGTCCCGGTCATACAAATCATGGAAACTAAAAGAATTCTCATCACCTTGAATAAAATTAGTTTTTTATCATTGGCAAAAAATGAAATCAAAATACTTAAAAATCTAATTTGGTAGACAATGAATCAAATTTCAATGAAAATTTCAATTTCTCTATAAGGTTTGATGCAAATGAAGGGTTCAATTTCTATGATTTGTAGTTTGAATAAATTCCAATGCAAATAATTGAATTTTAAAATAGTTTCTGATGCAAATTATAGGGTTCAGTTTCTAGTAAACAATATAAAAATAGTTTGAATAAATTCACGTATTACTAAAGCCTATTTAAAATTTTTAAAGTCCATTTTAAATTTACAAAGGCCAGTTTTCAACCCATTTTAAGCCCTCTTACGACCCGCTCCATTTTAATAATAATAGAGCTCGTTTTTGGCTCGTCCCATATTCGGGCCGACCTTTATAAAGCCTTTCTAAAAACGGGTCTGATAAGGGCTCAAAATAGGGGCCCAGCCCATTGAACACCTCTATTTACGACCCGTGAACAGTTCTAAGCTTCAATCTAGTTTATTAAGCCCGCTTGTACGAATTGAATTGGTTTTAATCAAGTTGTATTCCATTTTGAGCATAATTCGAGTCGAATGTGACTGGAGTCGATCATAGTTTAATTCAAGTAACCTCAATTAACGTTTATAAGTCTGTTATAAAATTCGATTGCAGTTCGAATTCCCTTTTCGGTTAACAAAGAGTTCGAGTACAAGTTCAGTTCGAATTATGCCATTTCGAGAAACCTAAAAAATAACATTTTTTCGGGTCGGTAATTTTTAGATTGTAAAACAAAATTTCGAATCATGTTAAATTTTAACAACTCTAAATATAATAGAAATCACCAACTTTCATATTTCCTTTCTTTTAGGCAATATGGATGGTTGGATCTTGAACATTTAGTATATATTAAATCCTAACAATTAGCATGTTAAATTTGAACAGACCACAAAAGAAAAGTGATTGCACGCTAACGGCTGTCGTTACAACGATCATCTTCAAGTTAATTTTTAGTGCTTTTAGTGTAAGTTTACTTTAGCCAATCAACAAAGCAAAATACAAATTCTCATATATTTGCATTATTATTATATTTGTAACAGGATCATGAATGTACACGACTTAACCAAACATTTAAATAAAAGATTAAACATATACTAAATCACCTAGTCTCCTGAGGAAAATTTGATATAGATAACTCGTAATAAAAAAAAGCATGCAATAAGATCCAAATCAAACTTATTTTAAATATAAGCGTCTGATACCCCAAAGCACAGGTTCGGGTCTGTTGGCACTTAGTAAGAGTGAACAGTAATAAACTAGTCAAAAAAATTAAGTGTTTGTTTGCACTTAGTAACTGCAAACAAGTCAAACAAGGTCATCATGCTGATTTTAAGACAAGAGTTGTTCGCACTTACTAAGTGCGAACAACCCGAACTTAAGGTTTGCGGATTAAACGCTTAATTTTTGAATAAGTTTGATTATGGTTTTATTGTATGCTTTTTTTTTATGATAAATAATCTTATTTATTTCAAATTTTCGTCTCCAAGAGACCGTGTCTTTAAAAGATATCTCTCAAACCTAGTCCAATAAAGCATAATGTCTGCTCTTACTTGACATTTACCTTTATAGGCCGATCCAAACAGAAAACAGAACGTAGAATTTGTGATAGCAAAATTCACTAGAATGACAATTGCGCCTTTATTCAACAGGTGTCATGTTGACATCTGAATTGCGGGTCAAGAGTTTTCCACAAATTTTGCCAGCCACTAACAATCGTCAATGCAAAACACTTTTAAGGAGTTTAACAGTACTTAACTGCGACATATTCAATAATAAGATAGCTTGATAACAAGATATACAAAAGCCAGTAATGGCTTTCGATGAGAAATTACATGTAGATTTGATGTACTCTTAGGTTTCTTGTAGTTCTACACGACATGAAAAGCAATGGCAATAAAAGCATGTCAGTCAGAATTAAATCACGGGAAGGTATAAAAACAACTACGCTACAACTCCCTGTTTATGAAGAAGGATCGGCATTGTGCCATCCCTTTGCACAAGGTGGAATGGTCATGAACTCGTCAAATTCCTTAACATGAACATCACAGCATTTCCACTGCAGGAAAAGGAAGGTGCTCTCTTAAGTCTTAAGTATTTAACATCAACACAATTCATATTTCGTATGAATCGAAAATAAAAAGGCATCTCCAGAAACTCACCCCTCTCATTCGGTCATGAAAAATGGCAGGCCCGGGATGATAGTTGCATGCAGCATCATGATTATCTATTTCCTTAAAAGTTTGTCCGCATCCCTTATTTTTACAAATTTGGGGTTCATTTATACCAACTTTCTTACGGGGAGGAGCAGGAACATTTTCAGTCCCTTCTACAGGAGCAGCTGCTTGTACAGGAATGGAATTCGGCTGTGAGCCTGAGAAAATGGGTATTTTTTTTAGAGATCCATGGGGACAATACACTCCACAAAGTTTGCAGTTACAAGTTAATTTGTAAACACGTAAAAGTATCTACTGGATTGAAAATATAACAAGACACATGAAGAAGTACCGTGGTCAGAGCAGAAAAATCCCTGTTTACACCTGGAGCAAGTTTCTTTTGATGATGTAGTTGTTGTACCGCCTGAGGCAGGGATGGGGACAGCCACAGGTTTCCTTGGAGTTGGAGCAACCTTGGTTAAGACGGGCTTTTCAGTTGTGTGTTGACCTGTTTGGCATCTTCAATGGAAAAAACAAGCAACACAACAAATGAATACAGTTTCACCCAATCAATCAAAACTAGAAATCTTTTGAGAGTTGCTAGCGATAGTATTATTAATCAACTCTGCAAATAAGTCTGAAACGACAAAGGACACATACCCTGGAATTTCTAAAAACAAGCTGAAGTCATGGCTTCTTTTCTTGCAACAGCTCCATTCTTTCATTCCATCGTGAAATATAGGCTGAAATATATTAGATTAATACATTAAAAAGAAACATTTAGTATACCTAAACGATACAATAATCAAAAACAAAATTTAAAACGTAAAGGAGTCTATGGAAAAGGAAACCTAAAAATGAAAAGCGTATAGAAATACAGAAAGAACTTACTCCCTGATAAATAGAGCAGTGCCCAAAAGGTCCAGAAATCCAATGCCAATCATGCCAAGATGAAACATATGTCAGCTAGACAACTCAACTAAAACTCAAAATGTCTCGAGCTTGCACAAACTCTCAACCATAAAACTCCACACAGAAAGTACATTAGCAACAAAAGTTTTTTTGAAAAAACATACTATACTTATCAATGCGAAATTGCAGGTGCAACTGCATCTCAGAGCACAAGGTTTCATTCAGTCAAAGAAAAGGATTTTTTATTTTGAGATATCTTTTAGATAATTATTTAAAAACATAGCATACAACCTCTGTTAAATCAGACACCTCAGGAATAGATTCTTTGAAATTGAAATAGAATTAAAAACTAGGCCAAAAACAGATTGGCTTCTCTGATAAATCTTTGTGTGATACAAACTGCACAAACCTAAAATATATATATATATATATATATATATATATATATATATATATATATATATATATATATAACTATTACTAAAATAAAACACGGCTTACATCATCACCTTATAAAATTGCTTACGTGTCGTATCCTTATTAAAAATTTTCCCTCTAAACTTAAACGATGTCATCCTTATTATGATCTTTGACTTTCTATCTCTTATTTTGAGCATATTATTATCTTATTAATTGTTTTTTTTTTTGCTTTTTGGGTCGAATCACATCTAATGTATTAGAAAACTATATATTTTTATTTCATTTATTTTAATTATTTATAAAATGTTTTCAATTTTATTTATTAAATGAGTATTATTTAGTGTATTCGATAAAAATGGTTAAAATATAATATACAATTATTAGAATTTGTTACTTAAATGCAATGATTAATTCTAATATGACTTAGGTTGTGACTATTTTTTATGTAAGTCACATACATTGTTTATGAGAAAAAATTATTTTTGTCGTTTAAACTAATCAAATAATTTTACATAATTCTATGTATTTATATTTAATTTTAAAGTGTGTTATTGATAGTAATAATATTTAATACTTTTACAAATTAATGTAATAGGTATTTTTGTTTGAAAAATTAATATGTTATTTTTATTTAAAAAATTCATAATTTCGTATTGTACTTAAGGTGAGAACCATTTGCTCTTTTATTCAAAATAAAAAAATAAATGTACAAATATAATTATATTGCGCACAATGCAAAATATGAAATAATGTACGTAATGTATACAATTGTTCATAGTGAAATAAAATATAATACAAAAATATGTCTAAAAATTTGATAAAGCCGTGCATCACACGGGCACTATCTAGTATATATATCTATATATATATATATATATATATATATATATATATATATATATATATATATACTAGTATAGAATCCCGTGCAATGCATGGTTTTTTTAAATGTTATATTAATATAAAAATTCTAATTTTTATTAATGATTCAACTACGTATTATCTTTTTCTTATTCAAATATTTTTATTCAAATATAGTTATCAGTATAATACTAATATTAACTGAATTAATTATTTGCTAAAAAATAAACTGAGTAATAAGAGAGATTAGTAAATTTAGAAAACAAATATGCATTGTAGGTTAACAAATGCTGAGTATATAATATATATAGTGTATTTCAACATCAAAATGGGATGAATGGAAAGCAATCGTCCTTTACCAGCTTAATGGGCTGAATCAAATATCAAATCAAATTAAAAGAGGTTATAAATATATTATTCCCTAATTTCTTATACTCCTATAAAATTCTGAATATCCTATATAAAAGATTCATATTTTATTTTGTTTTCAAGTTTCTGTGTAAGTAATTTCATTAAAAGATATTAATATATTTTTCCTTAATTTTCCTTAATTTCTAATGAAAAATTTGTCATGTAAATGATTTTTACTCTATTTCGTTTTCAAGTTTTTCTGTCAATATATTTACAAAAAAGAATATAAGATTAAGGAAATTCACATAGTTGTTAAAGGTGATTGATTTACATTCAATAATAAATAGAATTATTATCAAACATAATTTAAATATTGACAATATATATCAAACTGTTTGTTTCTTAATTAAATTGTAAGTAATTCTATAATTAGATGGCAAAGGTCAATAGTAAGAATTACTATATTAGATAGCTCAATCAATTTCAATCAGTCAATCTTAATTCTCCAATTAAAAAATTACACTTGGTAGAAGCTTTAGAATGGTGACATTTGACATTTGACAGTCTTTTTAATAGATGTTATGATATATATATATATATATATATATATATATATATATACATATATATATATATATATATATATATATATATATATATATATATATATATATATATATATATATATATATACATATATATATATATATACATATATATATATATATATATATATATATATATATATATATATATATATATATATATATATAATCTTTTAGATAATGTTTCACTTTATTTCTGCTTAATATCCTAGCTATCAGATTATTCAGATAGATAACAAAAACACAAGATCAGAAGTGAGAACAGATAGATTTCAGCAATAGCAGATCAAAAGAAATTCTTCATCCTGTTATCATTTCCATTTCAATAGGGGCTAGGGGGAGGTGTGAAGTCTTGTAAAAGAGCTATAAGACCCTTCTCTTGAAGACACTACCCTATGACAAGCTGGCTGGTTTCACTATCTTAATGACTTAACCATGTCGAGACCTAATCAACAAACTGATCAGCTTCGTATGCTGTTTTGGTTAGACAAAGCCAACAACGACCAAGTTGCATTCATCCATAACCTTAGAGGAAGAAACAATTACTCACGAACATTGACAGGCCAATCACTTTTTAATCTTCCTATTCACTTCTCAAGAGGCATCAATAACATAGAATTTATCTTGCCATCATTATAAGATATATATTTTACTATTAAGGGTTTCCCTTTCAGAAGATATTCATCCCCATTATTCGTAATGGCAGGCCCTAAAAAGTTACTTATTCATAAGTCATAGACCAGTCTAACACCATTCTTGATGTTGCAAAGTGGTATAGCACAAGCCTTTGATAGACTACTTAAAAGCTAAAATATTGTTTTGTAATTAAGAAAAATATACTAACTATATCACACGATTTCATATTCGCTAGAAATAATCTTGCATATTCACTATAATTAACCCAATGCCAGCAGAAAAATAAGACGGATAGGACATAAAGATAGAAGATGGGAGCACGCGAAAAGGGAGGAAATGAACATGTAAAGCGTAAGATATTGCTAACCTTTTCTATAGAAAGAAATTGTATTAAACTCTAAAGAAAATTATTTGAAACGAAAACAAAATTATATTCTCTGTTTACTCAACTACACACTTAATAAGGAAATATTGGAAAACTAAAAGCACCACCAAGATAAACACAACCTTCGCAAAATTTTAAATGGTTAGAAAGTCATCAACCATACTTCTCTTTAAGAAGTAAGGTTATGAACCTCACAATCAAGGTATGTTTGACAGAAATTAGGTAGTACTAGGTAGTACAAAACTAGGTAGTACGTAATAGGTATCATCATGATACGCGTTGGCTGTCAGTCAAGTTAGTTTATGCATTGTTAATGTATAATAAAAACTAACTTGGGTAATCAAATAATAAAAATAAATCACATTTAATTTAGAAGACATACAAGGAAGCGAAATGGTTAAGGAATTTCATGTTCGAGATATCTTTGTTGACAAAGTCAACTTTACTTGTGGGCCTTGTGGCAATCCATAGTGATTGTGATTCGGCTTTAGTGAAAGCTTATAGTCAAGTGTATAATGGTATGTCAAGATATATTGCTCTAATACACTCAATAGTGGAAGGAATGATTAAACAAGAGGTCATAACACTTGACTATGTGAACACAAAATTTAAGAAAGCTTATTATTTTACTAAGGTCATGGAAATGAATTCTATTATAAGAGCATCTAATGGAATTGGATCATGTCCTACTAAACACGATGGAGTGTATGTAATCTAATGTTCGGTCAAAGCTAGGTCTTATAATTCAATGAGGTTTAACTCTACATAAGATGTTTGTAAGCAACATTGATAATGACCTAAGTTGCTCAATATCTATGATGGTTCAAGGTAGTCGTCATTAAAAAGTTCATGAGTTATAGGGATAAGATCTTTGGATGAAGGTGTCTTATTATATTGACACACTATATACGTATAAGAGAACCTACTTATCTAGGTTATGAAGTGTGGCGCTTCAACAAAGTCAAAGTGGACAATAATGATAGTGAAAACTTTGATTCAATCCTTTGTGACATCATTAGTTTACTATCATTGTAAAGTGTGATATACTAGATATAAATTCAATTCTTTGTGACATTAACATTGAAAGACAAGATGTTCTTGGTGGTTAATACCTCGTGTTTTTTAGGTTTTCTTAAATCTCCAAATAATCTAAATAAGAAAGGATTGTTAGATATTTTTTGTATCTAAGTATAATGAGGATGTACTTATTCCTATAAACGTGAGAAAACCTATACATAAAAATTCTAAATTCGCAAAACAACAAATTTTGCGTGTGGCAGGACCAAGGTTGCATGGCACGCATTTTTGCGCATGACGTGATCTGTTGTCTAACAAGTTTCTTGTTTGTTGATTGTTCCAATTTTTGTCGTTCATGAATCGTGTTAAACATTTTTTGACTGTTATTGAAATGAAAAGAACTTTTTCCATGTAATGTGTTGTTTACATCAATCAAGGTGTTGCTAGATTGAAAACTAAAATAAGTTCGATGGATTGGTGTTTTCTTTTTCTACACATAAGAGACATGGGTGATGGGACATGGATTCAAGGGTGATCATTTTCTCTTATTTTCCTTTACTTCTTCAAGATTAAAACATACAAATTCTTATGTTTTTCTTATCAACGAACAAAAAATTTCTGTATTTTTCAAGTTCTTCAATTGTTCATCTATATTTCAACTTTTCCTAAGTGTTTGGAATTGTTGTGCTCTTGATAGCTTATTACAATTTCAAGTTTTCCTTATACCCAAAGCACTAAGTAGGAGAAATACCGTGATTAGAAAAAGTTCTTGAAAATCAAGAATCATTCAATACAACATTAAATCTCTTATTGTCAACTCATTGGTGTTCTTTGCAATTCTAATATAATTTAGGTATAATCTCTAACAAAATATACATTTATTAGAATCTCAATATTAGCTTCAACATCAAACATTGGTTAACAAACTACTACCTTACTCCGGTAGGCTTTTGATTAAATCAACACTTAAAATTATAACTATTAAGCTAGTGTCGAATCAATCCTAACCCAAACCCTAGGTCAATCGAAAACCAAATGATTCTAAATATATCCTCCTCTATTGTCATTATAAGTAATACATGTCATGTGCCATTCCATTTACTTCTTATCTTTGATATCACACTTCATAACTTAAAACTCAGCCTGAAAAGCTAGAGTCAAAACCCTAACTCTATGTTTAATAGAAATACTCCTTTCCAGTAAATTAACCAAAAGCCGAACAAACCCAATACTTTACATTTAATCAAAAACATGGCTGTATATTGATATCCTCCTTTTTCAATAATTAAGTATAATAATTCCATACTCTATTTGACAATCCCATTGTCCCATATCATTTGATTTCCTACCTATTCTCTTCCACAACTTCAAAACCCCATTATAAGAGACTCATTTGCTTCATCTCCTTTTTAATTAATTCACTTGAATAATAATTTACCCAACCCTAGAGTTATTTTCAACTAAAATTCATCTCATCACATCAAACATATGAAAACAGTAAAAAGAATATTAAACAAAAATAATCAACTTCAGAAGACTTCAGAATACCTCAGTCAGCGCAATTTCATTAGTTCCAGAAAATTATTAGAATTTCAATAACTTATATTAAAAGATTAATTTGTGAAATTCCAGAAAAATCACAAAACGGTCCAAAATTTATGTATGTAATAAAATTTCCTAGATCAAAATAGAAGAAAAATTGCAAGATCACTTTGATCAAAATGCATGAACCAAAAAAAAAATATATATATATATATATAAACCAAGACATGAAATTGAATTGTAAGAAAAAGAGGGAAGATATACCGAAGCGTGAAAAATACAGGAACCGTCTGGATTATCGTCAAGAGTAAAGGTAGCGTCGCAGCCGATTCTTTGGCATCGAAGCTTCTTCACTACTTCTCCTGACATTATTCTTTGTAACTCCTCTTTCGGTTGCTTCGGACTTTCTAGAGCTGAGACTGAATTAGTTAGTCAGGAGAAGGAAAGTTTCATTTTATAGAGAAATTGTGAAAATTAAATTAGACCGCATTCTATACTGGTGCATCCCTATGAATTGGAGGAGAAAAGAAAGAAAAAAATATAAAAAATAAAATAGAGTACTTTTATTAAATTATACTCTTTCCCATTGTATTTAAGTTGTCACATTTTTTTTATTTGGCAAATTCATATCAATTGTCATATCTCTTGTTTTGTCAATCTTTTTTTACCTAAAACTCCATGTTCACACAAGTAATGTCTAAAATACCTATACTTTTACTATTTACTTCGTCAAGGTGCCATGGGGGTTCACTCTAAAAACAAAAATCATTGGAAAACATACAAAGTATAGTATCAACAAAAGGCTGAGTATAACACACTAGTGCATGTCAAACAAAAACATTTTGGTTTGAGTAAATTCATTTTGAAAGATGTCTTTTTTTTCTTTTTTATTTGACACTCCCTCTGTTCTTTTAAGTTTGTCCACATTACTATAATGGGCAGTTTCGTAAGTTTGTCCTATTTATAATACTTTCCTATTTTGGAAAGTTTTTATCTTCCATATACTCTCTTTATCCCTCATTTAACCTTCATTTCTTTCTCATAATACCAATACAATTATTAATTCACACCACTATTTTAATAAAATAATTAACACTATCTACAAAGATTCCACCTTTCTTAATAAAATAATACCCACTATCTACAAAGATTCCACATTTCTTAATTTGTGTGAAATCTTTAAATAGGACAATAAAAAAAGAACGGAGGGAGTAAACATATCATTAATCAAACTCAATTCAATGGTTTCATAATAATTTCAAGTTCTCATTTTTCATCATAAACCATAAGATCTCTATGGATCCAAATCAACTTCAAACTCAAATTATAAGTTTGCATGGGTACTCTGTGAGTCATCCTGTGACTCGGTTGGTAGTCGGTCCACCGTCCGCGTCATGTCCGGCAAGTGTAACACAATTGTATTGTGAACAATACGCGCTCAGCATTGGTGAGTCGTTTAATCATGCACACAACATTTGTTGTGGCATATGTACCCGCCATTTAGGCTAAAACATTTTTGTACATGATATATATCCTGTAATTTCAATAGCATTTGAAAAGTTATAAATATTAACTATTTCCATATGATAAACATCTTTTATTTGCAACATAGCAAAACATACTTTATTTGCAACATAGCAAAATCAAATTATGATCTTTCCCACATGGGTAAAACATGATTAGCATAATCATATCATCAAACATAACATTTATATTATATTGGGGCATCACTAACATGTATGGAAATGAATCTTTGAAAACTAGTTAAAATTCAATATGATTTTTCAAGGAAACCACTAAAACGTTTGGTTACAATCCTTCTTATGTAAAGTAAATATAACTTAGAGGATTTTTGAAATTCATTCAAAACAACCAGAATATAGTTCATAAGTTTTTAAAGTCATTATGATAATAGATTCATACAACACTATTTTCTCAAATACTCAGCAATTTTATCGGTAATAAAATCAATAATTGATTTACAAAATACATATTAATTCTCCAACAAGGCCCAAATTAATCAAATCATTATAATACCTTAATTAAAATGAATTTAAGGTGGTTCCATCAGATTATAATCTATTATGCCAATTTATAATGATTTTACGATTATTTTCGACAATTTAAGTATTTATCGTTATTTAAGTGATATCTTAAATCCGTAAAATTTATAAACCATATAAGATAAAGTTATTTTATATTATGAGGCAGTAGGTTATGAATACAATTATATTTTTTTTTATATAGGTCTATTTTTATTTAAATTTAATTATCAATATTACACCTTTTGATAATTAAACAAGTTTTATTAATTTGATAAATTAGTAAATAATACATAATTATCTTAATAAAATTATAAAAAAGTTCTAAAAGTCATATAATACTTTTATTAGCCTATTTAAACTTATAAATGTCATGTATAATATTTTATTATTTTATATAGGCATTTAATCGATAAATAAAATAAAATTGGTTTAAAATTATTTAAGTCCGAATAAAATAATATAAAAATTTTATAATGTTTCAGAAACTATTTTAAAGAATATAAAATCTTAATTAACCATTAAAAACGTGTACAATATTTTTAATAATTAATATCGTTATTTTACCGATAAACCGAATAGAATTTATTTAGGTCCATTTCTGGTCACGAAAATCCATATAAATTTTTGAAAATGTAGCTACTGTTAATATAAGTGTCTCATAAAATTTTGATGTCCAAAATATGTGAATTAGTATTTATACTATATTTTACCGTTTTCTAACTTACCGATTATTAATAACCGAGTAAATATTCTTAAGGTCCTTAAACGTCAACAAAATATTCCCAAAATTTTAATAATATTGGTTACTGTCCATATGAGTATGTGATAAAAATTTCTAAGTCCATATGTCTTCATTTGGTAAATATTTTATATTTTACTATTTCATAATTTACCGATAAACAATTTAACAATTTCTCAAAAATCATGAAAAATTCCAAACTAAATATTTTCTGGCTAAATCTTGTTGGAGACATTATAATATGGTTTTAATAATTAGTTTTGATGATCAAAAGCTTATCTAATACCATATTTTATATTAAGAGTATTTAACACTGTAAAATCCATTAAAATATCATTTTAACGAATAAATTTCAACAAAAAAAATATCCAAGAGCTTTTCTTAACATATAGCTTCTGAAAATTTCTTTTAAAATGCATTTAAAATATTTTCCAAGTCCATATAATCATTTCCATCACAATTACTTTCACAAAGTATTGTTAAGCATGCCTTTAAACACACAACATTTCATAAAATCAACATGCATGATGCCACAATAAAATACATGTAATAAATCATTCCATACTCAAAATTTTCAATAGCATATCATTTTTCCAGATTTAAGAACTTCACTTTGGGAATTTTGTTTTTAAAAACAAGTTCATACACAAATTTTTCCAACTTGTTCTTAAATCCTTTAAAAATCACCCCATGTGACATACCTCGATCCTTAGCTCCAAAAGTACTCCTTAACATTTGGTACAACTTCTCAACAATTAAGATCCAACTCCTTTGCTACAATTATTTTTAAAGAATTCAAAATAGCATTATTTCGGATCTTTCTATGTAATTTAATGACTTTTGATTTCTAACTAAAATTGTTAGATTTACTTACTCTTTTGATATTTTGTTACTTGGGAGATTTATTAGTGTTGAGCAACACTAGTTGAAGAAGTCCCACAACTTGAGAGTTTTTGGCTAGGAAACAAAAATAGGAGATTGTAAGTTGATGGAAGAAAAATATTTCAAATTTCCTTCTTTTAGCCGAAATTTCAAGGCATTCTTAAGAGATTATGTTTCTTAGTTATTATGATGAAATATCCATTTTATAATAATCTTAGCTGATAGAAAGATTTCATGTAAAAAAGAATTTTACATGAACAAGTTTTAACAAAATTAGTGAAATAAAGAAATGAACATAACTTACTCCATACTTGGTGGATTTCTTCAAGTTTGGTGTCTATGGAAAACTCTTGAGATGAAGATTATTTTTATAGAAGGATTGAGTTTATACTTGTGGGTTTTTTGAAGAAGATTTGATGAGAAAAGAAGGTGTTTTTGTTAGGAATTGTAAGATTGAACTTCTATTTTACTTATGGATGAATTTGGGAGCAAAATGAAGTGTGAAAGAAGACTAATGAAATTGAAAATTTGGACAACAAATAGCTCTTAATTTCTATTGTTTCCATGCTTGTCATGATGGTGTTTTTGGGTTAGAACAAAAAAGGCTTTGGGTAGAGAGTTTGGTGGAGTGTGTAAGTGGGTTTTGGGGCTAAAAGAGGGGTAGTATGGCAGTTAGAGGCTGCTGTTTTGGGGCTGATTTGAGGTGGGTTTTGTCTTTGATTTTGTCTATTATGGTGTAAGAAAGGTATATCTAAGATAATTTAAGGTTTGGGTAAAAATTGTTGTACATGTAACAACTTATTTAACTTGTACTTCATATTTAAAATTCACTTGTATATGTGTATGAAATATTAAATTTATTCTCAAGATGGGTAAATAAAATTTTCGGGTAAGTATTATAATTAACCCGAAACGTTATGGGTAGTTCCTCAACTTTAAGTTTTTACCTCCAAAGTTTACGTTACTTGTTACACTTCATAACTACATTACGAGTTGACAAGTTTCTAATCATCGTAGAATTTTTATTTATTTTTATTTACTACCATCACTCATTAAAAATATTTAGTCGTTAAATTCGTGATTAAAATGAGATTAATTTCTGCGACTGTTTCAACAAGAAAACCCAAAAAACAGAACAAAAAAGAGAACCAGAGCCCACAGTCGAGTCGGCTGCTCAAGAACCAAAGGGGACAACCAACTAGGCTTTTTCTTCTGTCCAAAATATGCTTTTGTTCTTTTTAGGAAAATTTGCTCCAAATAATCCCAACTATCACCCGTTGGCCAAAAATAATCCCAACTATTAATTGTTTTTTAATAATCCCAACTACTCTCATAATTTGTTGAAAACATACCAACCCCTTTGTCACCGGCTAGAACAGGTAACTTTTCCACTTTTTTTTTCTTTTTTTTTTACTTCACTGTTCAAAATTAACCGTTCCCCTTCATTTATTAATCCAAAAAAGAAAGAAAAAAGTGAAAAAGTTACTTGTTAATGCCGTTTAAAAGGGAGGTGGGTATGTTTTCAACAAAATATGAGAATAGTTGGGATTATTAAAAAATAATTGATAGTTGGGATTATTTTTGACCAACGGGTAATAGTTGAGATTATTTTGAGCAAATTTTCCTTCTTTTTATTCCTTTTACCTTGCGTTAGAATTACCATTTGCCCTTTTCTTTAACCGCATCATATAAACCCATGATTAAGGACTTTAAGTCACCTTAATGACCACAATCTCCACCTTGACTTAAGTCGGCAAAATATCGACTCAAACATGTAAATCATCATCGCAAACACAAACAATCAAAGATAGCATTCTTAGCTAGATTTGTGTAAACAGGGCCGTCTTGGACATTTTAGTGGCCCTGAGCGAATTTAATTTGTGGGCCCTTAAAAATGAACAAGTGTCTGATTAGTTTTTTGTGACGGTTGATAAAATATTATATTTTCAAAGGACATTTCTAATTTGTAAAACTAAACTAGTTCATTGAAAAAAACAGACAAAAAGAAATCAACCACACTTATTGTCCATTACTTATATTAAATGTTTCTCACTTGAAAATATAAGAATTTTATACAATATTCACTAAAATCCTACTGGACATATCTTTAAAAGAATTCAAAAAAGCAAGTAGCCACCAATGATCGAAATATTAGAAAAAACCTATGAACTACGTAACGTAAGTATGTAATTGAATCCTACAATTGGACAAAAAAATCTAAGATATTGAGCAATAACAAATAATCATATCGCTTACACTTACAAGAATATAAAATAAAAAAAATCAGTACTTGTATAGATAAAAGAAATTAAGAGTCTTTAAAATCGGGTAATAAAGGGTAACTAAAAAAGCTAACATTAATTATTGGGCTTGAAATGATTTAAATGAAAAAAAAATGTTTAAATTATAAATAGAGATTGACCATCTCAAAAAAAAACAAAAAATTAGAGATTGACGGAAAAAAAAGTAAATTGTTTAAGACTAAAAAAAGAAAAGAAATTTAGACAAGAGGAATTTAAATATAGATAAAAAAAATAAAAAAGGAAAGAAAAAATGAAAACAAGAAAAATTGAACCAAAGACCTAAAACACAACAAATTAATAGCTTTACCACTAGTACACTTAATTATCTGAAATGTAGTTGCATTATCAAATTATATACAGAAACATAGAGGTCCAAATGAAGAGTAGGGCCTGAGCAAGAGCTCCAGCTGCTCCTGCTTATGGTCGGTTCTGTGCATGTGTGAATCACATACACGATTCTTAGTGAGGAAGTCACATCCCTCCTTTTTTATGCAAATCTCATGCATCACCTTAACTCCACCTTAACCTCAACACTAACATACATCACTTGTTAAATGAGGCAAGCCCAACTAGGTCTACACAAAATCTAAACTTTGAACACGAAAAAGGTTTAGTCATCATATCCATCAGGTTGTCTTCCGTTGCTATCTTTTTCAAACTCACATTTCCTTTTTCAATCTCGTCACGGATGAAATTGTACTTAACATCGATATGTTTTGTTCTCCTATGCTAATTATTTTGATTCCTAGCCAAGTGTATTGCGCTTTGGCTATCACAATGTACGTATATCGATTCTAGCTTCAGACATAATTCCCCTATGAGACCCTTTAACCATTTTGCCTCCTTAAACGATTTCGTTGCTGCGATATACTCCGCGTCCGTAGTTGATAACGTCGTAACCTCTTATAGTGAAGACATCCAACTAATTGTCGTACCATCCAAAGTGAATACCATACCCGAAGTTGACTTTCTACTATCAAGGTCAATGAGCCCGGTGTCGTTAATCCCAAACTTAAGGCATACATCCGATGTACCCTTTGAGTATCTAAGAAGCCACTTTACCGCATTTTAATGCTATTTTCCAGGATTTTTCATGTATCTACTAACCATGCTAACCGCTTGTGCTACATCCAGTTTGCTACATACCATAGCGTATATAATACTCCCAACGACATTTGTGTATGAAATGCCCCTCATGTCTTCCTCTTGCTTGGTTCGAGGGCACAAGTCTTTTGAGACCTTAAAGTGAGAAGCTAGAGGAGTAGAAACATACTTGGCGTCGTCCATCGCAAATCTCTTCAACACCTTCTCAATGTATCTTGTTTGATTTAGATACAAATAACCCTTGCTTCTATCCCTCACAATCTCCATCCCTAAGATCTTCTTTACATCTCCTAAATCTTTCATGTCAAACTCTTTTGACAATTGACCTTATAGCACCACAACCTCAAGCAAACTCTTGCGAGCAACCAACATATTATCAACACATAACACTAGGTAGATCAAGGGCCCCGCATTCGTACTCCTCATGTAGACACAACTATCATATGAGTTACGAGCAAAATTATGTGCCATCATGGAATCATCAAACTTCCTATACCATTACCTTGGAGATTGCTTCAAGCCATACAATGACTTCTCCAACCTAAATACATAATTTTCCTTTTTTATCACCTCACATCCTTCCGGTTGTTGCATATAAATCTCCTCGTCTAAATCACCATGGAGAAAAGTCGTCTTTACATCCAATTGATGTAATTCTAAGTCCTCCATCGCCACCAAATTTAGCAGGGCTCTAATCAAAGAATGTTTCACCACCGGAGAGAACACCTCATGGAAATAAATGCCTTCGACTTGAGAATAGCCTTTTGCAACTACTCTTGCATTGTAGATAGGACCGGTTTCACTAGGTACCCATCTTTATTTTTGAAGACCCACTTGCATCCCACTATTCTTTTATTCTTGGGAGCTTTCACAATTGACCAAGTACCATTCTTCTCGAGAGACTCCATCTCTTGCTTTATGGCTTCAAGCCACTTATTCGCATCCATCAAACTCATGGTTTCCTTGAAAGAACCTGGATCATCACCACCTTTTACCTCACTTGCAACCATGTAATCACACTCCTCAATGTTCTTTTTTTTTTTTGCTTTAATTTACCTCTTTGATCGATGCACATTATACATTGTGAGATGTTGATTCCATCGATTCATACGTATCATTCTCCACCCTTGTTACTTCGTTATCTTTAGGTGACTCCACCTCCTCACAAGCATAATGTGTTGGACCTACATTTGACATCCCTAGAAGTTATTATCCTTCTAGTTTTGCCACACTAAACTCTATAACCCTTGACACCCAACCCGTAGCCAACAAATATGCATTTTATAGCCCTAGGTTCAAGTTTCCCCTCATTAACACGTATGTAAGCATTACATCCAAAAATTTTCAGATTTGAATAAACAATAGGAAAAGAATACCATGCCTCTTGGGGACACTTAAAGTCAAGAGCGATATGTGGCGACCGATTTATCAAATAGCATGTTGTAGAAATCGCTTCGGCCCAAAATTCCTTACCAAGTTTTGCTTGACTCAACATGCATCTTGCCCTCTCTAACAATGTGTTGTTCATCCTCTCAGCCACCCCGTTATGTTGAGGCCTACCTACACATGTGCGATGCCTTGAGATACCCTCTTTAGCGCAAAACTTGAGAAACTCTTTCTCAACGAACTCAAGCCCAATATGGGTTCTCAATGTCTTCATCCCACGCTCTACCTTCTTCTCTATCAATGTCTTCTAATCAACGAAGACACCCATAACCTCATCTTTAATCTTTATAAAGAAACATCAAACTTTTCTTGAATAGTCATCAATGAATGTAAGAAGGTAAGTACAACCACCTAAAGACACCTTTCTTGATGGACCCCAAAGATCCGAATGAATGTAATCAAGAATACCCTTAGTGTTATAGATAACAGGTTTGAAGCTCACCCGTTTATGCTTCCCATAAACGCAATCTTTACAAAATGTCAATGCTCCAAGCTTCTTCCCACCAAAGACTACCTTTTAAATCAACACGTTCATCCCTTGCTCACTCAAGTGCCCAAGTCTCATGTGCCTAAGCTTGGTTTTTCCTCACTCATTGTGGAGGAAGAAACATTCGCCAAACTAGTAACCAAGGACCCTTGTAGTACATACAACCGACCCACCATGCTACCCTTCATCAAAATCAACGAACCCTTTGTAATATCCATTACTCCACCTTCACAAGTGCACCTACATCTAAGAACATCCAACGTACCCAAGGAGATAAGCTTCTTTTTCATACCGGGGACATGCCTAATATCACTAAGCATCCTAATCACACCATCATGCATGTTCATGTCTATACTCCTAATACCCATAATCTTGCATATATCATCATTACCTAACGTAACACTCCCACCATTTACTTTCTCATAAGTAGAAAATAACTCCTTATGGGGGAGTCATGTGAAAAAAGCACCATGAATCAAGAATCCATTCTTTATCCCCTTTGTACCCATGTGTCACCAGCAAGGCTCCGCCATAGTCGCTATCATTGACATAGCTTGCATCATCGGATGTAGTATCTTAGACTCTTTCTCCTTTTGCAATCTCTTATACTTCCAATAATCTTTCTTACTATACCCATTCAACTTGTAAAAGTGGCATGTCTTGGCCTTATTGGAAGCCCTAGTCTTAGACCTACCCTTGCTCCTACTTCCAAGACTACTATCATTTGTCCTACCCCATAGAAACAACCCATCATTGGTACCATTCTGTTTTTAGGTTAATTGTCTCTTAATTAAATTCCTTTGTACCAATGCATACTTCACATTATCACTACTAAGAACATCCCTCCCATTTAGTAATGTCTCCCTAAAATTCTTGTAAGAGAAGGGTAAAGAACAAAGCAAGAATATGGCTAAAAGCTCATCATCAATCACAACATCAATGTTGTGCAAATCCATGACAATGGTACTAAACTCATCAAAATGTGTCTTGAGAGACCCACCTTCTTCAAGCCTAAGGTCATACAATCTACTCTTTAACAACAACCTATTGGTGACACTCTTGGCCATATACAATGACTCAAGTTTGTCCCAAATACCCTTTGTAGTAGATTCCTTCACAATCTCCCTAAGAACTTCATTGGAGAGACACAATTGAATTGCACTCAAAGCCACCATCTTGTCATGGTCATTCCTTGTGGCTTCTTATCAACCCCATCCAATGCCTTTTGTACACCATGTTGCACTAGTATGGCCTTCATTTTCACTTGACTTAACTCAAAATTTTGATTCCTATCAAATTTCTCGATATCCAATGTAACATTTACGTTTTCAGCATACTTGATTACCATTTTAACTAAGATTATTATAATTAATTAACAAGATTAACGTTAGAAATTTCGTTAATTTTTTTTTAAAAAACAAAAATTTATTTAATATTTAAACTAATAGATATTATTTGGGTTTGAATTATTTTGGGGAAGCCATAATGTGTTTGTTTATAAAGCTATAAATGTAAATAACCAAATAGCAAAATAAAGCTAATATACTATAAAATATATTTAAATTCTAGTTGAAAAATAAGTAAAGTAGTACTCTTAAATTTTAAGGACAATTTTCAGTTTATCTATTCTTCCTTGGATAAAAGTAATAGTAGTAATAGTAGTTCAAGGAAGTAAATAATAATAATGATGTCGAGATGAGGATTAAAAAAAAAATAGAAAAAAATAAGAAATAGAAATTAAGAAAAGCTAAAATCAGGTTCACGTGATGAACCACAAAAACCAAGTATACTTTCCCTATTCTTTTTCCTTTATCCCAAAAACCCCATATCTCTCTAAAACAACATGATGAGAATTCCATAAAACCTTAAAGGTCTTCTCCAAGCAAGCCACCACCGCATCACCGTCGCCGGCCACCGCTGCTCAACAGCTTGTCAGCCAACCTCGCCATGAGTGGCTCTTCTTTCGACCGACACATAGTTGTTAGTCTCTTCCCCATTAATTAGAATATTATGAAGAAGATGATGTGAAGCAATTTGCCATGGAAATTGAAGGATTGTATGCTTGGGGTACACCTCACCAAAATAAATTTTATTGAGCTTTATTTAAATTATGTCTAATAGATTTGTTATTAGTTGTTGATTTCTAGTTTTTAAAGATTGCTATTTTTGGTTCAAAGTGAGCAAATGATGATTGAAATTTTGATTAATTTATTTCAATTTAAGGTTTAATTGGGAAAGTTTGAAAGAAAAAAAAAGAAAAAAAAAAATTAGTTCAATTGTTCTTAACAAGAGTTATCTTAAAATAAAGTATACAATATGATGTCGAATTGATTTTGTTTTGATCGCGAACGGATTTTTTAAGGGTTAGCTTTGGAATTGTTAAGAATTGAAATATAAAAGTCTTCTATTATTGATAGTCAATTGAAATATCATGTGTTATTTATAGGTTATTCCAAGAAAGAATGTCCAATAAATTTGACTAGTATCGAATTTTGAATCGGAAGGATGAAAGTGAATTGAAAATGGAAGTTATAATTGATAAGGTTAATTTTGATTAGAACATGAAATGGTTTTGATTATAAGTGGGTATTTTAACTTGTTTTCTGATTCAAGAATGAGAATATGGATTTGTATAAGTATTGATGAGTGGTATGGAATGAAAGGGAAATTAGAAAATAAGTTTGAATAAAAGAGTAGCATCGATTAATTGGTTATGGATTCAATAGGTTAAGTGGTTTGGGTATTCAAGTTGAACATAACATTACGAGCATGAATATTTATTGGAGTTGAGCAAGCGAGTATGAAAAGTTATTATTAATTTATATACTTTTGCAATAGATGTTTATAACTTGGGATCGGCAATATGAGTTTGAAGTATTGGAACTTAAAAAGTACGTTGATATGATAAATGCCTTTTGTTGGATTAATAATGTGTGGTGTTTACGATGGTTAACCTTTCCTGATTAGGGTTTCTGAGATGATCTTGTTAGTTTAAAGGTTATGAGATAAGAATTATGTAATTAAAGTTAGTAAGTTCGAATATGAGTTGAAATGGCTAGTGGGAATTGATGAAGTAAACTATGAAGTTAGAATTATGTTAAGTTGTCGAAATAATTACATATTATATGTTAAGCGACTAAGTTAAATAGAGGTTTTGCCTACCTTGTTCATGAGTATCATTTAGTGTAGGAGTATCAAGAACTAAGAAAATGTGGATGCTTGAGATAAAGAAGAATTGGTGGTTTAACTAAATAAGATATAGGAATTAGCTGTATTAAACTTTCAACATAAAGTTGTTGTTCATAAAACTAATATTAAGCAAAGCTTATTAGCTAGTTAAGTCAAATCTATTGTTTGTTATTACTAAGCACATATATGTACACGTTGAAGATTTGGATTTCATTGATAAACTATATTGACTAAGCTTGTCGTCTTGCTATAATTGAAAAGATTGGATTTCTTACTAAAATCTTTAATAGTTACGAGAAATGATTTCAAAGGTGTGTATCTCACTTTAGTTAAGATTGATTTGAATATAGGAAGATATTCTTCCTGATATAGAAAGTTTGTTCTTGAATTTCGAAAGTACAGAATAGTCATAGAAAAGTCTTATAGATTGTTTTATGTTTTGAAACGGTTGGGACTACCTAAATGGTGTCTCAAGGAATTGGAACCTCGTCGGGATTATCTCGACACTACTTAATAGTTGGGGGGGTACGTTGATCAGTACCTCGGACTTAGATCTTCTGCTACGGTTTGACCGTTTGTGGGGTGTGCACACTAGGGATCTTTGTCTAATAGTTATCCGAAAGGCCTAGCTAGCCCGATGGAAAAGAAAGTTCGTTCCATTCCATAGTTTTATGATTTAAAGACTTTGAAAGTAAAAGCCTTAGTAAAGAAAACAGAAAAGAATGCTCCCATTGAATGGTGATTTCTAATCTTGAAAGAAAATGTGTTGGCAAAGAAAGTGGAAAGATATTTGATTTACAAAAACAGAAAATAAAGAGTAAAGAAAAATGCTTTATAAGGTATTTATATATTGTGTTTGCAAAATTAAATATTTTGTAGGATATGATAAATAAATCCTACCTGCATATGTAGACAAATTTATAGTATGGTATCGTGCTCAGTCTGTTAGCTAATACTACATGCCGATACATGACCTACCTAAATATTAGAGTCGTTGTATAGTCAGAAATAGTGCCCAATCATTTTGTGAATATTGTTATAAGAGTTCTTTTTCGCTATATGTTATATTTAATCAGTATTTTGATTGGGTTGTGAGAAGATTTAAGCTATGTTAAATGTGTACTCAGCATAAGTTGACCATGTGGTTTTGTTCTTTGAACCTGTCCTGGTGAGGGACAGAATTTGAGAAGATTGAGATTGACGAAGTCAATAGCAGCTGCAAGCCTAAAGATTAGTAATCAACAAAGTATTCTCAACCAATCACATAAAAGAATGTAAGTAAAGGAAATCTTTTATTCAAAAAAAATTTATTTTTTTTTGCAATTATTTTGAATTATTGGAGAAAAGATTTCACCCTACGAGGTGATGTGATTTTAGAATGTTTGGCGCTTGTGCCACAGGTTGGTTGTTATTTTGAAATGTTGGTTTTGAACTTGCAGGATGACTTTAAGTCAAAATGAAAAATTTTGGTATCCGATTTACAAATGGAATTCTACCAGATTTTCTGTAGGAATCTGTATATTTTAAATCATTTCAAATGATTCTTTTAATTTAATTAATTTACATCTTTTAAAGTTTGTAAACTCTGATATTTAAATTCTTAATAGATGTCTAGTGGGTGATATAATCAGTTGAGTAATAGATTATATTATCAACGTAATAGCCCGATATAAGTGTTAAGCTTTCACATTAGTTTAAATTAATCATGTTTAATCAGCTGGTTAGTTTCAGGTTGTTACATCCAACTTCATGGATGCCATTCCTTGTGTAATCAATCAAGAAACATCTAAATAACCTTCAAGAACCTTTAACTTTGATACCAATTGAACTAAATTCCCACTATATGCCTAAAGATCAAAGGCTTAATCTCAAGAACAAGTCTCACACAATGGCCCCAAAACAGAATTGTATATGTGAAACCATGAACAATAATAAAGAAAAAACAAGAACACAACCAAACACACATCAAGATTTAAGTGGTTCACCCCTAATTGGGCAACGTCCACTATCCTAGCCTAGATGTCTTTATTGATCCTTCAACGTTCTCAAATGAAGTAATGTACAATGATGATGATTAAAATTGAGGCAAAAGAGAATAGAGTAGAGAGTGAATTTGTACAGAGAGAATAAGGAAAAGAAAGCAATGAATAATCTCTATGTGTTAATGTAACAACCCGACTTACCGTTGACTAAGCAAGACAGGTCATCACGGGGTTTTCTAACCCAAAAAACTTAAATCTCAAATCATTGACAATGCTCACCACAGGTTACCTTGCCCAAGGCATTGAAACACTAACTTGCGGAAGCTCACAAGATAAAAAACATAACTAAACAACTAATCTTATGTTCAAACATCTAAACCAAGGTCCAAAAGTAATCATAAACTAACCATAGGAATCCAAAATAGTCAACATAACCAACTATGACACAATTACTAAAACCCGATACAAACTTTACAACCTCTATACATACTCAAATACAACATATCTTCCAAGATTACGCTAATCACCTCTGTTATCCCATCGTTCCCGACCGGTACCGATCTGTAAACAATCTAAAAGATGGAAACAATTGGGAGTCAGATGAACTGAATGAGAAGTAACAATCCAAAACAACCAAAAGTCAATAATTCAAATCATAGATTTAAAAGCAACATTAGTTTCCTAGATCTATGTGCGCACAGGGAGTGTAGTTTGAGAGGTGCCCCATAGCTCTATGACTATGTCGCTCTCGTGTGAGGCTAGTCAATATTTGGATGAAAATTCACCTCAAAAACATGGAGTAGGGGACAATGTCCCTCAACTCCGTCAATGACTAGCTCGCAAGCCCGATCCATTGACCATATCATAATCAACATAATCATTCATAATCAATTCATCATCGATATTCATCAGTTCAAAACAATTTGATAAAGAAAACATTTTCGAAACAATAGTCTGGCAAGACCCTTTAAGGGACTGCTACTACTCACCGAAAATGTCGCTTCAAGAGGTCAAGACCGGTTCATCGCAATCAACTACAAAGATTCATCGACGTAGTTGTATCCTGAAGCATGACAATAACATAACGTCACAAGTGTTGTTCGATCCAACTATACTAACATATAACTTTATTATATCTCCTCCTATGCCTAAAGGTCAAAGTAAGATTTTATCCTAGCATATCTAATCATCAAAGAATTGTGCAAGTTCAAACTCAAACCACAATAGACCATTAAGGTAACAAAACTATGCTTTATAATTCATTTACATCCTTTTAAAGATTACCCACCTTCATGGCTCTCTTGGTCTTTTCCAATTAAACACCAATATGTACATTTAAACCCACCTCGAAAATTCTCAAAGAACCTAATAATCCCTTCAAGAATATCAAACTTATTTAAATAATACAACAATCAACGTTTTATCCCAAATTTAATGATTTCTACAAGAATCTCTCAATTCTCTAAGAACATCCAAAAATACTAAATTAATGCAAATTAAATCATTAGAGTAATCTTCTGCTAAAATTATAATCCACAATAAATTCTCATCATCACATTGACCTATATTTATCAATAACAAATATTTCTTAACCAATCTTAAACCTCAATATTCATTAATCTAATCTCAATCTACAAGTCCATCTAATTCGATATGAACAAGTATACCCACACTAATTCTTGAAATATCTTATCAATTTCATGAGGCTACAAGATCTTGATGTTACATGATCAAATATAAATCACAAGAATCAGTTTTAGTTTCATAGTGTCTCAACGACGAAGATTAAAAACGGCAATACAACAAAAATAATAATTAAAAGAAAAAAAAAAGAAAAAAAAAAAGAAAAAAAAAGAAAAAGAAGGAAGTGGACCTTCTTGATTGCACCATAAATCAGAAGCATGTAGGACTTGGTGTATAACTAGGAAAAGCAAAGTATAATTTTGCTTCCATCCCCCTATTCGGCAGAATTCATAGAAAAAAAAAGGTGTTGTTGGTTTTGATGTAACAATCATGGAGTAATTGAATTGCTGTTGGACTCTTTCGGCATTTTCGGAAAATTATTAGGATAAAATCTAATCGCCATTCTTGGTTAGAAATTCAGGAAAGGGTTTTTTTTTTTCTTTTGTTTTGCTGATTTTACCAAGGCAAGGGAAGGTGTAGTAATATGAATTAGGCATAACTTGATTTTAGTTTCTTAGTATATATAAAATAAGGATAAATGAGGACATTAAATTAAATAATAATTGAAAAAAGTGAAGAAAGAATTAATTAATAAAAATTACAAAGAGGTATATCTTATAAGCTCAATTATTTAATTTTTTTTATCTTAGTTCACAGCTATTTATTCCATCCAACCCAAATAATTCTCGTTCAAATATATATTTTAAATTCCCAATATAAATTCTCAAATGTTACAGTTAAGCCCTATTTATAATTTATAGGGTCTAACACTTACAATACAACCTAAGGCAAAACAAGAAAACCCGAAAAACAGAACAAAAAAGAGAATTAGAGCCCACAGCCGAGTCGGCTGACCAAGAATCAAAGGGGACAGCCGACAAGGCTTTTTCTTCTGTCAAAAATATTCTTTTGTTCCTTGTATTCCTTTTACCTTGTGTCAGAATTACCATTTTGCCCTTTTCTTTAAACACATCATGTAAACCCATGATTAAGGACTTTAAGTCACCCTACTCACCACAATACACAATTAATTAGTATATACTACGTTTATACTCCTTCCTATTATCTTTACTTGTCCCATTTGGTTGGTCACAGATAACTGATTGGATAAAGTGTTAATCTTTCCCTCATTTTCTATAAATTAAGTAGTTAGAATTGAATTTTGCAAAGAAAATTGAGTTTCATATTCCAATTAAATTAATTTACAACAATACGTCATCGGGTTTTTTAAATTAACATAGCATAGAAGTACGAAGTCTTCAATTCTTCCTTGATTTCTTTAATGTTTTTTGAACGACAAGGATAACGAACAACCCTCTCGCCACATACGCATGCGAATATCAAATCTTTCATTGACTTCAGATTAAAAAAAAACACGGTATGAATTTAGTGTTCAAAATTGATTTTTTAGCACGAAAAATATGAACATTTTGATTTCGAAATAAAGCCATCACATTACAAGCATGTAAAGTTGAGGTTATTAACAACTTAGGTGGTATAGATTACCACATTCCACATATGAACAAAACAAATCTTGCAAGAGAAGGGAGACTTCCACATTGTTTAAAGGTACGAAGGGAAATTATTTATGAAGCACTTCGTTATTTGGACACAAAGGTGGATCAAAGCACATTTGAGGTCATCTTATTTTAATTGGGAATTAATGATGCACATTTTTTAATCAACAACAGTTAACAAATGAAACAGGACCAGCAACAGAAGCACCACAAACCACAACAACACAAGAATCAAACTCAGCAACAACAACAAAACCAGGACAAGCATCAACATCGACACCAACATAATCAGCTTAAGCATCAAATGCATCAACAACAACAAAACCAGCACAAGTAGTATGAACAACAACAGAAGCAGCACAAGTATAATGTACATATGACACATATGAGTGTAGTTTTGGGTCACTTGTTTATACTCACTTTTGGGTGAACTATGTTAGGAAAAGGTTTAGGTGTAAACATGATGTAGACAGAGAATCATTAAGTTGTTTAACCATCAAAGTTTAAATAAAAAAGGCAACTTCAACATATTAATGATGGCTATCAAAAAACTTCATCTCAGAGAACAATATGTTCTCATCATAGATACCCCATAAACCAAAGTAAATGCCTCCTGAATCTGGTGAGAACATAGCCTTCTAAACATGATGTTTGGTGGCTTATAAACTAAAAACCCTATATTTGTGGCAAAAGTTGTTGATTTAGGGTTTATTGTAGCTATAATCAAATGTTTAAACTAAAAAAAATCATTAGGCAAAAAAATAAGCACAGAACACAAACATGCATACGATGAAAGAGCACATAAACAAAATCATCATAAGTCAAAAAGGAAAGATGTATCCATACGAGAGAAGGGTCTTCCAACATTAAAATCAGACTTAAATATTCATCATCTAGTGATTCTCCATCTGAAGAAGGGAACAAGTCCTTAGTATAAAGATCTTGCAGATCTAGTTGTAAATCAAATAAACCTTCAATTTCTTTATCCTCAGAAGTTAAAGTTCTTCCCCAGTTAATTTTGTCTTACATAAAATTCCACCAATAAGTTCATGAAAATTCTGAATCAGGCTGGTAGGCAATGAATTCCTCGTGACAAGGTATGTTTTTCATCACTAATAACAATAATCAATCCCCTTTCTCCTTTTCCTAGAAAAGATTCTCATCTTACCATTGATTCAAATGATTGAAAAAATTATATGATCTCATCATTAAACTAATCAGACAAGAACTTATCTTGAATTGAGATGATGAGCTTCCCACTACAACAACAAACAAGGCTTTATGTCCAAAAGGAAGGAAGAGCCCTATGATGATGAAAACAACGATGATTAAGATGAAAAGGATCATTTAACATTGATGACAACAAGTTTTACTAAGATCCCAATGATAGGGAAATCCTTTTCACAAAAATGAAAAGAAGATCCTCGTTCCTTAAGAAATCACAAAGATAAATATTTATGACCATGAAAAAAACCTAATATGCTTACTTGCTTTGCATATGTAACTACATATCATTTTACCAAATACTTTTTGAAGAAGATAAAGAAGCCACACAAGAAAAAATGCTATACAACCCATTTTGGTTACTATTAAAAATGTGGTTATAAAACCATAGAATGTTCGAGTTAATATTCTATATACTATATTCGAACAAGAGAAGAATTTTAACTACATATGCTTACTTGCTTTGCATGTGTAACTACATATCATTGTAAGTTTAAGAATTTTAGCCCTGGTTTTGTGGAATATAAAATGAATAATAAATACTTAAACTTAAAGCAAGAAAGATAAAAGGAGACTGATTTTACGTGGAAACCTTCTAGGCCTAATTGAAGGAAAAACCACGACCACTCTGGGATTTTAAACTTTCCTTACTATGTGTTAGGCAATCAATTACAATTACATAAAACAATTCTCAACTAGGCAACTTCTCTTTCTCTTTCTCCTTGTCTTTCTCTTTCTCTTTCTCATGCTTCAATCGAAGCTTTTCTTCTTCCCTAGACTTCCCTTGAGTCTATTAACAACAAATTTTACCAAAAACCCATACAAATATGATTTCTCTAAAAAGGATAAAAACTAAGATATCACATAAGAAAAATATTCTAAGTTAATTGGTAAATGTAAGAATGAAATATTTTTTCTTACTTGGCGATCTCTCAATTTTTTTCTTGTGAGCACACACACTTCCTACCGGCTTGAACAAGTCCTCCTTTTATATAGGACCAACCGTAGGTAGACATCAAAAAACCTAACACCTCACACTCCCCTTATTCCAAAAATGTAGGAAAGTAGAAAACATTCTTGTAATTTAAGTCCACGGTTAATATTTACTAAAAATAGTTAATTAGGATTACTTAGATTAAAATCCTAACTAAGCTCCTATTTTAATGGAGATAAATACGGAGACTTATACTCACACTTTGAATTAGTCATAGATTATTTTTAGGTGGTTATTTTATTTTGTCAATTAAGTAATTATGCTATAACTTAATTTCTAACCGTTTACATCAACTAAAAATAAAAAATAAATCCTTCGTAATTTTTAGCTGACGCTTTCTTCAGATCTGCGTCTTGGGAACACTATACTGTCCCCATCAGCGATTTTCATCAGACCATCAAACTTGGAACAATTGACCTCCTGTCCACTTTTGACATCCTAAGTGATCTTCTATATCTGACTCTTTTGATTAACTTTGACACGTACAATATTTATTGACCAAGTCTTTAGGTTCCATCAATGACTCTAACAAATCAGATATTTGACCTAGAAAACAATCTCTAAAACATATTTGTTTATTTAAAGTGAAGTCATTATCAAAACCTAAGAGGGCCAACAAATTCCCCCTTTTTGATGATGACAAACTTATAAACAAACTTAAGTAAAATAGAGTAAAACAAAAGTTATAGAGCATGCTAGAGATTAAAACAACTCCATATCACCCTTAACAAATCATTTCGTTACAATATAATTTACCAAGCATCAAAGATTAAACAGTTTACTCTTAATTTATCATTTAAAAACATAATATCAGAGTTTGAGATATATTGCTTATGTTTTAAAACAATTTTCAAAAATAATTAACATAAACAAATGTACATCATTGTGTGCTAAGTTAGGTAAGACTTGACAACATACCAAGACTAAAACTGTAACCATCAAGAACTTACCATAACAAACATAAACTAAAACATAATATAATTAGAGCTATCAAATGAATCAACATGCATTCTTATTAACCAGAGCGTATATCAATAACATATTGTAAGAGTATAAAAAAAAACTTTGCAAAATAATGTTATCAGAGTTTAACAAAATAAGTGGAGCATGTTAAGAAAAATTACTGGAACAAAGCTTTTAAGAACTAACATATTATTTTGACCAGAGTATATCAGATTGTAAATTTAAACTTATCAGAGCATTAAGTAGATACTATAGAATTCACAATCATCCTCTTATGTTTGTTGCCATAACTTCCACCTTTAGACATCAATAAAAAAGGAGTGAGATAACCAAACCACAACGCTAATTATAACATAATAGCCAAAGAAGGATAACAAGAAGCAATTATCAAAGGAAATACCATAAGAACACTCATGATATGGAAAGAGTAATCATCATAGACCAATTGCAAAATGAAAAGAGTAGAAACCGTAGCAAAATAGTTCAACAAAATAAAATTACAAACTTTGTACCCCAATTTGGTACTTTAAAAAAGACAAAGTAAAAATTTTGTTTGATTAATCAGGAAAAAACATATGGTATGGCCAACAAAACATAAATATAATGACGTAGCAGGAAGAGGGATCAACCAGCAGTCTCGTCTTCATCAACAAAATCAGTCTGCACTTCAATAGTATCAAGCTTGGATCCAAGACGGGACTCCATCTGGGATAGCTGGTCACCAAGTGAAGCAAGTGAGAGACGAATTTCATCTTGAAACGCAAAGAATTGAGACTGGAAATCATTGGATTTGGAGAGAACAAGGTCTAAGGTAGTTGTTGGAACAATAGAGTGGTTAGCAGATGCATCAAAACCATGTGAAGTGCGTGGAGGTGAAACCTTTGTAGTGAATGGTGGTGGAGTAGAAGGTATAGGGGATGGTGGTGGTGATGAAATTTAATGTGGTGGAGGTGTGGCTAGTTTTGGTGAAGGAGGTGCATTGGTAGGCTCTTTGGTGGTGTAAGAGGTCATTTCATCATCTATAACAACGACACGCTTAGAAGCTAGCCTACTACTTTTTCTAGGTGTTAGCACCAGCTTCTTCTTAATCGACATAAGTACCTCCTCATCACTTGAACTTTCATCAGATTTATTTTCCTCAAGTTCCTCACTAGGGATGGTCACGGGTCCAAGACCCTGTTGGACCCGCCCCAGACCCACCCCTTTTTTAAGGGTCTGGGTCTTATTTTTTTGAGACCCATCGGATCCGGGTCGGATCTGGATCTAAAAAACAATTGGCGGGTCCGGGTCCGGGTCCGGGTCTAATACCTAGACCCTGGACTCGCCCCTCGGACCCTTATAAATATCAAATTGTCTATTTTATTTGTCTTCTACGTATGAATTCTACCCCCAACACTTATTTTCTTTTCATATAATCATTACATATATAAATAATATATATGTTACTTGCTAAGTGCTAACCCAATTATCCTTATTTCACGGACTCGAACTAGTGTTTATAATATAATTTAAGCCTATATGGGTGACGCTATGCGAGTTTAGATGTTAAATTAGTATTAAATATATGTAAAATACGATAATAACTCTCTTACAAATATACAAAAAATATAATGGCTTACAAATGTTTCACATTTGACAAATCAAAGAGACTTTTTTAGACCCACTAAGGACCCATTAAGGACCCTAGACCCATCAGATTCGAAGGGTCTGGGTTCGGGTCTGAAAATTTTGGACCCTTAGGGTCCGGATCCGGGTCTGTATCTCAAAAAATTAAAAGGGTCCGGGTCCGGGTTTGGTTGGACCCGCTCTAGACCCGCCCCATGGCCATCCCTATTCCTCACCTTCCTCTTCTTTTGAGGCTTCCCCCTCACTTGTTGCTTCCCCCTGTTCATATTGTTCCTGAGCTTCCTCTTGTGCTCCTTGGGAACAACCTTCTGTCTTGTTAGTAGTGGAAGAGGGAACATGCTCATGATCCTTTTTCTCCTCACTCTCTTTTTATTCTCCTTTTTCCTCTTTTTCATCCTTTTCCTTTTCCTCTTCATCATTATCATCATCAGAACTTACTTCTTCAACCTCCTCAACAGCATCCTCCAGTATCCCCTTTTCATTTAATTTAAGGTGCTAATTATTAAGGCATTTCGCACCAATTTTATTATTGGAGCTCATGGGGAACTGCAGGCCGTCAAATGGTACAACAAATTTCCTAAAGATCCAAGTCAAAAGCCCTCCATACCCTACCATCCAACGCTTCTCAATATAGTCCGATAAATAAGAGATGTTCAAGGAAGGAAAGTTGATTTTAATGTGATTAGCCAAATAGTAGATTATGGTGACCGAGAATTGTGACTAAATCTTGGAATTGTGAGGCAAAATAAATCTCCTATTCTTCTCATTTATCCCTAAAAACTTCAACATAGTCCGTTCATAAATACCCGAAAAGACAATCTTTGAACCAACATAATAAGTATCAAACCGTACAGCTGAAACACTAAACCATGCACCCAACATTAAATTATTAAACTCAATTTTGATTTCCTTAACAATATTGAAACATACACCATTTTTTATCGTAAAATTTTTAATGAACGCTCACTCACTAGATTAGAGTAGATCAGGTTGCAAGAAAAATCAAACATCAGTGTTTCCCAACCCTGATATTGTTAAATTGCGTGTAATAGAGGAAATGGGGTAGAGTCATACTAGTACTTGTCAAGAGAAAACCTTACTGACATTTCTTTAGCTACTTCTTTGGCACTGTCAGGATCAGCTTGCTTGGTCCTTTTTGTTGGTTTGGAGAAAAAACACTTCTTGGGGTGGTATTGGGTCTTTTTGTTCTGGCATGCATGGTGGTTGAATTGGGTGTGTCAGACTTTTTGGGTTCTTGGGATAAGGATGGTGGTGCGTCAATTTGTGGTGAGGGACGAACAACTTGGAGTGGTTTGGGTTGTGATGGCTTAGGAGTGAATGAGGTTGACTGTTTGGGGTAGGAAGTAATGAATATGGTGTGTTGATGTGAGGGAGTGTTAAAGTGTATGAGTGAGTGATGTGACGTGAGGGAGTGGGTTATAAAGTGGTGAAAGGACGGTTACTCAAGGGTTTTACAACTCCATTTAATTAATTTGTTACGTGTGAACTGAGAGTGTAACGAAGAGTTAGTGGGTATATTCGTTGAATTGGCGGTTAATAACAGTTTTTCGAAATACTACGATGATTCGACTCCCACTATAATTAAAGTTGACCATCCGAAAAAAATGCTGAAATTTGTGGAAAATAAAAAATATATAAAATGTTGAAATTAAAAAATAAGAACATTAACATATGTCCTCGTTTTTTTTAATATGAGGACAATAACACATATAACAAGCACATGCTGCTTTGGTCTAATCAGTTTAAACATGCAATCAAGAAAGTATTCATGGCACACACTTTAAATAGCTGCATACCTGTAACTTACAATACTTGATTTCTCAATCACGGTATTTGTGGATGATTTACCCTTCTAATTTTGATGTTGTTTCGAGGAGGAATGATTGCATTAAACTTTAGTGGAGCTTGATCATTCCAAGTTCCAACCTCATCTTTTCATATTGTTCCCTTGGAAGTGGTTTAGTCATAATATTTGCAACTTGCTCATTTGTATTGACATGCTTGACAATTATGTTTTAATGGTCAACATTATCCTTGAGAAAATGATGTCGTATATGTATATGCTTAATCCAAGGATGATGTACGGGATCTTTTGATATGCATATGGCACTAGTATTATCACAATAAATTGGAACACATTTAAATTTTAATACCAAAATCTCTTAGCTGATTTATCCAAAGCATTTGGGAACAACAAGCTGTTGCTGCCACTTATTCTGCTTCAGCGGTGGATAGTGCAACGGTGTTCTGTTTCTTGGAACACCAAGATACTAAACATGAGCCAAGAAATTGTACCATAAGTACTTTTCCTGTTAATAAGATCTCTTGCATAATCTGCATCACTACAACCTTTCAAATCATAGACATCACTTTTAGAATAAAATAGGGACAAGTCATCT
>CM025928.1:3588921-3631421 GCA_000753965.2 Amaranthus hypochondriacus
GTATTTGGAACTTCTATGAAATGTATTTTGATTCCTAGCCAAGTGAATTGCACTTAAACTATCACCAAACGCACACTTATCGAACACACCTTATTGTATATTTCACCAACTAGACCTTTAAGTCACTTTGCTTCGTTGAATGACTCGGCAACGGCTATGTACTCCGCTTCAGTTGTTGAAAGACAAACCACATCTTGTAATGATGATTACCAACTTACCGCCGAAGCACCCAATGTGAACAGAAATCCACTTGTGGAGTTTTTTAGCATCAAGATCACCTCCATAGTCCGAGTCATAACTCCTGGTTAGCTAGCTTGAATCCTTCCCATACATGAGACAAACATTAGAACTACATTTTAAATCTCATAATAACCACTTTAGTGCCTCCCAATGTCCCTTCCCCAGATTAGCCATATATCTACTTACCAAACTCACTGCATGAGCTATATTGGGCCTAGAATACACCATGGCACACATCACACTACCAACGACACTAGTGTACAGGATTCTTACCATTCGGTCTTCTTCCGCCTTTGTTTGTGGACACAACTTCTTGGACAATTTGAATAAGAGGCAAGAGGAGTAGACACACCTTTAGCATCTTGCATGGAAAAGTGTTGCACAACTTTCTCAATATATTTCCTTTGGCTAAGGTATAAGACATCCGTAGCCCGGTCTCTCATAATCTCCATCCCAAGAATCTTCTTGGCTTAACCAAGATCCTTCCTACCAAATTCACTTGAAAGCATGGCTTTCAAGTTCTCCACCTCAAACAAAGAATTATACACTACAAGAAAAACCTTTTTTAGCAACAGCTAAAGTCGTTGCTAAAAACTACTTTTCGTTGCTAAATTGTTTTTGCAACAACTTTAGTTGTTGCGAATACAGCTGTAACTAAAAGTTTTAGCAACGACTTTCACTGTTACAAAAGCTTGATGTTTTTCAGAACGACTTTGTGGTTGCAAAAGTTTCGTTGTTGCAAATCCTTAGGTCTCTATTACAACGAAAAAAATCGTTGCGAAAACTTTAGTGTTATTGGCAACAACCTTTACCGTTTTTAAAAATCTATTTTTCGCAACAAATTTACTTGTTGCCTAAACTTTTGTATTTTTCGCAACAACAGTCATGATTGTTAAAAAAGCATTTTTTTACAACTTTATTGTTGAATTAAAAGGTTATAAACATTAAAATTAATAGATATATATATATACATATATATAAAACCAATATAAAATATCTAATATTATAATTATATATAAATATTGAAATAAACTTAAATACAAAAGATGCATATTCCATGTCCACAATAAGTAAATGTACATAATGTCAATGTTAAAAACTAGCTGCTTATAACATTCAAATCCAAAAACATCGCGCATTCAAAATATTTGTAGATGTCACCAACTTCGAGATGTCAGCCTTTGATTTAAATTAGGAACTTCAACATGCTATAATATAAACAAAGACGATGAACCATGTTGGGACAAAGATTAATTATTAATAAACAAAGACAAGTACGCAATTAATTAACAAAAGCCTAGTTTTTTTTTAAAAAAGGAGTAAAAGAGTTTACATTGTGTTGACGTCCAACAACCCACGCAGACACAGTGAAGCGAATGTTCTTGTACTCAACAGTCTCCATATTGAATCCTGTTCAACACACAAAACAAGATCAGCAATAATCCCTTTAAAATCCTAACTTACGAGGCATCAATTGGTTCTACAATTACTGGTAAAAAACATAAAGATATTCAGAATATAACTACATGATATTTATTACTACAAATACCTACAAAGTTTTATTGAGTTAAAAACAACCTAATTAAAAAACACCGATAAATTATCATTCGAATAAAAGGAAATTACTTTAGGAGCTTGGAGTATGCTCAAAATAATCTAGATGAGAGCTTTATCATCATATCCTCTTACTCATTCGTTCATTCCATATTTTATTTCTTGCGTTATATTTCATCACCAGTCACCACTATTACATTGCATATCAACATCAATTTTCCTTGCACAAACTCTACTGCTACGTTGTCCAGATCTCCCTCACAATAACTAATAACATGAATCCTCACCAGTGATGATCCCAGTTCATAAAAGTCAATTAATTTAAATATATATTTTTGCATCTGTTATTTTGTTCGGATTGATAATACTCTAAGAACAAAATTAGAAGAAAGGCAAAGATTTGATTCTATTGTAGAGAAATTAAAATAAATTCAACTTGAAAGATAACTAAGAGATTAAACAATGGACATCTAGTTTAAATGATCATTCAAGATGGATCCTACGGCATTTGAAACTATAGATCATCCCTTCTAAATTCACCAAAATGGTTTTCCCATCTCCTTTCGTAAGTCATCAAGTTCATATTCAAGAAAAAAAAAATCAATATATTTGTTTTGGGTCTAAGGCCCCAATATTACTTGGGCCTTATATATGGTCAAGCCCAAGTCAAACATAGTCATGCCCAATTCCGAATTACGATTCGATCGGTTTCGTGATTTATTGGTCCAGAATGCAGATACAATCAGTTTCAACATCAGTATGAAGAAAAGAACTATAAATACTCACAAGTGTCCTAACGAAGCAGGTTCTTATTTCTCCCATATGCTCTCTAAGTAATTCATTGTCACATTTCACCTCGTTCTGACTTAAGCATCGGAGGGGCTTTCCCGGGTGCTGCCCCGAGTTAGTAACCTTTATTCGTTTTGTAGGTTTATTAGAAGGTCTTCAACCACATTCAACCTTAAGTAATTGGATTGGGCTACCCTATACTTCGACACGTGGACGTTTCTACTTGGAGTTATATTTGGCATTACCCTTCCCCCACTTACTATAAATTGTAGCTAAGTTTCACCCGAAACAGTTTGGCGCCGTATGTGGGGAGGAGTAACACCTCACTCTGAACTCGAACTGAAAGTCATGCCTCCAAAAAGAAACACCCAAGCTCGTACCCATCAGTCGGGACCTCATCCATCTTAAGCAAATAGTTCTGGCTATGCCCACCATTCTTATCCTCCCATTCCTAATCCAAATTCTAACTCGGATCCTATCACTCATCAAGACCTTCAATAATTCGCAACCCTTCTCACTGCACAACTGCAAAAACACATCACTCAAGCCCTAAAAGAAATTCCAATTAGATCTTCACCCAATGTCGAAAATGAACATACCCAACCTTCTCCTAAGAAAACACCCACACCCATCCACAAACCTACCCCCCTGAATTACTATGTTGAGGATGTGGCAAAAAGTTAGGAGACACCATTTACTCAAAATCGTGATGTTCATCACACACATCCTCATAACGCTAGAAAAGAACATTCTCATCAACCCACTAGGGTAAGTCATAGCCGAGACATCTCAGCACAACCATTATATCATCCTAACCCTAGCCGGGAAAGGAAGAGACAAGACCCTGACCCTAACCTGGAAAGGGAAGAACGTCACCAAGATCCTAACCGGACAAAGGCACGCTCTGTCATAGATGCTAGAGAGATCATTACTAGTCGAAAGCTTCGTATGGGAGGGATGGATGCCCGTGCCCTTATCAACTCTAAAAGAAAAGACAGAGAGCACACTTATCAACAACCCCCATATCAACGAGAGGAAATATCCCATCAAAGCTCACAGAAGCCCGATGAAGACAAGTTTAATGAAAGTGGACCATCGCACGCTCCATTTTTCTTTAAGACCCCCTTGTCCGCCCATATTCGGGCAACTCCTAACCGGAGTGAGGTTAAGATTCCTATCATGGTGACCTTTGATGGAACACAAGATCCTCAAGAACACATAAAGTCATATCGAGCTCACATGGCTGTAAACATTACATGTAAAGCTCTTCTATGCAAGTTGTTCCCTACTACCCTCACCGGGCTAGCTCTCTCTTGGTATACTTCATTTCCTTGTGGGAGTGTTGATAGTTTTTCACAGCTTGAGAAGATCTTCTTAGATCATTTTTTCATCTCTAAGAGGCAAAAGAAGTCGAGTATCCATCTCATGTCAATCATCCAACAAGAAGGGGAGTTAGTCTCTAGTTATATCAAGAGGTTTCATGATGAAGTCCTGACTATCATGGACATAAGCGACTATGCCACCGTACCTGCACGAATTAATGGATTGAAAACTCATAAGTTGAAATGGCAATTGATTGAAAAGGGAGTCACTTCCTACGTCGAGGCGATGGAGATTGCCCAAAGATTTGTTCAAGCCTCGGATATTTGTACACCAGTAGAATCCCAAGAAAAGAAAAGGAAGAATGATAAGCCTCAATCCCAGCCTCAAGCGCCCGTAAGTCATGCTAGAATGCCTAACCGACAAGAATATGGAAGACCCTCCCGAATGGGGCCACCAAGGTCAGGACCACTGAGAACTGACTACAGCCATTCTGCAGAATGGTCAAAAGAATTGAAAGATGGAGGTTATGACTCAAGATTCAATAAGAATCGAAAGGAGATTTTCTATGCTATCCGATCTGATTACCCAACCTACCTCGAGTGACGACGTCGATAAATAGGAGAAATATGGACTAGTGGTGTGAATATCACAAAGAACATGGTCATACCCTTGCACCATGTCAAGAACTTAAGAAGGTCCTAGATCGATTTGCCGATGAAGGAAAATTGGGACGTTTCATGAACCGGAATTAACAATATCAGCTAACTCAGCCAAGGCAGGGTCCATACAATAACCAAAGGGGAGACCAAAATGGCGACAGAAGGAAAGAAGAATCTAGTTTCACCGAAGGCTTTATCAATGTTATCTCTGGTGGATATTCCGAGTTCCATGCTAGCAACAGGTCCATTAAGGACAGTGTCCACACCGTGATGAAAACTATCAAAATCACCGACAAGCCGCCCACCTCTCCAGAAATGCTTTTTAACGAGAAGATGGGAAGTCCCATCCAATACCCTCACGCTGATCCAATTGCCTTAACTTTGAAAGTAGGACTAATGAACGTAAGAAGGGTACTGGTGGACACTGGTAGTACCGCTGACCTCATCATCATGGACTGTTTGAGACGGCTGAAATATGAGGCTCGTCACCTAGATACTCTCGATAGGCCCTTAGTAGGATTTGGAGGAAGCCGGGTTACCCCAATGGGCACCATTGTCTTGCCAGTCCGGTTGGGAGAAAAAGGAAAAGGAAGATCGCTCCTAGTAAAATTCACCGTCGTTGACATCCAGTTCCCCTACAACTTCATTATGTGCATTCCCTTGATTAACAAAGTAAAAGTCGTCATTTCCACCCATCAACTTCTCATCCAATACGAGAAGGATGATGGAACCGTTGGGATCCTTCCAGGAGATCAAAAAGTCGGACGAGAATGCCAGGTGAATACCTTGAAATTGAGGATAAAGGTGGGGAGCATGGATAAAGGGTCAAAGACAAGAAAAGCTGAAGATGATGAGCCACGCTCTGTCATGACTGTCCGTCTAGACACCATGCAGTGTGTTGACCGACCGCAACCAGTAGACGGGTTTGAAGAAATAGCTTTTTGGGGAGACGACATGAAGATCCGTGTTGGAAAAAGTATGTCCCCTCGTGTCGAAGAGTCAATCATAAATGTGATCAAGGAATTTCGCGACATCTTTGCTTACACCGTAGAAGAGATGCCCGGTATCCCACTTGTAATAGCTTCTCATCATTTAGACATCACACTAGTGGAAAATAAGCTATTGGCTGCAGGTTAGTGGCTACAGTTGTAAGGCATAGGTAGCTAATATTATCAATAAAAATTAGGTTAAAAAAAATTAACAAAGGCTACGGTTATATGTCTTGCCTGCATCCAATAGTGCTTTTTTTTCAAATCAGTTCTTCAAAAATAGGACAAAGTCTGCGGTTGTCCCTTGCCCGCAACCAATAACTGCTTTAAAAACGCGCCTCTTAACGTTCAATTTCTAAAACCTACAGTTCTATTCTTCACTCAAACACCTCTTCATTTTCTTCTTCATTTTGCACGACTGCTACTGTTCTTCATACTTCACAACTGCTACTGTTCAATCCACATGAAAATTCTTTTTCAAAATCACGACTGCTACTGTTCTTCATCATCTTGTTCAACACAAAAGCCCACTTTTCTTCTTCAACCCACACGAAAAAACACCCACTCAAGCTTCTTGTTTGTTCTTTTTCAATCCACACATAAATTGGGTTTAGTTCTCATTACACGAAAAAACGCCCACGAAAAATCTCCCATTTGTTGTCTTCTTCAAGTTCTCATCAAACCCACGAAATTTGGGTTTTGTTCTTGGTTTTCTTCAGGGTATAATCTTGTAAAACTTATTTTTAGTTGTTCTAATTTTGATTTTGTTTTTCATTGTATAGGTTATATAACACAATACCCACGAAAATTTAAGGTATACTTTTTCTTTTTAGTTTGATTTTGTTTGATATGTTTATGTGTTTATATATTTGATGTTATAAATAGTTTGTTGATTACTTTTTAATTTTTACATTTTTTAAAGTTCTTCAAGTTCTTAGTTTAAGTTCTTGAAGTTGTTAAGTTTTTAAGTTTTACATTCGTTTCAAGTTGTTATATTTAGTTTGTTCATTATTTTGATATGTGTATTTTGTTTACTTATCCATGTAGTTTGTTAATTAATTGTGTATGTAGTTTTTACTTATTATGTATATGTACATAGTTTAATTAATTATGTATATAGTTTTATTATGTATGTAATTTACCTAATAAATGTTGTTATTAGAATATACATAATATTATTATGGTTAATTAGGGTTGAATGAATGTGGTTATTAGAATAAGAGTTGTTATTAGAATATACATAATATTATAATGGTTAATTGGGGTTAAATGAGTGATTATAACTTAGTTAGTTAATTAGGGTCAAATATATATTTTCCTTTATGTGTATTAATTTTGCTTGAAATTAGGATGACAAAAGATCATTCTTGGATGTATGGAAGCATTGAATCGTTAGAATTTATTGATGGCGTATTAGAGTTTTGTAGTGTTGCGGTTGAACATCAAGTTAGGACGGGGGGGAGTTGGTTTTTATTGCCCATGTGTCAATTGTGGCAATGTATCAAAGGTAGATAGTGTTTATGTCTTTAAGGAGCACATACTTCGACGTGGGTTTAGACCTCAATGTCATGTTTGGGTTTGGCATGGTGAGGAGGGAGTTTACAAGGAAAAGAGTGTTGTTGAGGATGTCAATAATGTGGCCGATGTCAATGAGGATGTAGTAGATCGTGTTGATGGGTATGAGCGGATGAAGAGAATGTCGATGAGGAAGTGGATCGTGTTGATGAAATGATAGAGGGAGTCGAGGATGAGTTAGAAAAACGTCCTCGTGAATTTGACTTGTTGACAGAGGCTTCGCAAAAGCCTTCGTATCCTGGATGTACAAAGGGTTTTGAAGCGTTTTTGTCACTTTCGTGCGTAAAATAGCTTAAACTTGGTTTGCTATGCACGAAACTTGGCACACAACACACTTTGGTATATATTATTGTGTTGAAGTGGTTAGAATCGAAAATAATTGTCAAATACTTGAAATTACGTGTTAAGTTGCGTTTTTAAGTGTTTTGAAGCATTTTTTTCACTTTCGCGCGTAAAATAGCTTAAACTTTGTTTGTTATGCACGAAACTTGGCACAGAAAGCTATTTGGTATATATTATTGTGTTGAAGTGGTTAGAATCGAAAATAATTGTCATATGCTTGAAATTACGTGTTAAGTTGTGTTTTTAAGTGTTTTGAAGCATTTTTGTCACTTTCGCGCGTAAAATAGCTTAAACTTGGTTTGCTATGCCCGACTCTTGGCACACAACACACTTTGGTATATATTATTGTGTTGAAGTGGTTAGAATCGAAAATAATTGACAAATGCTTGAAATTACGTGTTAAGTTGCGTTTTTAAGTGTTTTGAAGCATTTTTGTCACTTTCGCGCGTAAAATAGCTTAAACTTGGTTTGTTATGCACGAAACTTGGCACAAATCACTATTTGGTATATATTATTGTGTTGAAGTGGTTAGAATCCAAAATAATTGTCATATGCTTGAAATTACGTGTTAAGTTGTGATTTTAACGGTTTTGAAGCGTTTTTGGCACTAACATATATAATATATTTTTTCATAATGTTTTCACCAAAATAATAGCATTGACTGCGGCTACTACGTTCTTAAATTTATGGATGATATTATAGAAGCCGTGAAGAAAGTCGGGGTAGAAAGTATTGATTCCGTAAGTATTTGTTATGTTTTTAAATTATAATATCATATATTTATTAGAAAATCTAATTATATATATGTACTAACTTTTTAATAATTTCATATAATTTTATGTAGATTTTATACGAAATTCCAAGGGAAACACGCAAATTGACGGACACGGAAATGCGCGAAGTGAAAGACAACGTTGCCGTGTATCTTGCTAATTTATGTTGGTAGTTATGTTTCGTAGTGGGGTTTTTTTCGATAATTAATTAGGACTTAATTATGTATATATGTATATATTATATTATATATTATATATTTTATTTATATATGCAAAATTAAATTATTTATGTATATATATATATATATATATATATATATATATATATATATATATATATATATATATATATATATATATATATATATATATATATATATATATATATATATATATATATATTATTTTGGTAATAATTAATGGTGATTATAGCTGCTGTATTATTGTTAATTATTTATTATTTTATAATGGTGATAATAAATGCAATTATTATTAAAACAAAAAAAAATTTAAAAAAATATACTTATAGGCTGCGGTTTTGGGGATGACCGCAGCCTATAAAGGTGCCTAAAAATTCCGTTTGAATAATACACTAAAGGCGGCGGTTTAGGGGTTGACCGTAGCCTTTAATATATTATACTTGCTACGTTTTTTAACAACAACCTTTCTTTCAAGCTATCAGGTGCCACCACAAGTGCTTGAGTTCAAAACCGTAGCCTTTAATGGCCATAAACCCGCAGCCAATAGCTTTTTTTCCACTAGTGTCAAGCCTGGCTTCAAATCGGTCAAGCAAAACTTAGGCATCAAGGTGCCGAGAGAGTGCAAGCTGTAAGATAAGAAGTAGATAAACTCCTCAAAGGGGGATTCATCAGAGAATGCCAATATTCTGAATGGCAAGCCAATGTAGTCTTGGTGAGAAAACCATTAGTAAAATGGAGGATGTGTATGGATTTGACTAACCTCAACAAGGCCTGCCCTAAAGATGACTACCCTTTGCCTAAGATCGATAGATTGGTGGACTCAACTGCCGAACATGCTCTCTTGCGTTTCATGGATGCCAATGTAGGATACCACCAAATTCCGTTGGCAACTAAATATCAGCCTCATACAGCATTTATCACTCCTATGGGAATATATTGTTATCTTGTCATGCCTTTCGGGTTGAAAAACGCAGGACCAACATATCAACGAATGTTTAACAAGGTCTTTGGTTGCCAAATTGGTCGAAACTTGGAAGTATAAGTTGATGACATGATCGCCAAAAGCAAGCAGGCAATTGATCCCGCTTCGGACCTCAGAGAAACCTTCATGACGTTAAGGGCAAATCGAATGCGTCTAAACCCGGATAAGTGTATGTTCGGGGTTACTGGGGGCGGATGCCTAGGATTTTTGGTGGATGATAGGGGGATTGAAGCTAACCCCGACAAAATCCATGCTGTCCTTAACATGAAATCACCATCATCTGTAAAGGAGGTACAACGTCTAACCGACTGTATTGCTTCTTTTCAGCCGATAGATCTTATGCTTTTTTCAAATTGTTAAAGCAGGCAACCTTCAAATGGGGGCCGAAAGCCGAAGAAGCCTTCCTTTAGCTAAAGAGATATATGTCAGAAATTCCCAAGGTAGTCTCATCTTTGCGGGGTGAAACCTTGTTCCTATATCTCGCTATGTCTGAGTACTCTCTTAGTGCCGTGCTTGTCACAAAAAGAGAAAAGCAGAAATTGCCTATTTACTACATAAGCCATGCATACAGAGGCTCTAAGTCCAAGTACAACCAGATCGAGAAAACAATTTACGCTCTAGTCATGGCAAGTAAGAAGTTAATACTGTACTTCCAATCACATCCTGTTGTTGTTCGCACTTCTCAACCAGTTAAGAAAGTCATGGAAAGTAGAAATCAATCAACTAGAATGGATGAATGGGCCAACCAACTTGCTGATTATGGAATAGAATTCGAACAAAGGATGGCCATTAATGCTCAAGCATTAGCTGATTTCATCGCCAAAACCACAGGAGCAAGTGAAGATGTTCAGAATGATGAATCTTGGAAGTTATATGTAGACGGTTCATCCACCAGATCGTGTAGTGGAACAGGACTTCTAATCATTACCCCAGCCGGGGCTAGAATGGAGCATTCAGTGAGATTTGAGTTCACCGCTACTAACAATGAAGCCGAGTACGAAGCACTATTACTAGGACTCGGTAGGTAAATGGGGAATATGAAGCAAAAGATGACAGCATGAAGATCTATTCATCCAAGGTACAGGAAGCAATAGAAAATTACATTTAGTCATCCTTTCTCACATTCCTAGGTCAGAAAATGCCCAGGCTGATGCCTTATCAAGGCTTGCCAGTTCAGCCATCAACAATGAACCGAGGAACATAGTATGGGATGTCCTCCCAACTCCCACCATTAACACCTTTGTGGGCTATGTTGATAGAACTGACTCTTAGATGGACCACTACATCAAATTCTTGAGAGACAGAGAACTCCCTGAGGATCCGGTGATAGGACCCATGATATTCAAAAAGTTAAAATGGTTCGAGTGGTATGATAGGGCTCTTTACAAGAAGTCATACACCCACCCTCTTCTGAAATGCGTTACCCGCTCTGAAGGCGACTATATCCTCCGCAAGATACACGAAGGCGCCTGTGGCATTCACCAAGGAGCAAGAACCATCATTGGAAAGGTCCTTCGTAGTGGATACTATTAGCCAAGTTTGAAGGCGGATGCCGAGAAATTAGTCAAGTGTTGCACCAAATGTAAATTCTTCGTTGAAATACCACGCAAGCCAGCAAACTACCTATCACCCATGCAAGCTTTCCTCCCCTTTGATAAGTGGGGAACAGACTTGCTCGGACCCTTTCCACCTGCTACTTGCCAACGCAAGTTTTTCATTGTCGCAATCGACTACTTTACCAAGTATGATGAAGCTGAGGCTCTAAGCACTATCACCGATAAGCAAGTCTGCCAATTCATTTGGCGAAACATCATCACCTGCTATGGAGTTCCACGAGCTATAATCTCCGACAATGGTAGACAATTCAATAGCAACGCCACAAGGGAATATTGCCAGAGATTCAACATACAAACACAGTTTTAGTTCAGTCTCCCTAAACGAACGGGCAAGTGGAGTCAGAGAACAAAACCATCCTTAAGGGCATCAAGAAAAAATTAGAAGGGTGTCGTGGTAATTGGGTAGAAGAACTACCTAGCATCTTGTGGACCACTAGAACTACGGTCAAAGAAGCCACAGGTCACACTCCTTTCTCCTTAGTATTTGGAAGCGAAGCGGTGTTACCCGTCGAAGTGGGAATTCCATCTATCAGGATCACGTACTACGATCACCAAACAAATAACCACGAGAAGCCCATAAACCTCGACTTACTACCCGAAACAAGGGAGAATGCTTTACTAAAATCAGTAGCTCAAAAGCAAAGAATGACTAAGCGAATCAACAAGATGGTGAAACCTAGACAATTCCAAGTCTGAGATTATGTCTTAAGAAAGGTTGAGGCCACCAGCAAATTCGTTGACAAAGGCAAACTTTGGCAAAATTGGGATGGTCCATATAAGGTCACGAAAATTATTAGACCAAGAACCTATGAGTTGCAAGATGATAGGGGGAATAGTCTACCAAGACCATAGAGCGCCGATCACTTAAAAAAATTCTACTTTTAGACTATCATGTATAGCTTGGCTATCAAAAAAGGCTTTGTGCTTCGTAAGAAAATCGTGAATGAATGTAATGTTGGTTTAAGTAAATTATGAATGAAATGAAAATTTGATCCTGTCAACTTATGTGCAATATCAAGTCAGGACTCTTTGTCAATCAAAGATCCTATATATTCAGTTGTCATGGGATAACTTGGGTGGAAATCTAGCTCCAAATTATTCCAATCAAGTCGGGACTCTTTGTCAATCAAAGATCCTATATATTCATTCGTCAAGGGATAACTTAGGTGGCAATTTAACCCCAAGTTGTTCCAATCAAGTCAAAATTCTTCGTTAATCAAGATCCCACACGTTCCTTCGCCATAAAATAATTATAAATTCATAATCCATCGAAAGACATATCCAGATAAGAGGCATAGTTCATAACCAAAATCATGTAACCAGAAACCACGGCACGCCCGCTAAAGACAAAAATGTGGGGCCGTAACAAACAAATAGTATCATCATGGCTACGTCAAAAATCCAAAATAAAGATCTATTACAAGGTGTAGTCCCATTAAGGCACATGCGCTGGGACGTCAACCATCTCATCGGTCCCATCTTCGGGTTCCATTGCTGGATAAACAAAATCATCGACAGCCTGTAACTCGCGTAACAAAATCTCGCCAATTTCGTAATCATCTTCGCCCTCCGATCCTATAGGAGATGCCCTTGAACTAGGCATGTGAGGAATTCCATGGTCGAATTTCACGGGAGACTGCGAGACATAAGACAAGTCTGGGGTCGAGACATCAAAGGAAGAAAAATCAAGGGAAGACACCCTAGCCTCCAAGTCAGGTGGTAGGAGTTTCTCACCACTAGATTTCATTTTTTCGGTGACCACAAATAACGCGTTATCAAAGAAGTCACCAATCACGCCCTTAATTAATTCATAAGGAAAACCCAGCTTGGCGGCCGCCATGCGATGCATCTCCTCCTCTAGACGTCGTCCTTGCTCAAAGGCCTTTATCCCAAGATCTGCTTGAAAAGTCTGACCCTCCTCCGTCGAGAACCAGTCCACAACAAGCTTTTTCTTAAAGGATAGTTGTTTATCCTTAACTTGAACAGCCTCCAACAAAGTCCTTCTCCTATCTTTTATCACCGCCAGGGAATGCTCCAGGCCCTTTGTCGATTTCATCAACCTCATCACTCGAGCATTCTTCGTAACCACGCTGTCACTCAGCTCTTGAACCTTCTTGCTTAGATTCTTCACCTCCTCAAAAACGTCCTCCTTGCCAGCAGCATTTGCAAGTTCATATTGCATATTGCACGCACATGCACACCTGAAAAAACATCAGAACGAAATGTATGTATGAATATATACACCCAAAAATAAGAGTAGCTACAAAACTACTAAGGAAACAGTACAAACATTACCTCAGCTTGTCAGGCCTTAAGCTCATCTATTCGGGTCTCAAAGGGGGTAAGACAAAACTCCTCGAGGTCACGGGATGAAATCAGTTGGCCAGTCGCTCTATGCCAGCAAACCTTAAGATCCCTTGAAGATAATTTGGAGAAAGGACAATCACCATTGTAAACAGCGACAGGTCTGTTCGTATGGACGGTATACTCGTCTTCAGGGGGAACGCCTCCAACCTTCTCTTTGCCTTTTCCCTTAGACGTGGCAACCGACTTGGTCCTTTTTTGTTACGGTGCAGATCTCCGAATATCATCTCCCTTTCTCTTTGAGGGCGTGGAGCCCTTACGAGGCATAACCTCCTTAGGAGGAGATGCGCGTTTAGGCTTTCTTTGGGCATCCTACATAAATAAAGATAACTCTAAGTATATCACCACAAAAATATAAAGCCAAAACATGATGTTTAGGTGAGGTTAAACCTTAAAGGGGGGGAAGGAAGATCGGTCCCCTCGAACTCCTCTTGTTCTTATCACGTTGATTCTGCTTTGCCATCATCGCAAAGTTCATAGAATTCATGATGTCCAGATGCTTGTTCTTGAATTCGAAAAAGGCAAAAGCTATAAAAATACAAAATGTCAAAATGTTAAAACATCACTCCAAAGAAAAATCACGCAAGTTCAGAAGCTTACATTGAGGCCATCGAGAACCCATCTCAATGGCTGATAAAAGAAGATCGTTTCTTAATAGCTTGTTGTCGATGATATACTTCCTTTGAACAAACACAGGGCCATAGTCCCCCATCACAATTTCAGTCTCAGCGTGGTATATTATTAGCGACTCCTCGTAGTTACATTGAGGAACTTTATTATTTAAAGCCAAATTCGGCCGCTGATCATGAGTGGTCTTGATATCCCAACCATGTGCACTATGAAGGAAGGCGAAATGATAGCGAAAACTCGTCGTGCTATCAGGCATCCCTGTCATTATCCTATACCCCTTTCTATGCTGAAAAGTAATCAACCTAGGTCCGTGAGCACAAGGACGTAGCTGCGCTCGAAATATGTATCGAAAAGCGGTCAAGGAAGGCTACACATCGAAGAGGGAACACAATATCAAGAAAGAGGTAATACAACCCCATACATTGGGATATAATTTGGAAATGGTGACGTTGTTAGCATTCAAAAGCTCTACAATGAAGGGGTGCAACGGAAACCGATAAGTGCAATTATGTGCACTCATCATTTATATTTTTGTGTTCCTTTTCGATGTTTAGAGGTAGTTTAGGGTCGTTTTATGTGGTTTCACTCCATTTCGGTATTACATGCCCAATTTGTAGCCAAATGAGTGAATTATAGTACTTTTGAATCATTTTTGTGGGTTTTTAGTGCTTACCATGTTTACAGTGCTCAAAGAACGTATCAAGATATTAATTTTGTCAAGCCATGAAGAGTAAAAGAGCAAAAGAGTAGAAAAGTGTTGTTAATGCAAAAGTTTTGAGGTGAAATTTGATACATGCCTACTCTTTTGGCCATAACTTTTAAAGGAATATGGCAATAATGCAAGGTTTGTGGCATTGGAAACTAGACTTCAAGAGCTTTCCAACGGTATATTATATGTCCGATTTCAACAACCGAGCAAGAAATGACGATCGTTTGAAATTGCTGCAGTTTTCCAGTCCAAAACGCCGAGTCAGCGGATCTATCTTGTTATAGGGTAGCCGACTCGACTTCTGCTTCTGATTTTTTTTGCACCGGATTTGTGATGATTTAGTCTTTTGATTAGAGTTAAGGGTTAAGTCCTCATAAGTATAAATAGACCCTAAAAATCTTATTAGGGTTTCTTCTTCTTCTTTTCTGCTTCCACTTCCTTTTCCTTTGCTTTTCATTCCATTAGACTTAGTTTTACTTTGAATTTCATCCTCTAATTTAGTTTCTCATTAATTCCACCATTAATCTTCCTTTGAGCATTATAAGTTTTCTTTAGTATTTAACTTTCTTAGTTTTTAGTTCCTTGTATTAGTTTTAATCTTCCTTTAGTGAACTTTGATTTGTTATTTAATCTTCCTTTAATAAAAAGTGTGGTTTGTTCTTCATTGTTGTTATTTGAATTGATTGTGGTTTTATTTGACATTTAATTTAATTATTGATATTCTTGAGTTTGTTCTTTATTTCATTCTTAATTATGTTTAATGTCATCTTAGAGTTTATTTTTATTGCTTTTACCATGATTAGTGAGTAGATACATTTTCTAGGGTTAGGGTTTTGAACCTATTAGTTGAGTATGATTTGATTCTTGGATGTGTCTATGAAGTTAAGGATTAATGTGGTTGAATTGTGCGAATTAACCCTAAATTAAATATGCTTTGTCGGACTAGTCAATAGAACTAGCGTGTGAGATTGGGATCGTCTTTGCTTTAGGGTAAATTTTAGTTAAATTTTTATTAATTCGTTCAATAAAACTAGCATGTGAAAATCAAATTAATAGGGTCTAAATCTAATAGTTATTCAACAGAGCGAGAGTTTGAGATTCACAAGATCATGTTTGACCACGAATTTAATCCGAATCTTCATAGACATTAATGAGAATTGAATCATATAAGACTTTAGGGGATTCCCGACACCCTAGATCCTTTCATCATATAGTTTAATCCCATATTCTTATTGCATTTTTAGATTGTTAAAAACAACCAATCACTCTTTTTTTCTCTTAAGCAATATAATTAGTAGAAATTAGCAAGTTTCTTGTCCTAGCTTCCTTGTGTTCGACCCGCGATTACACGTACACCGTGCGCTTGCGGTTAATATAAGGTTTGCACATCAGAAACCTCAAGCCCTGGATAAATGATTCCCTATATTCAACAATACAACTAGGAGGCATATTCTTCACGGTGGCGTGAGGATTTGACTTTATTATCTCAAAACCCTCCTCGAGCAATCCCCACTTTATTCATAACCAGTCTTTCTTGTCAGTGAGGGTTTTGGTCCAACCCGGACGAATCCTAAACCTTAGAGGCCCCCCATTTGGTACATACTCAGGACCTTCATATAACGGGTTTTGGGACAAATCAACTTCTCTTCCTTTAGAGGTGGGTTGCTTCTTGGAGATACAATTTCTTCATCAGCCTATACATGGGGCTAACCAACTCAAAAGGGCTCGGCATAGTCCAACCAAGACATTCATCCCCCGAAATAAAGGCAACAGTAGGCTCCCAAGGGAAAGGGTAAGTCTTTTCGGGAAAATTTACAGAAGACTCCGAAGATGACTCATACAGCGCTACATACTTGTCCAAGTCATCATCATTATCAGATTCAATGTCGGAATACCCCAAGTACTTGGTTATTTCATTTAAGAGCCAATGCGATAAGTTCATAGTTCACAATTCACCTTTATTCTAACTTAGCATACAAATCCTACGATGCATGACAAAAATTTGGCAAAATAGTTAGAAAAATATTTACAACATACCTACAAGAGGCAAGGAAATAGGGAAGCTCCAATCCTTGCAGCAATTCAAATACCATGCAACAAACATTTAACAACTATTACAAGATAATCAAGAGCAAAAGCAATGATGATGACTTTGAAGCATTTGAAGAAAGTTCAAGAAAGTTGAAGAAAAACCTTCCCAATTTTCGAAAATACAATAGATTCGACAAAAACAAAGGTTTGGGGACAAGACAGTGCATGAAGATGCTTAGAATCAAAAACCCACCTTAAAAGTTGAAGAAATGAAATTTTCTCTCACTAGAGGTCAAGTTGATTTTCTAAGTCACAGAGATATCAAATGGGACTTATATACTTATCAATCTTCAAGTACCATGAAGATTTTATTTTTCCTTTTTCCTTTTTGTTTCTTCAAAGATAGCTCACAAGTATGAAGTAACAGCAAGAAGAGGGAGGGGGGGGGGGGGGGGGGGGGGGGTGTCCAAGGAAGGGGGACATATCATTACAACTCGTGTAAAGGGGCATATGCATGTGAATTGTGAGGGTACTGTAGGGGGCCAAGTCATTTGAATTACAAATTTACCTGATTCTTGAGATATGCTCGGACTCTTTCTAAGTCCCTAAAACTTATCTTCCTTTACAAGCCTTCCTATACGGTCCGCTTTGCTTATTTTTATCTTTATTCTTTTCCTTCAAAATCAAAAAGGTGTAAGGATATAGTAAGCCAACCTAGACATTATTTTTCTACAACCCGTAAAAATTCCAAAGATATCAAATTTTGTTCCTATCAATATTTTTATTTATTATCGCTTCCCAAAAATTACCCAATTAAAAAATCCAAAAATTATGTTAATCACATTTCACAATTTTAATACGCCTTGCATAATGCACAATAGCATATTGCCCCCCTCAGTCCAAATAAATACTACCTTCTACAAATCACATTAGTAAGACATGTAGATGTCAAATCTTCCATTATCCTAATTATCTACAACAAAAACCTATTAATTCAAGTCAAGCTTATTAGATAATGACTAATCTTTAGAAAACAAACAAAACCTTTGGTAATATTTATGCTATGCAGCTTGAAGACAAATAAATAAATAAATAAATAAAAATGACGAAATCCCATACCTGAGTTCCAATAAGCTTTATACCAGCCCCTCCTACATTTCGGTGCCTCACAAACGGTGCAGCCCGCCACCTCCAGCGCCTCAATAACCGGGCACTAAGGATAATTATCAAGATGAAAAAACGAGTGTATGTTCTGTTGGATAAATGGTCATTTAAAGTTTTCTCCAACAGCTATATGTTTGTTCATGGAGTGTTTTAATTCTATATTAAAATACATTTATTTTCTTTGACTAAGGTTAATGATGTTGAAATATGACCGTTGGGAAGTGCCTATATATAGTGGGTGTTTCATCCTTTTGGAGATACACAATTCTCAATATCTCATCTCTTTTCCTATTCACTTGTGCAAGAGTGGTATTTGCTCCACACCTTTACTAGTGAGTGTACATTGCTATTGGTGGGTGTGTTAACCTTGGGAAAGTCCCGCCTATTTACACTTGGGATAGTCGGGAAATAACTTTCTTAATGCAACGACAAGTTCGTGTCACACCATACTTTTCCATATCAAATACATGTTAAACACAACTCTAAACACATTTCTTATATACAAATGTTATACATATTATTATCAGTAATATGTGTCGATGATTGTAGCTATAAGAAGATTTTGAGAAGACCTTTAAAAGGTCTATATTTCCAACAATTTAAGAACGTTACTATTTTGCTTCTTTGGCTAGTCGTATTATATGATATGGGAATGTGTAAAGTAGGAGATCGTTTTGAGATCTGACTTTATATTTACATGGTAATAACAAAATAAATGTGTAACAATTATGTTATATATTTGATCAAATCAGTGAGGTTTTGCTAAAGTAATGTCATGTCAGATTGTTCATATTGTGGTATGGATGTATGCTCCGGTAACTCCACAATGGAGATTAAGGCTTGTATTTGTTCTTTGGTTATTATTTATTTGCCATCATGGATGGTAGCAAATGAGGCTTATCTCCATAATGCAATGGAGAAGTGGATTTTAATGGTTTTTTATAAACGGTGCATTGAGATTATAAGTAATGGCAAAGAAGGTAAGTCCTAAACTTATACATTTTTATAAGTTATTCGAAAATATTAATTAATTTGATATTGATTCATATTTTATTGTGGGTATTGATCTTGGTGAATCATCACATGCAAATTAGTATTTTGATGAGTTTAATTTTACATGTTATTTAGCAAGTGGACATGCTTTATTTTGCAATTTAAATTATGAGTAATTGCTATTGATTCATGTTCTTGTGTGCCACCATGTGATTTGTGTTTTATGTTCTGATCATGTGTGTCACCAAATAAGTGATTTGGATAGTATGATTATATTACATATGCATATTAAAAGTGCAAATTAAAATAAAGTTGATTATTTTATGCCTAATTTTAGGTTGTATATGATTACATTATTTTAACATAATGCTAGTATATACTATATGACTATTTGTTATAACTCCTTTTTTTGATTAAGTCTATGTGGGAATTATGTGTCATGAAGTTATGTGAATTTGATGTAGTCATTATTTTGAAAATGAACTAGTCAAATTGTATTATTATGTGTGTTATCATGCCTCTTAATTTTGTACAAATATGTAGGAATTGAATGTCATTTAAAATTAGTCAAAAAGATAATAATGCTAATAATGTTTTAAATTCAATGTGATTTATTTCTTAATCATGAATTTAAAAGAGAGTAATGTCATACTATTATATGACCGTTATTATGACTAATTTTATGATAGGTGTTAAATTACTTTTAAGAGGGTAATTATTTGGTCATCTATTATGAAGGTTATGATAGTTTTATTACTTGGGCCTCTTTGATGATTAATTAAATGGTGGATATTAATTAGCTCATAACGACTATATAACAACGACTAGTTTTTTATGGCTAATTAAATTGAGTTTTAATCATACTTTTATATTCAAAGGGTTAAAAGTTCTTTTAATTCTTAATTAATGATGAGAATTATTTCATGACCAGATAAAGTTGCTAATAATTAAGTCATCTTATTATCATTATTGGGTATTAAGTATTGTTGTAAATTGTAAACCTTAAAGTGGTGGTTTGTTAATTCTTAATTAGCTCCGTTAATTTTTTGATGGTGCATATGTTCATGAATATGAGCAGTAGAGTCTCATTAAAATTGCATGATTATTTTAAGACATAAATGTTGATTTATTTCTCCTAACAACAAGTGTTAAAATTTCATATTTTTAGTGGATTGTTAAGAAAATTGTTGTTATTGGAAGATAGTTATAAATTGACTATGTGGTACGATTTTTATGATTTATGAGTGAACTTTGACTTATAAGATGTCTTATATGTTGTGTATGTGGGTGGTTGTAATTTGTATTATTTACTAATTGGGTAAATTTACAATGATTTTTGAAAATATGTTCACATACTAATTATATAGATCAAAGTACCATTTTCATGAGTTGATAAACTTTTGTGCATGAGGTACAATATTTATGACTAAATGTCTAGAAAGTGGTTTGACTTGTGAAAATTAAATTCAACTTAATTTGGTGTTTAAGTGGAAAGTGTGGATATTTATTAAATTGTCTCTTTCATGAATTAATTTATTGAGTAAAAGTTTATCATTTAATATGTTTGGAGTTTACTCATTGTTAATGATAAAGGGTTTCTTTTGAAAGAGAGTTTTATTCAAAATAATTTATTTCTTGATGTATAAAGACTTGATAGTAGAAGTTCATAAATATTATCTTGTCATGTGGATTGAAAGCATCAAGTTTCGTAAGGTTTTGAATAAGTGGTTTAAAACTTTTATAGCTTGTTTGTGTATGAATCTTGATTAGTTAAAAATGTTGTAGTTATTTAACCTTTAGAGTGATTCATAAAATTTGGAGTTGTAAACATTGTGACTTGTAAACAATGTAAATACATTTAAAGATAAGAAGAATAATAAAACTAGGGATTAAAATTGTGGAATTTATCCCTTAGTGAGCATTATGTGATCTTCTTAAAGTATGGTTGAACTCCTTGAATGTGGGGGTATTATAAATATACTCTTGTCAAAATAATAATTATTTGAGTATTTTGGATGAAATTCTTTAAAAAAATTTACTAAAGGTTATTAATTGTTGTGTTCTTAAGCCTTTTTAAGTATGTGATGTTCCTTGTATTTCCCTAAACTATTATTAATAAAAGTATTTTAATAATAGGGAAGAAATTTTAGGAACTACTTTGGCTTTGAAGAACTTGTAAAACCTTTGGTAATTGATGTGTCCCTTTGTGATTTTGTTCATGATTTTGATTGAGTCACTTGTTTGTTATATGAATATTTATTACTACATTTGAAAAGTTGCAAGGTATTCATAATAGGTTGTGTGACTTATGTTGTTGCTTGAACAAATATGGAAAGGGATAAATATGGTTATTTAAATTATGCATATAACTTGAAGGTGGTGCCTAATTTAAGTTTAGGCGTTAAGTGTTCAAGTTGTTTTGTAGATGCATGAGTTGTTCTTTTATAACCATGATGAATTTGGAATACTTATGTATTTCTTATTGTTTTGAACATCATACTTATGTTGTAAGCATCAAACTATATGTTACTTAAGGTAATAGTATGAATTTGTTTGATAATGTTTCTTTTGAGATAAGTATGACACTGTGATATAAATTCCCGAATGGGGGAAAGTTCCTCTAGAAGGAAGTAAGAATATCATTCATTATTTTATTAAAAGTATATCAAGATAAGTGGTTTTTGATACGATTCTCTTCATGGGGAAAAGAACACCATGATTCCTGTATGGGGGAAAAGTCCTAAATAGGAAATTTGAATACCATACATACCTTTTTCAAAAGGATTGTCAAGATAAGTGGTTCTTGATGTGTCGAGGGGGATAGTGCTAAAGCCCAAATGTGGATGAGCATGCAATTCACCTATCCCTATGGCGTTTGTTGGCATTGCTCTATATTTGAGGGATGAGTCATTAGGCTCTTAATGGATCTTGTAGTACTTTGTGGTGTGCTACTTGAGATGATCCACCTATGTGAGTGTGGGGGTTGGCCACTTCCTATGTGGAATTTCGGGCTAATATTCCACTAGAGCACTCATGAAAATCAAGGTAGGTGCATAGGCCATAAAAATGCACCATATAACTTAAGTGGAGTTAGTACCTCTCTGGGCAACGCATGTGGTTTGAGAGTCTCAATTCAAATCCTACTAGTTCAAGACTTAGTTCACTTGTTTGATCAAAAGTTCTTGGAGTTCAAGACTTAGTTCACTCACAAGGACTTGTGGATTGTTGCCTCATTTCACTAAACAACAAGTTCAAGGCTTAGTCCACTTGGTTGTTATGTGCCAAAGTCTTCTATTGCACAAGTATTTTTCTTTAAATGACATTTGTGGGAGATTGTTGGATAAATGGTCATTTAAAGCTTTCTCCAACAACTATATTTTCATTCATGGAGTGATTTAATTCTATATTAAAATACATTTATTCTCTTTGACTAAGGTTAATGAGGTTGAAATATGACCGTTAGGAAGTGCCTATATATAGTGGGTGTTTCATCCTTTTGGAGATACACAATTCTCAATATCTAATCTATTTTCCTATTCACTAGTGCAAGAGTGGTATTTGCTCCACACCTTTAGTAGTGAGTGTACATTGCTATTGGTGGGTGTGTTAACCATGGGAAAGTCCCGTCTATTTACACTTGGGATAGTCGGGAAATAACTTTCTTAATGTAACGACAAGTTCGTGTCACACCATACTTTTCCATATCAAATACATGTTAAACACAACTCTAAACACATTTCTAGTGTAAAGGGTGTTTGACCCTCATGGTGTGTAAGATGGTGTAATATGGTTTTCAGCTGATGCATAGCCCACCCCCTATGCGCTGTTGCGGGTGGCCTGCCTTTTGGTCCCTATCTCCAATGGCTTTTTCCCCTCGCGGGGTTTTTTATGCCGGCGGTTTTAGGGTCGCCAACTGTCAGTGTGGAGTTTTGTTTTTGATTATATATATAATTCCTAATTTGCCAAAAAAAATAAAAAAAAGAATTAAAAAAAAAATTAAAAAAAAAAAACAAGAAAATAAAAAAATATTATTATCAGTAATATGTGTCGATGATTGTAGCTATAAGAAGATTTTGAGAAGACCTTTAAAAGGTCTATATTTCCAACATGCTCGGCCATTTCGCAATTGTTCTGATTTTTAATTTATTTAGAAGAAGAATGTTGTATGCTCAGACCTCCTTGAGTGTAGCTTTCAAAAATGGCTAAGAGTGAAAGAAGATGCGTTATTTGCAAAAATTAAGAGGACCAAGTCTCTAAACTGGATCTCGAGACACCATGAGAATGTTCGGACTCAAGCTTCGAAGCTGAATTTCAAAAGCAAAAAATATTTGTGGAGACGACAAAATAAAAAACCAAGTGAAAAGTAAAAAGGAGAAGTATGGGAGGGGGTAGTCATGTAAGGAGAAGCATAGTGTAGCAGGGGAGGGGGGCATGCATATCAAATTGAAGAAAAAATAAAGGGCTTCACATGAAGAAAAAAAAGAAACGGGGGTAAGTAATTTTCAAAAAAGAAAGCAGAAGGAGGGTATGTAACTTTCAATGGAAAGTGTTGGGGTATGCTTGGCCTACGCGTGACACGACAAAATTCAAATGAGTTTATGCTATGTTTGGGAACAAGGATTTCATTTGGAAATTTTGAATTGGTTCAAATTTATTGTTTGGCAAATCAAAAATTTTCAAATTTGGATTTGAGTCAAATCCTCTATGGTTATAAAAGTGGTTAAAAATGAGAATTTGAAAATGACTTCTCAAACTTTGTCATTCTCAAATTCTTAATTAATGAATCCATAATTGAAATCTACAATTCGAAATGAAATGAACGTTCCCAAACGCAACGTTATTGTATTCTTAATTATATATTTCTTGGGGATTTATTAACCTACATAAATTCCCAAAATTGACTATGTCCTAACCCCTTGGAGCTACTTATCTTAAGGAATTATCGTTCTAATTGGCCAAGATATTAAAAAGTTGGTACAAGTCATTGTCAAATTGAAGCACTCTGATAGAACTTCACTGAAAGCCCCTTATTAACAAAGTTCCGCACACAGTCCGCCAATTATCGTTCGACATTACCGCCCTATGTGCGTGGGGCTAATGTTTTGGGTCTAAGGCCCCAATATTACTTGGGCCTTATATATGGTCAAGCCCAAGTCAAACATAGTCAATAAAATAGTTAAGCCCAATTCCGAATTACGATTCGATCGGTTTCGTGATTTATTGGTCCGGAACGCAGATACAATTAGTTTCAACATCAGTACGAAGCATACAACTATAAATACTCACAAGTGTCCTAATGAAGCAGGGTCTTTTTTTCTCCCATATGCTCTCTAAGTAATTCATTGTCACATTTCACCTCGTTCTGACTTAAGCATCAGAGGGGCTTTCCCGGGTGCCGCCCCGGGTTAGTAACCTTTGTTCGTTTTGTAGGTTCATTCAAAGATCTTCAACCACATTCAACCTTAAGTAATTGGATTGGGCTACCCTATACTTCGACACGTGGACGTTTCTACTTGGAGTTATATTTGGCATTACCCTTCCCCCACTTACTATAAAGTGTAACTAAGTTTTACCCGAAACAATATTCATAATGAATAGTTTAACTCACCATCTTTTTAAGCTGAAATTATTGCTCCATGATAAATGGATCGCATAAATAAAACCTTAAAGCAACCTAAGCAAAGACCAGATGTTGAAGTCTTATAGTTGTTTCACGATTGGAGTTCTTGTAAAACACATTTTGCAATCAACAAATACTATCATGTAAATCTAACATGATATTCATAAACTTATAATAATATTTTTATACAACACTAATCAACTTAATCTCCTATCAATAACCTCAATCTCAAATATGCATCACCACAATACTCGTAAGCGACGAAACATGGACGACTCATGATTGATGTTCATCTAGCTGCAAAATGCACCACATATGCACATCACTATTGTGGTGGCACAACCAAATCCAATTAAAGTTCAAGAAAAACCAAGAAACCAAAAGTTCTCAACAAGCCCACAAAAGGTATAACCTATGTCCAACTCAAACATTCTATTAAAAATCGACAACTCTCACCAATCATCATTATTGAGGTATTAACTACAAGGTTCACAAACAATAGTTCAAAGAGTAACCCATTATTTTCATATTAAGAAAATAATCTCTTTTTTGAAACAAACACAATCAATTAACAAAGCATTATTGCAGCTCATATAAATCAATTAAAAATTAAACAAAAACTATATATAAAAGTAATTGGCAAATAGTACAATTAAATTCACAACTTTATAACAAAAACAAAATTACAAAAGTAATAAACAAATCTATCTTTATCCAGTTCATAATTTATCCTACAAAATATTTAATATATCACCAATAGACCAATCTATATTTATCAAGTACATGATTCCAAAAGCACAAGTATCACAAACATAGTGTTGGCCCTCTTAGGTTTTGATGATGACTTCACTTTAAATAAACAAATATGTTTTAGAGATTGTTTTGTAAGTCAAATATTCGAATTATAAGGCTAATCACATCAAAATCAACTTTCCTTCCTTTATGATTTCTCATTTATCGGATTGTATTGAGAAGCGTTGTATAGTAGGGTATGGAGGTCTTTTCACTTCGATTTTTAGGAAATTTGGTGCACCACTCGACGGCCTGCAGTTCCCCATGAGCTCCAACAATAAAATTGATGCGAAATGTCTTAATAATTCGCACCTTAAATTAAATGAAAAGGGGATACTGGAGGATGCTGTTGAGGAGGTTAAAGAAGTAAGTTCTGATCATGATAAGGATGAAGAGGTGATCGTCAAATTTTAATTACCGCAAGCGCACGGTGTACTCGTAGTGCGGGTGGAACACAAGGAGGCTAGATAACTCTAAATTGTATGTTTTAGGATAAACAAGACAAGGGTTAAACAAGATGTATTGTAAAAATCTAATGCTAAGACGCAAGAAACAAAAACAAGTATAATAAAGAAGTTAAAGCAAGATTTGACAAACACTAGGGCGTCGCCTAATTCTAATATGGAATTCAATCACACTCATGATTGTATGAAATTGAGTCATTAACATCATCGAACGTGATATAATTAATCTCAAGCTTCCGCTCTGTTGATTAATATCGATTTAAGGCCAACTAGCATTAATCCTCAAACTTGCGTTCTATTGGTTAATACTAGAAGAAATTTAACTCAAATATATCTTAATCCTAAGTTAATCCAATTCTCAAGCTTCCATTTTATTGAAAAGGTTAACAAAGATATTTAAATCAAGATTCATTAAGCATAGATTCAGTTATAGACTCAAATCGCATACAATCAATCGATAATATATCAGTCCATGGTTCGAATTAGGGATTATACCCTAACCCTAGATAAGAAACTACTCACAATACATATCTATGGAAAGCACACAACAAACGACAAACCAAAGCGAAGAACAAAATGATAACGCAAGAAAACTTACAAATCCGAAAGATAACATAAACTAGAAATACGAAATCTGAGTGCAAGAATTTTTCTTCAAAGCAAACTTAAACGGAAAGCTACTCTAGAAAACAAAAGGAAATTACAGAAAATAAAAATGAAAACTAAAACTGAATGCCTACATAAAATATAACCGCTACTATATATAGTGGCTCCAAAAATTAGTGGAGAAAAACCGCCCAGACAGTACAGCCGAGTCGGCTGTGGAGTCTCCTCAAGGTGAAGCCGAGTCGGCTTCTGATGAAACAAGAGCAGCGTTTTTCCAGAGAGCAAAGCCGACTCGGCGGTGGCTTCTTTCTGATGAAAGTCGAGTCGGCGGTTGGTGAAACACAAAGGCCACTTTCCAGGACATAAAGTCTACTCGTCTGTGGCTTATACCTCTTCAAAAGCCGAGTAGGCTTTTTCCACTGCCTCAAAATCGTGCTTCAAGCTTTGTCTTGTGGCTTGGAGGCTTGGACTTGGGTCGTTTTGTGACTTCACTTGATTGTACCATAGTTCATGAACATCGATTTCTTTCATGTAAGCCTTGTGATATGTAAAAGCCGAAACCTTTGCACAAACGCACCCAAAAGCCATCAAAATTGTCCCAATCGGTCATAGATGATCAAGATAATACAAACCGGAACAAATGGACCAAAAACCATCTTAAACCACCACTAAACTTCAATACAAGAGCGTAAAAATAGGTACAACAAGTGCAAATAATTGCACTTATCAAGAGAAAAAGGGGAAGCTCAGGAGTTTGTTCCCTCTTCCATTACTAATAAGGCAGAAGGTTGTTCCCAAGGAGCACAGGAGGAAGCTCAGGAACAACAGGAATAAGGGGAAGCAACAACTGAGGGGGAAGCCTCAAAAGAAGAGTAGGTGAGGAACTTGAGGAAAATGAATCCGATGAAAGTTCAAGTGATGAGGAGGTACTTATGCCTATGAAGAAGAAGCCGGTGCTCACACCTAGAAAAAGTAGTAGGCTAGCTTCTAAGCGTCCCGTTGGTATGAATGATGAAATGACCTCTCACACCACCAAAGAGCCTACCAATGCACCTTCTTCACCAAAACCAGCCACACCTCTACCACATTAGATTCCATCACCACCACCATCACCTATACCTTTTAATCCACCACCATTCACTACACAGGTTTCATCTCCACGAACTTCACCTGGTTTTGATGCATCTGCTAACCCCTCTACTGTTCCAACAACTACCTTAGACCTTGTTCTCTCCAAATTCAATGATTTCCAGTCTCAATTCTATGCGTTTCAAGATGAAATTCGTGTCTCCATGCTTCTATCACTAATCAGCTATCCCAGATGGAGTCTCGTCTTAGAGCCAAGCTTGATACTGTTGAAGTGCGGACCGAGTTTGTTGATGAAGATGAGACTGCTGCTTGATCCCTCTTCCTGCTCCATCATTATATTTTTGTTTTGTTGGTCATACTAGCTATCTGTTTTTCTGATAATCAAACAATATTTTAATTTGTACCAAGCTAGGGTACAAAGTTTGTAATTTTATTTTATTGAACTATGCTACTACTATTTCTACTCTTTTCTTATTTTGCGAATGGTCTATGATGATTATGCTTTGCATATCTTGATTGTTTCTTGTGGTATTTGCTTTGAAACAGATAAATTTTCCACTTTTTGGCTATAATGTTACGATTAGCACTGTGGTTTGATTATGTCACTCCTTTTTTATTGATGTCAAAACGGGGGAAGTAAATGCAACAAACTTAAGAGGATAATTGTGAATTCCATAAGTAAATAATGCTTTGATAAGTTTAAATTTAAGGAAAATTTGCTCAAAATAATCTCAATTATCACCCATTGGCCAAAAATAATCCCAACTATCAATTATTTTTTAATAATCCCAACTATTCTCATAATTTGTTGAAAATATACCCACCCCCGTGTTACCGGTTGAAACAGATAGCTTTTCCATTTTTTTTGTTTTTTTTTTACTTAACTGTTCAAAATTAACCCTTCCCCTTCATCTATTAATCAAAAAAAAAGAAAAAAGTGGAAAAATTACATGTTGCAGCCAGTTAAAAGGGAGGTGGGTACGTTTTCAACAAATTATGAGAATAGTTGGGATTATTAAAAAATAATTGATAGTTGGGATTATTTTTGGCCAACGGGTGATAGTTGGGATTATTTTGAGCCAATTTTCCTAAATTTAAAATTTGATATGCTCTGATAAAAAATAATATGTTAGTTTTTAAAGCTTTGTTATGTTCCAGTAAGTTTTTTGGCATGCTCCACTTACTTAAAATTTTGGTTAAAGCTCTGATAAGTGATAACATTATTTTTCAAAGTTTTTTTTTTTATACTCTTATAATATGTTATTGAAATATGCTCTGCTTAATTATTATACTATGTTTTAGTTTATGTTTGTAATGCTAAGTTCTTGATGGTTACAATTTTAATCTTGATATGTTCTTAAGTCTTGCCTACTTAGCACACAATGATTTACATTTTAGAATCTTAGTACTTTATGTTAATTATTTTTGGAAATTATTTAAAAACATAGGCAATATATCTTAAACTTTGATATTATGTTTTTAAAAATTAATTTTAGAGTAAACTGTTTTATCTTGGATGCTTGGTGAATTATATTGTAACGAGTTGATTTTCTAAGTGTTATATAGAGTTGTTTTAATCTCTAGCATGCTCTATTACTTTCGTTTTACTCTATTTTACTTAAGTTTGTTTATAAGTTTGTCATCATCAAAAAGGGGGAATTTGTTGGCCCTCTTAGGTTTTGATGATGACTTCACTTTAAATAAACAAATATGTTTTAGAGATTGTTTTGTAGGTCAAATATCCTATTTGTTAAAGTCGTTGATGGAACCTAAAGACTTGGTCAATGATATTGTACGTGTCAAAGTTAATCGAAAGAGTCAGATATAGAAGATCACTTAGGATGTCAAAAGTAGACAGGAGGACTATTGTTCGAAGTTTGATGATTTGATGAAATTGCCAAATGGAGACAACACACTGTTTCCAAGACCGTAGTCAGAGAAGTCGCCAACTGAAAATTTAATAATGTTATATATTATATTTTTACCTGTGTAACGGTTAGAAATTAAGTTAATTGCATAACTAGGTAATTGGCAAAATACAATAACCGCCTAAAAACTATCTAAGACTAATTCAAAGTGGGAGAATAAGTCTCCTTATATCTCTCCATTCAAATAGGAAGTTAGTTAGGATTTTAATCTAATTAATCCTAATTAGCTATTTTTAGCAAATATTAACTGTGGCTTTTTGCTTTAATTTTCAATCATGTTTTCCACTTTCCTACATTTTAGGAATAAGGGTAGTATGGGGAGTTAGGGTTTCTATGGTTGGTCCTGTATAAAAGGAGGACTTGTTCAACCTGTGAAAAAACATGTGTGCCCAAACGATAATATCATGACATCTTCAAAATAAGAAAAATATTTCATTCTTTCATTTGCCAATTAACATATAATATTTTTCTTATGCAATTTCTTAGTTTTTATCGTTTTTAGAGAATTTATATTTGTATGGGTTTTTGAGAGAATTTGTTGTAACTAGACTTAAGGGAAGTCTAGGGGAGAAGAGAAGCTTTGATTGAAGCGTGAGAAAGAGAAGGAGAAAGAGAAAGAGAAAGAGAAAGAGAAGAGAAGAGAAGTGGCTTAGTTGAGAATTGTTTTATATAATTGTCATGAATTGCCTAAAACTTATTAAGAGAATTTTAAAATCCCAAGTGGTCGTGGTTTTTCCTTCTATTAGGCCTAGAAGGTTTTCCACGTAAAATCGTTGTCTCCTTTGATCTTTCTTGCTTTAAGTTTAAGTGTTTATTATTCACTTTATATTTCGCATTCTTAAACTTATTAAGAGAAGTTTATTATTCTTAAGGCCTAAAACTTATTAAGAGAATTCTTAAACTTACAATACAATAATTCACCCCCCCTCCTTGATGCATTCGCCCATCTCTTAATGTTTCTACAATTGGTATCAGAGCCTTGTTCCTCATTTGGTCAGGAAACCCTAAGAGCAATATCCTAGTGTTTTAGAGATGTTGAAGATGAATGAACGTATAGAAGAAGGGTACTCTATTCAAAGACCGCCCATGTTCGATGGTAAATTCTACACATATTGGAAGAATAGGATGGAGATCTTCATTAAAGCCGAAAGTTATCAAGTTTGGAGAGTTATCGAAATTGAAGGCTTTGAGGTAACAACTACCAACTCTAATAACGAAACTGTGTCCAAAACCTATGACTGAATATGACTAGGAAGATTTCCATAAAATGGAGATGAACGCTCTTGCCATCAAATTACTTCACTGTGGTCTTGGACCTAACGAACATAACCGAATTATGGGGTGCAAAACTGCCAAGCAGATTTGGGATATGTTGGAAGTTACCCACGAAGGAACAAGTGACACTAAAGACGAATTTAACTATTTATGTTATAGTTGATATTAAATGTTTTACTTAGCTTGGTATAAAGTGTTTGATATTATAGAAAAATCTTAATTATTTTGGTACAAAGGAAATTTATTTTGAATTATTTCAAAGTTCAAATATAAGGATGCATCTATATAGATTGTGTTATTGATAATATCTACTATGAGTTCTATTTATTAGAACAAGGGATATTATATATCAATGTTATTTGATTATAATATAAAGTTGTTTCTGCTAAGAAACTGTCGAATTGGTAAAGGGGACTTAACGAGGGAAGTACCTTTGGAGTAAAGGAAGTGAGATGATCTAACCACCGCGAGTAGAGTACCTGCAACCACAACGAAAGACTAAACCGGGGGCTGATGTCCCGGAAGAGCCCTCTGATGCTTAAGTCAGAAGGGAAAAGGAAGTAGTATGAGTATATGAGAATTTTGAGAGAAGAATTGCGTAATCCGATCTCGATAAAAGGGTGTCGTATTTATAAGAATTATGCCTTTGGAAGTTGTAACTGTTGGGTAGTTACTTCTTTACCATTAACTTTTGGAGAGTATAATAGTGGAAGTGACATAGTGGCGGCGGTTTTCAGGGATAGTGGACAGTTATTTGTGGAAGTGTCTTCAGTTGGGAAGTAACTAATTAACTGTTGTTCTGTTATGTAATCACACAGGCAGTTTGATAATGTTGATGCTGACTTATACATTTGACCTTTGACCCATTGACTCGTTGACCAAGGACATTCTGGGTATTTCTAATAGGTGGGATTTATAATCCCCAACAAAAGTGATGCATTTGGAAATTAATTATCAATGATAGATAGGTGTAAATATCTACAAGTTTGTACAAATGATTATGACATTTTGATTCTTTAAGATTGATTTCCTAATCTTTTGATAAAGCATGTATTTCTAAAAGAGAAAAGTATAAATTTGTTTATCTTATTAAGGAAAAGTTTTTAATCAAGTTTGATTTTGTTAAAGGTTTAAAAGTAAAGGTTTTTTTAATATTGTATTCATATTTCTAATGTGAAGGTTTACCCATGAATATTTACTTTGATACTCAAGTATCATATAAGTTTAAGATTTCTAAAAGAACGTAAGTAATAATGTGGTCATCATGGGAATAATGCTTAAAGTTTAGTAAATTAATCTCCAAGTAAGTATAACAATATGTTATAGATAGATTTTCATATTATATATGAAGATTGATGAGCATGTAATAATGTTCAAGATATATTAAGTGGTATTATACTTAATATGATAATTGATTATTGAATTTATTTCAATAAGTTTTTAGAAAATTCAATGGTTAAATAATTGTTTGTATTTTCATATGGTAAGTTATATCATATATTTTTATAAATTATGATATATTTATTTTGGAATTATAAAAGTAAAGTTGACAATGTAATATGTCATATTCCGTCTATGAAGGAAATGGGGGAGGTAAATGTTAAATGAATTTTTAACATAAAAGTTAAAAGGACTAAGAAATAAGTATTTTATTATACTTAAGGTAAAGTCTAAAATTACCCTCATGTCTTCCAGTTGAAATTATTTCCTAAATATTTGGAATGATTATAAATTTGGATGTAATTGATTTATACCAATATTCAACGGAAATTTCATATACCATATCAAATGTTGTAGATCACCATATACCATTGAGTTTTAGTCCGTTAACACAGAATACCATTAATGACAAATTCCATTAGTCTGCCGTTTGTGGTAATTATTAATTCACGATATACCATTATTTTTTGTTTTTTTTGCGTCAAATACCATTTTTTTAAAATATAGTGATAAACAAAAGAAGTGTCATCCAAACCAAGTAGTTAACAAAAGAAGTGTCATACAAACCAAGTGTCACCAAAAAATTCCATGTCCACTACTTTATTGAACCTTGAACCCAACCTTTTCATGCACCATTTCCTCACAGCTTAATTATTCAAAAAAAAGTAATGGTGCCTATCCTTTTCATGCAATCCAAAATAGCTTATGAAATACTGTCTCACTCCATCCTGCTGCATTGCAATTTGAGTACAAATGTTGGCAGCATACTCTCCTGGTAGCTCTTGGAGACACCTCAAACAATGCTCATTCAACCCCCTAAGAAAAACAAGACTAAGTTAGTACACAGCTTCATAATCTCAAATTAATTACAAAGAAGAAACTTACCCTCATCCTATCACTGATAAAAGTTTATGGTCAATTAATAATTATATACGGTGAATTAATAATTACCACAAACAAAAATTGTATTTGACGCAAAAAACCAAAAAGTAATGATGATCTACAACATTTGATGTGGTATATGGTGAATTATGAAGAAAGTCAATGGTATATCATGAAATTTTCAAATTTTCAAATTGTTTTATAGTTGTCAAGTAAAGTTTTACTTACAACTTAAATTCCCTTTATTAGGACATTATTTGAATAGTCCAAAATATTTGTGATTATACCATGGATATAATTAATTTTATAGTAGAAGATCTTCAACTTTGAAAATGTACTCAAGTATGAGTTTGATCTTTAGTGAATTGGACATTCTCTATGTTGATCGAAGTATGTTTTTGTGGGGAAGGTATACCAAGTTTTGATTACCCAAGAACAAATAAAGTTTTAACTTATTCCACTATGATATTAATGTTATTTGTCAAGATTTAGATCACAGCTATGTAAACGGTATAGTTTAAAGATACTCATTTTTGTGATGTTTAAGCCAAAGTTGTGCACAAAAACAATTTAGTGTGATTGACAAGTGACTTGTATAAACTATTGATAGTCGAGTGTAACTTTGATAATGCTATGACATCTAATTGAGGCAAAGTCAAGAATTAGGGCTTACCAAAGAAGGGATCACACTAGTTAAATAATCCTCATTTGTATCTTGTTTTTAAGCTTATTTGTATCTTATATTGGGGGTTACTAACAAGAGGGTTACAAATAACACATTATTTGTATCGTTTGAAAACCAAAGATACAAATAAGGGTTATTTGTATCGTCTCTTTGAAACAAACGATACAAATAACAGGTTATTTATATCCCCTGTTTGAGACAAACGATACAAATAACCCTTACTTGTATCGTTTGTTTCAAACAAACGATACCACTAACCCTTATTTGTATTGTTTGTTTCAAACACGATACAAATAATCTGTTATTTGTATCGTTTATTTGAAACTTAGATACAAATGACTTTTTTAAACTAAAAATAAATGTATAGCCTATATATTTATATTGACAAGGGATTATTAAAATAATAAATATCTATAGAAGTCATTCAAGGCAATAATATACGATTGAATAATATGTACATTAATTAGAAAATATTGTTTTACACAACATCCACTAACTCTAACTGCCCCGAATTATGAATGCAAAGACTAATTGGAATTTAGTATTAATCAAGCGGAAGCTCACTTTTGCCAGCATTTAAAGGGGTTACTTAAAGGTTAAACCAATGTTCAAGTAAAATTCTTGGACCAAAATTAAAGCAATATAATGGAAGTCTTAGTTGTCCAAAATAAAGGAAAATTACAACCAAATCGAAATAAGTCTGAAGTTCGAATTACATCTTTAAAATAGTCCAGATCTAAACAACTGTACTAATACTCTTTCAGATACAATAAAGAGATCTAAACAAAAGGGAGTCAAACTCCAACTCAAGTTCATCCTTCACTTGCATATCACTTCTCCGTCGAGGTGCCATAGGGGTTTACTCTAAAAACAAAACTCATTGGAAAACATACAAAGAATAGTATCAGCAAAAGGCCGAGTATAGCACACTAGTGCACGACAAACAAGTTGTTAAAACATTTTGGTTTGAGTATATTCATTTTGAAAGATGCTTTTTTTTATTTGATAAAACATATCATCATTAAACCTCAATTCAATGGTTTCATAACAATTTCAAGTTCCTATTTTTTATCATAAATCATAAGATCTCAATAGATCGAAATCAACTTCAAACTCAAATTATAAGTTTGCATGGGTACTCTATGAGTCATCCAGCGACTCAATTGGTAGTCGTTCTACCGTCCGCGATATGTCGGCAAGTGTAACACAATGGTATTGTGAACAATACGCGCTCAGCATTGGTGAGCCGTTTAATTATGCACACAACATTTATTGTGGCATATGTACTCGCCATTTAGACTAAAATATTTTTGTATATAACATATATCTTGCAATTTCAATAGCATTTGAAAAGCCAAAAATACAAACTTTTTCCATATAATAATTATCTTTTATTTGCAACATAACAAAACATACTTTATTTGAAACATAGCAAAATCAAATTATGATCTTTCCCACATTCGTAAAACATGATTAGCATAATCATATCATCAAACATAGCATTTGTATTATATTGGGGCATCACTAACATGTATGGAAATGTTTCTTTGAAAACTAGTTAAAATTCAATATGATTTTTCAAGGAACCCACTAAAACATTTGGTTACAATCCTTCTTAAGTAAAGTACATAGAACTTAGAGGAGTTTTGAATTTCATTCAAAACAACTAGAATATAGTTCATAAGTCTATAAAATCATTATAGCAAAAGATTTCATAATAAACACTATTTTCTTAAATACGAGATAGTTTTGCCGGTAATAAAATCGATAATTGATTTACAAAATACATATTAGTTATTCAACAAGGCCCAAATTAATCTAGTCATCATTATAATAACTTATTTAAAAATGAATTTAAAATTGTCAAATCGAATTATAATTGGTAATGCCAATTTATAACGATTTTACGATTATTTTCGACAATTTAGGTATTTACCGTTATTTAAATGGTGTCTTAAATCCATAAAATTTATAAACCATTTAAGTTAAACTTATTTGATAATACGAGTCAGTAGGTTACTAGTACAGTTATAAATTTTTGATATAGGTCTATTTTTACTCAAATTTAATAAACAATATTACACCTTATAATAAATAGACAATTTCCATTAATTGGTAAGTTAGTAAATAATTAATAATTAGCTTAATGAAATTATTAAAAACTTTTATTAGTCACGTAATAATTTTAATAGCCCATTTAAGCTTATAAATGTCATGTACGATATTTTATTATTTTATATAGGCAATTTATCGATAAATAAAATAAAATAGGTTTAAAATTATTTAAGTCCAAGAAAATAGTATAAAACTAATATGATGTTCCAAAAACTATTTTAAGGAATATAAAATTTTAAATAACCATTAAAAATTGTGTGGGGTATTTTTAATAATTAATATTGTATTTTATCGATAAACCGAATAAAATTTATTGAAGTCCATATATGGTCACAAAAATCCATATAAATTTTTGAACCTGTATCTACTATTACCCACTATAACAGGTCATCAGGTTACCCAAGCTTACTCTAGGAAAATACCACTCAAAGTTGGGATTATTCATGATTAATCAATAGATGGGATTATTGTAAGAAAATCATGAATAGTTTTAATTATTCTAGGTAAGTTTTCCTTATAATTTTTCGAAATTGTTGTGGATAATTGCTCAACTTTAAGTTTTACCTCTAAATTGTACCTTACTTCTTACGATTGATTATAACCACATTACAAATTAACCAGTTTCTGATCATCGTTGATTTTTTTTTAATTATACCACCACTAATCAAAAATATTTAGATGTTAAATTCGTGATTAAAATGAGATTAATTATGCGACTGTTTCAACTACACTTATATATATGATGACATATATATATATAAAAATATATATATATATATATATATATATATATATATATATATATATATATATATATATATATATATATATATATATATATATATATATATATATATATTTTGTCAATTAATTTGTATTATATACCAAGGACGAGACAAAAGCAGACGCTCAGGCAGGAAATTAACTCCGCCCCGAGCCACCAAAAACGCTATCGCTCTTTACAAAAAGGAGAGCGAGAGCCCAAAAGAAAAACAACCCCAAAACTACCTACTTAATTACAAATCATATCCACCATTCTACTGTTTGCTCTCCCTACAGTCCTAAAGACTATACAATCTATAACCTCCTTCAGTGTGAGGGAATGGTTATCAAAAATCTTTTTGTTACGCTGCATCCAAATACCGTAGATCATCTCCGTCCAGAGACCAACTATCAATTTCGCCCGATCTGATTTCTTTTTGTTGATTCTGTTCATGCTTTGGATCTCAGAGTGGAAATCTGGGTCGTCGAGCCCCCGAGGCAGGAAATTAAAGACTTTAGAGCGGATTTCCTTTGCATTCGAGCAATCGAAGAACAAATGATGAGCAGATTCACGAACACCATTACACAAGGCACAAGTGTCATCCGAGATGTCAGTCCATTTACCAATCCTATCTCTAGTTGCTAGCCGATCTTGGATGGCCAGCCACGTGATGAATCTAGCGCTAGGACTTGCCAAATTCCTGATCATAATGTTCCCCCAAAGAACCCTAGGCTCATCCGCAATGAGACGATCATAAACGGTACCAAGGTGGAAGGATCCTCCTTTAGTAGCATTATCCCAGCCCCCCCTAGCTTATCCAGGAGATCACGCTGCTTAATTATCTTCTTGAAACTCCAAGATGCGTGTATAGAAGGGCAGACATCTTGGATGTCTTGCGATTTGATGTAGTAGCTATGAACCCACTTCACCCACAGATTCTCTTTGTTGCTTGCAATGTTCCACAGGTGCTTCAGGATGGCAACCCTATTCCAAATATGCATATCCCTCAGGTTTTGGCCTCCCTTAGAATAAGGTAAGCTCATTTGTTTCCAGGATACAGCTGCTTTCTTAGATATCCCCTCCTTGCCAGTCCAGATGAAGGATCTACAAACATTCTCGACCATTTTGATCACCTTTTTGGGAAGACAAAAAATTTGGGCCCAGAAGTTATGCATACCACCAATGACACTGCGAACTAGCTGAATCCGACCTGCATAAGACAACAATCTAGAGGACCAGTATCCAATACGACCCACAATTTTATCTACCAGCGGTTTACAATCCCTAGAATTGAGCTTCTTAGAGTGCAGGGGAACGCCCAAGTATCTGAAAGGAAAGGAGCCCTCTACCATGTGAAGGTGCTGAATGATGTCCTCTTTGCATTGCCCGTCCACCCCAGAGATATACACATTGCTCTTGCTATTGTTCGCCTCGAGGCCCGATGCATTCGAGAATTTCTGGAAAGTGCTCATCATACTTTGGACAGAAGGAAAATCCGCTCTACAGAACAGGAGGAGATCATCTGCAAACAGAAGGTGAGTAATGTGCGCTCGTTTGCATCTAGGGTGAAAGTGGAAGCTGGATGTGTCACTTTGCTTTTTCATGAGTCTAGACAGATATTCCATAGCTATGGCGAAGAGGTATGGCGAGATAGGATCCCCTTGGCGGAGGCCTTTCTTTGCTTCAAAAGGTTTCAAAGGCATGCCATTAACAAGAATGGAGAAGGTCACCGTAGAGACACACATCTTGATCCAGTCAACAAATTTAGGAGGAAACCCCCATCTCATCCATAACTGAGAACAAGAAGACCCAACTGATAGAATCATAGGCTTTCCGAAGGTCCATCTTGATCATACATCTAGGACTGTTGTTTTTCCTGTTGTACCCTTTGATCAGTTCTGCTGCGAGAAGAATGTTATCTGCCATTTGCCTGCCTGGGATAAACCCTGATTGTGCTTGATCAATCACCATCCCCATCACCTTTTGAAGTCTGCCCGCTAGCACTCTTGATATGACCTTGTACATTACTGTACAGCATGCAATAGGCCTAAAATCTCCAACTTTATTGGCATTGGAGGTCTTAGGGATCAGGGTAACCGAAGTGCAATTGTAGGGGGGGAAGAGAGAATTGCAGTTGAAGAACTCTTTGATGGCGGCAATGAAGTCCTCTTTGATTATGTCCCAAGTCTTCTTGAAGAAGCAAGCATTAAACCCATCGATACCCGGAGCTTTATTATCATTCATCCCAAAAAGAGCTTCCTTGATCTCTTCGTCATTCACATCTTGGATCAGATCGTGGCTACTTTGATTATCTATTTGCGGGCCCGCTCGCATAATCTTTCTATCAATTTCTACCAAGTGAGGAGTAGCGGTCCCTTGGAGGGTTTTGGTAGAAACGGGAAATCTCATTATGGATCTCCTGGGAGTTTCTGAGCCAGTTACCACTCTCATCCTGGATTTCATGAATACTGTTCATCGCCAATCGCTCTTTTATGGAGGCATGAAAGTAAGTAGAGTTCTCATCCCCATGTTTAATCCAGTTTACTCTAGCTTTCTGATGGAGCGCCTTATCTTCAATACTTCTCCATTTACGAATCAACATGGTGGTTTCTTTTTCCTGCTTGTGGAGATCCTCACTGGTGGGATTTTGCTGTAATGACGTTTGGATGCTTTCAAGATGATCTTCCCCCTGAGCTATTCTATTTCTGATCCCCGCAAATTCTTTACTGTGCAGAAGTTTTAAGTGCTTTTTAACATTGTTCATTTTGTGCCAAAACCTCTGTAAGCCAACCCCTTTAACTTGCATGTTCCAAGCTCCCTCTACCACCCTATGAAAGTCTTGATGATCACATAAGTAGTTGAAGAAACGGAACGGTTTACTCTGCTTCTGGTCGTACTCTGTAAGGTTCAAGATCAGGGGGGGTATGGTCAGAAGATTGCGAGTTTGCGTAACAGACACTCGCATAACTGTACTTATCAAGCCACTGAAGATTCCCTATAGCATGATCAATTTTAGTCAGAGTCCGGTTTTCGCCCTCTTCTCTATTAGTCCAGGAGTACTTGTGACCTCTTTCAATGATGGGGTGAAGGTCATTTTTCACAAGCCATTGTTGCATATCTGTTGTTTCATAAGAGGTCACTTGCGAGCCATTTTCCCTGTGTTTATCTTTATATATTGCATTAAAATCACCCATGAACAAACAAGATGAATTGAAGTCCAAAAACTCCAACTCCTTCCACATATCCTTCCGGTCACTAACTGTGTGCAACCCATAGACAAAGACAATATGAAATTTAACATCTGAGTTTATAGGAGTAATTTGAGTGGTTATGAATTGCTGCTGAGTATCACACTGTATGACTTTGCATCTGTCACTCCGCCAACCAACCCAAATTCTACCATTCGCATGGTGCGAGTAGTTCATGTACCACTTCCATTTACTTCCCAGTTTACTTTGGATTTTTTTTGCATTGGGAGCTTTGACCTTCGTTTCTAAAAGACCAACTACACTAACATTTTTCGACTCAAGGAAAGCTTTGATTTCCCTGATTTTGACGGGGTTTGTTCAAACCCCGAACATTCCAAGAAACAATAATCATGGCGAGGAGGGAATTGGAGGGTTCCCGTCCCTATGTTGGTTTTTGTGAGCTGCTGCCTCAATGTCCCCTGATATGTCATGACTTGCTTGGCTACTCTCACTCCCTTTAGTACACTGCTGTTGTTTCCTTCGAGCGTTTTTGGACAGGACAGGAGTCCAGCCCTCTGTTGAGTGAAGACTGCTGTGCACTGGATCAGCATCGTGTAGATCAGCAGCCCTCAGCATTTTGCTTACTGACAGCTGCCTGCTTGCCATTCTGCTGTGTTTCAAGCTGCTGAATTTCGTGAAAGGTACCAGCTGGAACCTGCTCACAAATCTGCCGTGTTTCATTGTTTCCATGGGTGTGCACCCTATGCAAATTCAAATCAAAATCAGTCTCCTCTGTTAGCCTTTTTCTTAAATCAGCAATTGAGGTAACTCCTTTGCATAGCCCTGGCTATTGACACAGGAATCCACATTTTTTTTCCCTCCTTTCCATCGCCTTCCTCTTTATTAGGTTGATTAACCGGTTCCTGAGTTTTCATCTGACAGTCATGCCCTATTTTGTTGCAGCTTCTACAGAAGAACGGTTTCCATTCCGGAATAGCTTTTTGACAAAATTCCTGCCCCATATTATCACGCACTCGAATATCCTTCACAAACTCCTTTGTAATATCCACTTCTACAAGGACCCTAGCATAGGACACTTTAATTTGTTTCGCCGTACATTCATCTGCAAGGATCGGGACTCCAATAGCGCTTACTATTCTACTCAAAGTATCTTCACCCCAGCAATGTAAAGGGAGGTTGGGAAGACGGACCCAAACGGGGATGACTCGCATGACCTCCTCCTTAAAATCAAATTTACAATTCCACTTTTTAACTACCATAGGGGTCCTATTCAAAAAGTAAGGCCCTCCTTTAAGGATTTCTTCGCATTCATTATCGGTGTTAAACCTCAAGATAAAATAGCCTTCCTCATGGCTATGAATTGTAGGCATGCTAACATGGGTCCAATGTTTCCTAATATATCCTCTAATGGTCTCAATTGACACATTGCCGCCAACAACATATACTACCACAGCTCTTTCCCAAAGTTTAATTAAATCAACAGCATCATGTGAATCAATATGAACAACTTGATTTCCATTTTCATACACGGGAGCCACATATTTAAGAGGCATTCCAGAGTTAGAAGATGAGGCTTTTACCTTATCCTTCCACAAAGTTAATTGGGGAGGTGGAGCTACTGGAATCGACTTGTTGGTCAAAGCTGGAAAATTTTCAGCTTTCTCTGCTTCTTCGTTTTGATTTTGCTCACTTTTACTCATAGCTTCAGTAACGGAGTTTGGAATTGCAATTTTTCCAAGTTGCTGCTGTAATTCTTTAACTTGCTGCTTCAAATCCATCAGTATTTCGCTTTCTACAGGCCCCTTATCCTCCATCTCCTGTTCCGAGTTCAATTTCTGGGGTTTAATTGCACCTGGGTTAGCTACTGTTTCGTAATTGTTGGGCGATTGCAGGTCTTCTTCCAAATCAGTTTCGCCAGCCCTAGAACACGATTTTCCAAAACCACTTCTAGTAATTGCAGTAAGGTCTCTAAAGTTCTCTCCACGTCCACGGCCACCCCTCCCTCGCGAATGTCGGCCACCTCTCATGGCAGTAAACGGTTATCGGTGATGAAAATTGAAGAAATCCGGTGAGAAACGGCTAAACGCCCATTTCTACGCCAGACTCTCTCTCTCTAGTTTATATTTATTATTTATATATATATATATATATATATATATATATATATATATATATATATATATATATATATATATATATATAGGAACAATCCCCAACAACAACCTTGTACTTTACTCATTTTCATTTAAACAGCCGCGAACTTCGTTTATCCTCAACAACAGCCATCAAAGTACAAAAGTTACATCGAAACAGCCAAGTTGCCCAATGACCGGTTGTTAGCCTATTCTTACCTTTGACCAAAGCTAATGACCGTTGACCAAAAATAAAATAAAAAAAAAGAATTCACTTCCTTCATCCCTTACCTTTCACCATTCACTCTTCTTCCTCCATTTCTTTATCCTCTTCCACTCTTCATACCTTTCTTCAAATACCCTTCAAAAAAGTTTAGTTCTTTTTCTTCCCCAATTCTTTGTTTTGCCTTTTCTTCCAATTCCCAAAATTTCCCATTTACAGCCTCAAGTTTAAATCATGAAGAATATGAAGAAGAAGAACAAGTAATTGGAGATTGCCTTTTTTTGAAGATGGAATTTTAAGGACCCATATCTTGAACAAGAACTAAACCCTCCAATTTCTTCAAT
>CM025928.1:3642908-3670246 GCA_000753965.2 Amaranthus hypochondriacus
AAACACTAAGAACCAAAACATGCAAACAATACTTATAATCACCCTAAATACTACTACAACGAGTGTAATGGTAAGTTAGGGGTTGAACCACAAGGACTAGGGATGCTAGATTAAAGACTCGGCGTGGGAAGGTTGTATCATAGGTAAGTTGATGGGTGAAGGTGAACTATACTAATGACGAAAATAAGTAATGAAAGAAAGGCGGGGATTAGGTTAGGTCCACCCTAGAAAGGTCTATTGGAAATAAAGATATGTTAGGTCAAGGTCGATCGAACAAAGATTGATTGAGAGACTCTAGAACTTGATCCTATACCTATTTTTGACAAAAGGATGTGATCATTTCATTTAAGATCCTAATTACCTCCAATAAGATATGCTATGCTAATAGAAATTGATTATATAGTGTTTGAGCTAAGGGAAAAGGTGAGAGACAACTAGTAACGATTTCACCAAGTTCAAATAGGACTTTCCCACTGCATAGGAATTCCAAAGCTCCCTGATGATAAGCTAATATAAATACACTGTAATGCTTTATTTATAAGGTATCTTATGCTTAATTACACAATTAATCTATACCATTTATTCTCAATTATTTGCGGATATTACATTTTGCTTCTACTAGCATTTACTCTAGCATTTGAATTCAAAAGGTCCAACGGTGCCACAGAAAATTTCTAATGTCAGGTACTTTTTCTTGTGTATTTACCGATTTGGTCGTCAAAAGTGGTCCTCATACCAACTCTTCGGGCTACTATAAATATGTTACTTGTGCCATTATTCAAGGGTAGTCTTACTTAATTGAAGAAAGGATAGAGACAAAAGTCAAACCCTCAATCAAAATTATCACTAATATCACATCTTTACACAATGACAAATATTATTTTGTGCAAATTTAAATATCTGTGTTTGGTCCTTGACACGAATACATATTATTCATTTAACTAAACTTTTCGACTCAAAGTCGATGGGATTTGATATTTTGATAGGTTTATGCGTGAACAATGGCACATTGGAATTTGACTCCTAGAAGCTACGATACCCTTAATTAATGTAGGTTAAGCCCCAAGATCAAGGCTTAACATGCATGTGTCAAATGCTAGGCTTCTACTTTTTGTAAGATTCTTTTTAAGTGTTAATGTTTTTCAACATACAAACCGAAAGGTTGCCATTTGATGGCTCATGCATAAACACATATAGTGTTTTCTACAAGAATCATATTATGCAATAATTATGTGAAATTGATGAAAAGGAGGGGCTACCTTTGTTTGGAGACATCCTCACATTGAAAAGCATGAAGTGATGGGCATGTTTCAGTTTCAAAGATTTGCTTGCCTTTCTAATAATTAATCAATGTTTCTGTATTTCACTATTTTCTCATGTGGCTTTGTTGGATAATGCCCAAATTTGTAGTGCATGAATTTCGTTCATACCTTTCTTATAAGATAACAATTATCAAATTGGATTCAAATTATAAAATTTTGAAGATCTTCAATTTCTAAATAAAATTTTCAAAGTTAAAAAAACCATGTCAAGGTCATTATGGGTAGCTTAGGCTACCCATGGCTTAGAAAAAGTCCTTTTTAATTTTTAGTTTCTTTATTTCACTATACTTGCTACATTTGATTTTTTTACGCAATCTAATATCTTATTTTAACCATTTATATATTGAAATATGCACATTTAAAAATTATTAAAAAAAATAATTTTACGAAAGTATGCGCATGATCATCGTCTTCATACCCAGTGTATCTCGCCCAGAGAAAACTATGCTTAAGGTTTGGGGAGGGAAGAACGACGATATCTCATACCCATAAAGGAGAGTGCTATCAAAGAGTCACTCGACTTGAAAATAATGAATAATGAAAGTATGCGTTTAGATTATTCAAACAAGATTCGCACTGGATATGTTTTTTCTTACACATAAGCTGTAACATATATAAAATAAGCTTGAACAATGAATAATGTCAATAACCGAAATCCAGCGAGTGTTTCAGAACAGAGTATTTTTCATTAAGTCAATCTTCGATCTCGTTGTAACTTGTAACTTGTAACTTATAACTTATAACTTTGTAGGATGTGGGTGGATGACATATATTGCCCTTTTTGGCAATAATATGAAATTATTATTGCGATATTTTACTGTAAATTTAGAGTAATGAAATTTTTTTGGGTTGTTCATTTTATAAATAAGGCACAACCAATTTTTTTATTAAATTAATTTACATCAATACGTTGGTGCTACTTATGATTTTAAGTTAATAGATTCGTCATGGGTCAAAGTGGTAGTACATCTTAAGTGAATGCGGTTATATATAGCAGGGGGTCTTGGGAGAGACAGTCTTATACTAAGACGGGCTAATATTCAAGTCCATCGCACTTTCTCTTTTCTTTTCATTTTCTGGGCAATTTTCAGTTTTACTCTTAAAGGTATCAATTTGGACCTTAAAGATATCAATTTTTTCTCTCAGAAAAAAAAGATATCACTTTCTATTTAGGTAGAAATTGATCAGTTTAACGCCACAATTGATCACTTATAGGTTCGAAGTGAAATTTACTTTAATTGATATGTTTAAGTACTACTATACGTTTAAATTGATATCTTTAAGATCAAAATTGATACCTGTAAGGTACAAATTGTAAAATGCCCAAAAAATAAAAAAAAACAAAAAAAAAAATGAAATCTAGAGGGCATGTGTGCTACACGCGCCTGCAATGGACCGGCCCAGTTGTGTTCTTAGAATAGGAGGAAAATCCTAAAGAATGCGTAAAGATCAACCAATTAACATGTACAAAAGTAGGAACAAAAATAATATTACGAGCTACCCAAAATTAATTATTTTTTATTTATATGAGTTTAATCATTATTTTACATTTATATTTTATTACTATTAGTTGTTTCATGTTCTTTTATTTGTCGTTGCGATTTGTATTCATTAAATGACGACTACAAATCGCAACTACAAATAAAAGAACACGAAACAGAACTAATAGGAGGTAATACAATATAAATGTAAGAAATTGATTAAACTCATATAAATAGAAATAATTAATTTTATTGATAATAAAAATAATTAATTTTAGATAGCTCATAATATTGTTTTTTTCAAGACCATTGATTCCCTTGAGTTTTTACTCAAATAATAAAAATTATTTTGGAAAGTTTTTGATGTTTTACTTATTTTTTTCCAAAAATAAATCTGATTAATTAATTACGTCCATAAAACATATCACTTTATCAGCATTATTGGTAGTATTTACAAAGTCCTGATAATTCGTCACATAATCTCATCGTGGTCCACTAGTGTGGACACGGGCCTACAAACTCACGGGTCAAGAGCGTTGACTTGCGGATACACATGAGGCTCATTGTTTCCCAAAACCATAAGGTTGTAGCCTGTAGGAAGTTAGATTAGCTCACCCAAATCCCAATATATATACGAGTCAACGACCCACTAATTTATCGATGAGGAATTTTGTCTCCCATGTGAGTATTTCCAATAGTATTGCCTTGTGGATTAATAGAAATTTCTGATTAATCATGGTGATTTGTAACCATACAAAACACAAAAATAATAATTGTAAAATAAACCAAGATTACAGAACTTCCAATTACCACACAAAGATGATTTTTAACTTTAAAAATTTCCGTTATTTACTAAGACGTAGTTCTCATAAAATAATGTTGATTCATTTATTTTTTCTCCACCTCTTGCAGATGAAGTATTTTGATTAATCAAATAGGAGTATTATTTTGTTAAATAGACTTAAGCTTTACTCAAGGACTGATCATCGGTAGTTGAAACATGATCAAGTTTGAACTTCAATTACCGAATATCTTTTTTATCTTACCTTTTATCATGAACGGTAACTAAGTATTACGACATATGCCAACATAAAATCATTTTATATGATATGATTTTATATCATGAAGTAATTCAGCATATTTGTGGCAAAATTACCGTGATAGAGCAATTTTTGGCTATAGAGAATGGAGTTTTATGTTCTTGAATAACCTACACCTTTCCTCCACCCTACAGGGTAATAAAAAATACTCCCTACGTTCCTTAAAGAAGTTCTCACTTTCTATTTTGGGGTATTTCAATTGTTGTTCCCATAAGGAATTTTTCCATTTATATCACAAATTTTAAACAAAAATAACCTCAATCATCCTCATTTTAATATTTTAATAATAATTATGGTTCTTACATATCTTCTACTAACTCTATGTTAACATTTTTATATTCCTTATGGTCCCCACATGTTTCCTACTAACTTCATAAAAATATTTTTTAATTAGTTGTAGTCCCCATATTTTTTCCACTAACTTTCTTTAGAGACTTTTTTAATATTTGTGGTCTCCACTTTTCCTCCATCAAATTTATTATTCAATAAAATAATATTTCTACTCTAAAAGATTCCACTTTTCTTAATTCCCGTGAATATTCCCAATGGGAACATCAATAGGGAACAGAGGGAGTAGATTAAAATAACATAGTTATATATAACTAGCTTGAATCCCGTGCCAAGCACTAATAATTTAAAAATAATCAAATAATTTTTTAAATATAAACAAAATTACTTTACATGTATTAATTCGTTATTTGTTAACTATAATAAATATAGAGAAAATAATACTTGACATGTAAGAGAAATTAAACGTATCACTTTACATGTCCTTATGCATGTAATATCGAGTATTATAATAACCACAATTTAATCTTTTGAATATCTACTTCTATGTGTAATTTTGTATATATAATTTAGGTATATCATTTTTAATATCTTAATTTTTTAAACTCATTAGTGCTTTTGTGTATTTTTGATGACTTAAGGGAAGATATTTTATTTCAAAAAAAGGAAAGATATTTTATAAATGATTTTTTAATATATGTAGTAGTGTACGTAGGAAAATTTTATTGTTTGAGTAATTTTAGAAACGTATGTATGACGATTGAGAATTCTTACGCCTTTTGAATATATAAATTATTTAATATGACATTATATATAGCGTGACAACATTCAATATTTCTTTTTATATAAATACACATTTTTTAATTCGAATCACGTATCCAGGGGCGAAGCCACACCGGGGGCCGGCGGAGGCCCAACCCCCCTTGTCGAAAATGTGATCCTTTGTACTTTTGGTTTCGGCCCCCTTACTAATATATTATATAATTTAAAGAGTACATAATTGTAATAAAAATTATTATAGGTCAATGGTTGAGGTAATATATTTGTAATTTATTTTTTAGTAGACTAATAAATTTAATTTACATAAATTCTCATATGAGACGATCTCACGGTGAGACCATTTTAATTGCCTTGGCCTAATGTACATTTATTTTTAAAGTGCTGATTTTTTAGTCTTAAAGTTACACTTATAATTAACCTTAAAGTGATCACTCAAAGTGATCACTTAGACAAATGGGCTTACTTGTATATACTCGTGAACTCGTCTCATGATAAGACGGTCTCATATAAGACGGACTGATTTAATTTATACTATAAAGTCATTACTATCTATCTTTCATAGTTCATATTCATCCGTTTTTGTGTGTCTTTGTATTTTAGTTATCTTAATTTTAATAGTAATTATTTTTGGAGACTAAAAAGACAAATATATAAAGTCACAAACACTTAGTTTCTTTTTCAAAAGAGTAATTACAGGGAAGCTCCAACTCTATTTGTCAAATAATTTTTGCTATGATTCAAGTTAATTAGGTTTATATGATTCAAATTTTCATAGTTTAATTAGTTTATATATAATAAATAACTTGCTAGTATATCGACAATTTGGCATATCCTGGCTTCGCCCCTGCACGTATCATACAATATTAATAAAAGAGTCGGTAAATGACAAATGACAAACTCTTAAAAGATTTTCAAATGAATTTATTAAATAGGTTAGAATTGATTACTTGGCACTTTATTATCCTAAATTAACATGATATTTTTCATTACCTTATTAGCTGATATTTTTCAAAATAAGCAAGTCAAGCTTTAAATTATGAAATTTATGCTATTACTTGAATTTAATGATAGAATGGACTTTTCTAAAAATACATAAAGATTAAAGAATAATTCTAATTATAATTATCCAATTTAGCCAAAGGTAGAAATTTTTCTAAAAATACATGTTTATCATTTTGGAGGGAAAACAATAAACATAAGAGTGACATGTGTCCCATTGAATAACCCATTTAGTATATAGTAATAGATAGATAGATTGAGTAATGATGGCTCTGGGGCCGGTTACTCACGGGTCAACCGTTGCTTAACGATCGATTCCAACTCGGTACCGACGAGAAATGATAATTTGACATATTATTGAACCGCTAACGATAACCGAACTGTGAATCACATGTTTCGCGAGCCAAACCATAGAATTGAGGTGAACCACCTGAGGAACAATTCAACCATACTGACGAAGTATTCTTCTTAATATTATTTTAGTATTTTTTACTCATCCATCAAATTTATATACTTCATCCATTCCATAATACTTGTCACTGAGTGTGAAATTTTCCCACACAACACGTCACACTCAGTAGTGAGTATTATGGAACAAAGGAAGTATTATTCAATAAATTAAAATATCCACCACCTAAAAAACTTTTTTCTTAATTCACCATTACTTATGAAAACGTTTTTACGGAACGGGTGGAGTATTATAGTTTTTACGTACTTATATTTTCATAAGTATAAATATATTGTCCTTTTGATTATAAAAATTTCATTAATGATTATTTAAAGTGTTTCTTTTAATAATTAAAAGAATCAGTTAAATAAATCATTATTTAAGCTCAAAACTTTGTGGATGAACTACAAGTTTGAACAAATATGACTTAAATAAACAACTATAGCATATCAAAACATATTTGTAGGAATATAATGATCCTACAACTAGATTCAATCGATTTTGATCCTCATCCCAAATTAATGGTCCTAAGTAGGATCCCGGCTCTAACAACTTTGTTCATATATAATACAAAAACTAGAAGTTGTAGTGGAAAATGAGCATAATATTGAATTATTCTAAATAATATTTCTTCATTTAATTATATTTATATGATTTAGAATTTAAAATATGTATCTTTACTTTTATTTGTTTTTCCTATTCACTTTTATTGCGAATCTCAATGCAAACTTAAAAATTCAAATATTATTAAAAATTTAAGAAAAACATATGAGAAACGAGAGTAGTAATTTAATTTTCTATTTAAATATTCTCATTATCGCTATCCATAATTAAATTGAGAGACAAAAATCATTTTCATAAAAGAAAATCATTGCTATTTGTGCTATCTTCGACTTTAATTGCCTCTCCTTTTACTCTTTATTCTATACTAAATAACTTACCCATGTGTCTCTACTTGATTTCTCTGTTCTTCGACTATATTCTTCTAACTTTAGACTTTAGAGTCCACCAACTCTAAATCAAACTGTTAGTGTTTCTTTTAATTTCTATATTGATATTCTTACCATGTCATTCATTATTACCAAAATGTTAGTACACTTACAAGTAAAATCAATATATATAGTCTCTCCTTTTTCATATATTATTTACTGGAATTTACGAATTTGAGTGTCAACTTTGACTACGATTTCTCATATTGAAAAGAACAAATTCATGTCATATCTTGATATATATGTCTCAATATATATTAACTAAATATCTAGTTTAGAATTTTTTTAAAAAAATTACTTCCTCGTATTCAGCCTAAATGTCCCATTTAATTTTTCATACTTGCTGATGCAACATTTTAATCCTTAATATCTCAAACTTTTCTTAATTAAAAATTATAAAAATTTGATATTAATAATTCTTGTATTGAAACGAATCAAACAAGATCCCACATGATTATGTTTTAACTTATAGATTAAGAGTAAAAATACAAATTAAGAGTGATGAGTGAATAGTGTCAAAAAAATATGAGACATTTAGGCTGAATAGGAAGTAGTATTTAACTTGTAAATTTACATTTAAATTTGTGCAAAAAGTAAATAAGAACAACAAATAAAAACAGAGGCAGTTAAAATAATTTTAGTATATATATTATCAGTATTTTCATTTCAAAGAGTCTATTATTCCTTAATTCACGTGAAAGTACCTTATGTTTTTATATTTCTTTTGTATCATTTTGTTTATGTTTAAAATATTCCTTATTGTTCTTTTTAATCTTCACTCATTTGCTTAGTAACTTTCTCTGTTATTTCTTTTTAGACATATTATTCCAAATGTTTTTATATGTCTTTTCACTTACTCCCTTCGTTCCACACTTATCCTTATTCACAAACAAGGGGTTCCAATGGAAGAAATGTAACTTCAGCACAAACAATAAAACACGAAGCATTATAAAGCTAAAAGAAAAAGAAATCATTCCTATTCACTGTAATATTATGTGATCAAAGTGTATCCTTAAAGATAAAAGGTGGATTTAATTGAATAACATTCATTAGACTAGCACTATTATATTGATCAAAATGTTGAATTCTAAAATGGATCATGGTATGCGTATGGAAGCTAAGTAGGGAAAATGTGAATTCATTGATGCGGAAGTCAGCATACAAACTAAACAAATGATTTAGGAGTTGCAATTATTAAGAAAAAGATGAAAGAGAATCATTTTAATATGATTTGACATGTGCAAAAAACGCGGTATTTAAGGACAAAAAAGAAACATAAAAAGCTGCAACTTAACGGCAAAAAAGACCAAAGATAACTTGGACGTCAGGAGTGAAAAATGATATGAAGGATCGACATTTATAGAGTGAGATTGTACAAACTTGAAATGAATGGAGAAGAAGACTCCATGTTGACGACCATTGAAACATATATGTTGGTTCATATAGCTAACCCTAATCTTTTGGAATTAAGGCTCTGCCATTTTTGTTGTTGATGATCCTTTCTCTAATATTTTTTTAATCTTAATGGGTTTAATGTATTTCTTATCAACTTTAATCTTACAAACATATTATCTATTAATTTTAATGTATAATAACAAGTGGTACACTAAGGATGCTTGTGTCATTTGTCAATTTATGATTGGAATAAAAATGGACACATTTCAATTCTTTAATTAAGAAATAATTAATGATTATATCAATTAAATATTTACACTACTTAATCAAATCATACTATCTATTAATTTTGATGTATAATAACAAGTGATGTATAATAATTAATGATGTACAATATTTACACCACTTAGGATGGTTGTGTCATTTGTTGTATTTTAATTGGATTAAAAATGTTTACATTTTAGTTTTTTAATTAATGAAATAAGTAATGATTATATCAATTAATACCAATTAAATATTTACACAATTTAAGCATATTCGTATATAATACTAAACCATAAAGTAAAAATAGAACAAATAAATATTTTATTTGAATTAGTCAATCACAATGTTTCAACTACCATAAGTATGACAAATCCTTTTTCCTTTTACATACCAATGTTAAATCCCTTTTTCAATTACAATTCTGCATTTAAGAAAGATTAATTAATAATAATTATTATATAATTTGCATTTTAGGGAAAAATTTGTATTACTTTAATTCATTAGTTTTTTTTTTTGAGTAACACTTTAATTAGTTAAATAAGAATGTTGAAGAGTTTAATTGTATCAATGAAATATTTTATATGTAAGTAAGGAATTAAGGGAGAAGTTAGGAGTGGAAGTAATATAAATGCGTATATTGAAGTGGGTGTGTGGTAATACTATGATGGATATGATAAGAAACCAGGAGTTAAGGGAGATGTTAGGAGTTGCACCTCTCTCCACAAAGATGAGGGAGAACAGGTTGAGATGCTAGTAAGAAGGATCGAATGCATCATAGTGGAGGATAAGAGAAGTTGAGGAAGACCTAGGAGAACGTGGGAGGAACAGATTAAAAGTGATATGCGAGAACTTCGCCTCTCCAAGGACCTGACCAGGGATAGGGGTCGATGGCGGTGCCTTAGTCACGTCTTAGATTACTAAACTTATCGTTTGTTATTGTTCATTGCCTTTAATTATCGCTTTTTACCTCCTTTTTTACTACTCCCTCCGTTCCCTATTGATGTTCCCATAGGGAATGTTCACGGAAATTAAGAAAAGTGGAATCTTTTAGATAGTGGAGATATTATTTTATTGAATAATAAATTTGATAGAGGAAAAGTGGGGACCACAAATATTTAAAAAGTATTTAAAAAAAGTTAGTGTAAAAAATATGGGGACCACAACTAATTAAAAAATGTTTTTATGAGGTTAGTGGAAAACATGTGGGGACCATAAGGAATATAAAAATGTTAAAATGGAGTTAGTGGAAGATATGTGGGCCCATAATCAATATTAAAATATTAAAATTAGGATGGTTGAGGTTATTTTTGTCCAAAATTTGTGATAAAATGGAAAGATTCCTTATGGGAACAACAATTGGAACACCCCAAAATGGAAAGTGGGAACTTCTTTAAGGAACGGAGGGAGTATTATCTTTTTAGCTTATTGTACGTAGTCTATTTATTCTATTTGTAAGTTGCAGGTTTCTCTCTCTTAGAAGACCTTTCTCGAGCCGTGGGACTCTTTAACCACACTCTCCTCTATGAGTATGAGTTGTCGTCGTTCTTCCCTCTCTAGACCATGATCATAGTTTTCTATGAGCGGGATACATTTGGTATGATGATGATTTAAGTAAGGAATTAATTTTAAAATTATTAATATATTTTATTAAATGATGTTTTATTTGATTAAATTTTAATGAGGTTATAATTAGGGGTGTTCAAAAATACCTGACCCGCTTGACCCGACCAGCCGACCTGCCGAATGGCGGGTCAAAAGTCAAAAAAAATTGAAAAGCTCGGGTCATGGGCCGATATCAAAAAGATCCGGGTACCCGTTAATGACCCGCCTAATATATATACTTATCTTTTCGGGTTTTCCTTTTCACATATTCAAATGCAAAAGCAAAATGTACAAAAAATGAAGTAAAATGTACAAAAACTGAATAAGCAAAATATATATACAGAATACTAACAATTAAACATTGCCAATTCAACAGCAATTCAATTATGAGTACTGACAAACATGTAGAACACAATTCAATGTAGACACAAAAACTGAATGTACAAGATGTTTAAAACTAGGGAACTTCTACATGGTAAGCACCAGGTATAGGGAAACGCCTACTATAACTATTCTTGTTTTCCATTCTACCAAATAGCACTCAACTATGGCAAAAATATCTACAGTAACGATAATGGTCAAAAAACGTTAATGATCCGTTAGCTTGTGAAATTACCTAATTGCCTTATTTAATTCTAATAAAAGGATGTTCCTTCTTCTTCTTCTTCTTCTTCTTCTTCATTTCATGCATTCTCCCCTCTACAGCCATTGAAGGCACATGAAGGCACAAGGAAAGAAGTGATACCATCACTAATTCACTATTAAGATGATTAAAACCCAAATTCAACATGCACCCATCCCAACTTTGAACTTCCCCAACCCCGAAAAAAGTAAAATATGATTAAAACCCAAAACCCAATATTTTCAACGACATAAATCAACACCCAACTTCTCAAAATTCCCAAAAAAATATCAAAGAACAAATCTTTACAATATTCAACCAAAAAGCTATTATTATTAGCGAAGTTGGTCCTAATAGCCAAGTATTATAATACCCACAACAAAACCAGCCCGCATCTTTGATGGTGAAAGAAAAACAATCAAATCTATGATGAAGTTGCTTCCTCTTAATGATAAAAAGTTGATTTAGCCGGGGTTGGAATTTAGCCATTGTTGTGATTGGAGAAGATGAAAATTATGAAGAGGGAGATGAAGACTATGAAGAGGGAAAAATTGTAATTTTCAGATTTAATGGTCACTTAACGTTTGTTAGCCAATATAGTTACGACAGATAGTTTTACAACAGTTGGTGCTTACCATGTAGAATGGAACACAAGAATAGTTATAATAGGCGTTTCCTTATACCTGGTGCTTACCATGTAGAATTTCCCTTAAAACTATTATAGCAATTAAGAGATGTTGAAATAGCAGCTTTGTGAGTTTGTGATCCATTACTTGCATTAAAGTCAGCAAGTTATTGAAGGGAACAAAATTTTACAAATGATCAAAACTACAACTAATATCATGCTGAGGTAGAAGAAAATTTGACAAACCTGTTATAGGGATCAATAAAAACTACAATTAAATTTGTTAAAATAATTAAAAAAATAAAAATCAGATACCTGGTGTCCCGACCCGTATTATCCAGGTACCCGAAAACTGGGTACCCGCATCAGATGGGCCAAGACATGGGAATTAAAATAGGTACCCGACTAACCGGGTACCCGGCTTTTCGGGTACCCGCTAATGAACACCCCTAGTTATAATTAAAATTAAAAAAATTAATATGAATCGACAGAAATTAAACTTAATTCATTCATGAATAGTTAGACTATTTTATTAATGTAAGAGACCAACAAAAAATATAGATTAGTATAATTATAGAGTTAAATTAGTCTAAATATTTTAGTAATTGCATTATTTTATAAAGAATCTTTTGTCAATTACAGCCTCAAAGTTTAGTCGTTTTGTGAATTACAGCCACAAAGTTTTTTTTTTTATGAATTACAGCCACCAAGTTTTGAAAGTGACCACCATTATGGCCAGATGACCGGTTATGACCGTTGACCAGCCATTTTACCTTTGACTTTTCTTTTTTTTTATTTTGATTTTGAGTTTTTTTTTTCTTTTCCTTTTTTTTAATTTAATTCCTCCATCCTCTTCATCATCTTCATCTTCTTCCTCCTTCTTCTCCACCATCTTTATCCTCTTCCTCTTTTTTTCTGATTTTTTTTTGAGTTTTTTTATTTTTGAGTTTTTCCTTTAATTTTTTTCCCCATTTTCTCTCCTTCTCCCCCAATTACTCATTCTCCCTCCACCTCCATTTTTGCACATTAAAAAGCTTAAAATTGCTCTTCTGTTCATAACTTTTTAACATCCCGATCAAAATTCAGCAACAAATCAGAATGAGCACGGTGCTACCGAGAATAACACTTAAGAAAATCCATGTAATTTTGGTTTAACATCCTAAAAAATCGATTAGATTCCGCCTAGCAATCTCTATTGCCCTTTCCTGTACCTTTTGTTCTCTCAAAATCCTCACACAGGTTCTGCATTGGGCTGCAATCTTGATTATTGTAACAAAACACTTATTGTTCATCAGATGGTAGCTTATATGCTCTGAATTCTATCCTTAACTATGAACTTCAATGGCAGATTAGAAAAGAACACTGAATAACCCAATAACCGGAAATTCACAAGCAAAAAACTGCTAATTTAACCAAAATTAGTATTAAAAAGCAGAATTCGGAGTAGTAGAGAAAATATCACATACTCTCCATTACACTATGTTTGGATAGAAAATTAGGAGAGAAAAGAAAGGAAAGGAAGGGAAGGGAAAGGAAGGGGAAGAAAAGGAAGAGAAATACTCCATTGTTTGTATAGGAAGGAAGGGAAGGGAAAAGAAAGGAATTTCATTTTCCTTCCCAATCTTTCCTCTTATGGAGAGATTTAAATGTTAACAAAATGAAGGGTAATCCCTTCAAATCCCTTCCCTCAAATCCCCTCCCTCCCTTTTTGCTATCCAAACAAGAGATTCTCCATTCCTCCAAATCCTTTCTTTTCTTTTCCTTCTATTTCCCTTAATCCAAACAAGGCCTTAAAGAAAAGAAATCTTGCAACAATTGTTAAACTTACTTTTGGAATCCTAGTAGATCCACCAACAAGCACTGGTTCATCCATTAAAGAAATCTTGTAGCAATTGTTAAACTTACTCTCCATTAAAGAGAAGAACCCTATCAAACAAACTGACTGGTTCATCCAATAAAACCAATCGCAAATGATCTATTATTATAAACACAAAAATCCAATCAAAATGTGAAGGATGAACATTAGGAAATCACAAACAAAACCAAAAGTAAAACCAACGAAAATCAAGAGAAGAACCATCTGCAACCCTAAAACAATACCCTAAATTTTTCCTAAACAATGAAAATCCAAAAAACCTAATTTGGGTAAAAAATAAACCAAAATCAGAAAAAATGGTTGGTGACTTTGAAGATTAATGGAGTGTTTGAAGTTTATTAGGGACGAAGAGGATGAAGATGATGGAGAAGAAGGAAGAAGAGAGAGAGAAAAATGATTGGAGAAGAAGGAGGAAGATGATTGGAGAAGAAGAGAAAGGGAAATTGGGTCTTTGAAGATTAATGGTGACTTTGTTGATTCTTTCAAAATTGACAGCCATTGAAGAGGATGAAGATGGTGGAGAAGAAGGAGGAAGAGGATGAAGATGATGAAGAGGATGGAGGAATTAAATTTAAAAAAAGGAAAAGAAAAAAAACTAAAAAAAAAGTTAAAATAAGGGAAAAGTGTCAAAAAGTACCTAATAAATTTTTTTTTTTCGAAAAAGTACCTAATAAAATTTTTTTTTCCAAAAAATACCTAACAAAAAATTTTCTTTTTAAAAGAGTACCAACTAACGGTTGGGGTTAAGTTTTCCGTTATCTTTTTTTGTCCATCTTTAAAAAGTACCTAATAAAAATTTTCTTTTCAAAAAAGTACCAAAAACACAACATAATCATCTAATACAAAAACAACATAATATATAACTCTAAGAACATAAACCAAAAACCAAATTCACACATCCTTCAATACAAACACAATAATAATAATAATAATAATAATAATAATAATAATAATAATAATAATAATAATAATAATAATAATAATAATAATATAATAATAATAATAATAATAATAATAATAATAATAATAATAATAATAATAATAATAATAATAAGGAAAAAGTGTCAAAAATTACCTAATAATTTTTTTTAATAAACGGTCAACTTAACACCAACCGTTACTTGCTCTAAGTTTGTGTTGGATGATGTTCTTATGTTGTGTTTGTATTGGATGATGTGTGAACTTTTTTATGGATAATGCTCTTAGAGTTATATATTATGTTGTGTTTGTATTGGATAATTATGTTGTGTTCGTGGTACTTCTTTGAAAAGAAAATTTTTATTAGGTACTTTTTTGAAAAGAAAATTTTTATTAGGTACTTCTTAAAAATGGATAAAAAAAGATAACGGAAAAGTTAACCCCAGCCGTTAGTTGGTACTCTTTTGAAAAAATAAATTTTTATTAGGTATTTTTTGGAAATTTTTTTTTATTAGGTACTTTTTTGAAAAAAATAAATTTTATTAGGTACTTTTTGACACTTTTTCCTTAAAATAAAAAAAAAAGAAAAGTCAAAGGTTAAATGGCTGGTCAACGATCATAACCGGTCATCTGGCCGTAATGGTGATCACTTTCAAAACTTGGTGGCTGTAATTCATAAAAAAAAACTTTGCGGGTGTAATTCACAAAGCGACTAAACTTTGAGGCTGTAATTCACAAAAGATTCTTTTAAAAACCAGTCCTAAGGGTAGGCCCAAAGGGCTACCATCCAACGCCCCATTCTAAAAATCAGAAAATAAAGGTAGAAGGGAAGAAAATCTGAAATAAATAAGATTATTTATTAAAAAAAAGCATACAATAAAATCATAATCAAACTTATTCCAAAACTAAGCGTGTGATCCACAAACCTTAGGTTCGGGCGCACTTAGTAAGTGCGAACAGACTGAAAAACTAAAATAGGTTGTTCGCTGTTACTAACAGCGAACAACTTGTTTTTAGGTCAAAAAGTCAAAAGTCAACAAAAGTCAACAAAAGTCAACTCAATCGGCCGCTGTTAGTAAGAGCGGCCTATTTCTTGGCTGATTTTTGTTGACTCATCCTTTGTAAAGGCCCGCTATTTGACCCTATTTCACCTGTTCGCAGTTACTAAGTGCGAACAAACACTTAATTTTTTTGACCAATTTATTACTATTCGCACTTACTAAGTTTGATTATGATCTTATTGTGTGCTTTTTTTTTTTTTATAATAATGTTATTTATTTCAAATTTTCTAGAAGGGAGCCCCTAACCTATTACTTCAAAAAGCCCAAATTTAAGTTTAGGGCCCAAGGTCTAAAGAAACCAGGACTTAAAAATTAGAGTAAAAAGAAAATAGATGAAAAAGGGATAACTGACAGCATGCTAATATCGTAATAACTCCAACAGTCCAACTCCTTCACTTTTCTCTTTTTCTTGAAAAACTAAGACCAACAAATACTATTAATTTTAATAAAATAATTACTTTGGATCATTATATATTATCCAAAGTATTTAGTTTGTTAAAATATATAGTATTTATATAATTTTCTTAAACAAAAGAGTATATTTTTCTTGCATCCATCATTAAAAGTTTAATTTATATATATTTTCATACTAAACTGCATGCATGTAAGACTTTAACACAAGTATTTTAATTAGTTCATACATTTTTCTACTCTCTTTTGATTATATAATTTAATAATAATGGGTCCTGCAGTTTTTAACACTAACTTCATTATATATCTCGAATAAAATTTTCATTATTAGTCGTAAAAACAAGGTTTCAATATTTGTGTTGTCATCACTGTCCAACAAAAACAATTCCCATACTTTTTCATTTAAAAAAATAAAACACAAGGTTGATTCTGACCATAAGCAAGGTAAGCATTTGCATAGAGTTTAAAGTTAGAAAAAGCCTTAAAATTAAAAAATACTCGTTAATTGAAGTACACACTTAAAAATTTGAAATTTATAAGTAGTTCTTTTATAACATAAGAATAATATGACACGTCAACATTTATAATACTAATTATAATATATAAATAGGGTCCATCTTTGTTATAGTTCCAAACACCACTAGTTTAAGTTTTGAATGGATCCTCCATAGAGAGGGCTCAGTTCTTTCAGTTTGGCTAGGGCCCATACAATATCAGTAACAGGGAACACAAGCAGTCCATAAGTATATTTGCAATAAATGGAGAATAAGTCTTTGTGTAACCAGACTGCTAATTTAACTTTATCTATTTAGCTATTCTCCTAATAGATTGTCATTATAGAAACAAACCCAACCGATTAACATTTTACAATTTGAAGTTGATTTTTAGCCTATTATAGTTGGTATTGTAACCTATTTGCGTTGGTATTTTAACCCATTTTAATAGGTTAAAACACCAACTTAAATAAGTAGAAATACCAACTTAAGCAGCGTAAAAATACAAACTTAAAAAGGTTAAAACACCAACTTTTAAAGTACCAACTTTGAAAAATTAACAATTTGACAGGTTAAAACACCACTCCAAATAGATTAACATATCAACTTTAATAAGTTAAAACAACCCCAAATATTGACTAAAATAGGTTAATATACGAACTTTAAAACAATAAAACACCAACTTAAATAAGTTAAAATACCAACTTATGGAACATAAAACACCAACTGAAATAAGTTAAAATTCTAATTTTATCATATTAAAATACCAACTTCAATAGCTTAACAATTTAACATGTAAAAACACCAAGTCTAAATAGGTTAACATATCAACTTTAATAGGTTAAAACACCAACTCGAATAGGTTACTACACCAATTTCAATAGGTTAAAACACTAACTTTAAGGTAGAAGTGGAGGATGGCTCAGACTGGACTACTTTCATTTAAATAACCCGACATTTCTCCTCAATAAAGAGTGGGAGTGAATCCTCTATACATCCCATATATCCTCCTGAAATAAAACATCTTGCTCCGTGGGAAGTAGACATAGCATTCCCTCCCCATTATCTTACAAAAATTAACCCTGAATTAGACGGATTGTTGTATGTAGATATTGAGATGGAGCGACGATTCTTCGGATAGGAAGAGTGGTGCCCCGGTACCTCCCCTATTTTATATTAAAGATGGTGGTCGGCTCAATTATTTTATTGATGCAAAGACCAGGTACTTGGTGGATACGAAGATTGAAATGTTGATGGACAAGTTGGGTTTGCCAGACGGCGTCGACATAATCAAGCCGACAAACTTGAATACTGTTAGGTTCCCCAGCTAACTATATAGCCATTTATGTCCAGGCGTTTGAGTTGGGATAAGATTTCTTCTTCATCCTTTCATCCAAGAATTATTAAAAAACTTTAACATAATCGTAGATGAGTTATATCCAAACGCTTGGGGAGTGCGTTATGGCTTTTTAAATTTTATGTAGGTTTTAAGAGTTAAGAAAACCCTTACGGCTTTTAGGTATTTATTTCGTGCCCGTCTTTGCGATTCTAAAGACTATGAAGCTGGGTGGATAACCTTTGCACATAGGCGGGGTTATAAGATACTGGGAAAACTCCCAAATAACTAAAAGGGTTTTCGAAAAAATTTCGTACTTTTGTACAAGTCCTAACCGTGGAGTTTTAAGACTTCGTATGACATTGAACTCAAAATAAATAAGTTTAACAATTACGTCCAACAATGTACAGTAGATGACAATTACGCTCACAAGGACCTTATCGCTCGCCTCAACTGGGCTTCCTAGAAGTTAGTGAGAAAAAGAGACATGGAATAGTTAAACTCTATTCCGTCGATTGAGAGGACGAGGCAGGCTCGGTTCTCTGCTGTTGATGTATTTATAACACTTGTAATTTTGTTGATAACTTTGTCATTTTGAGCTTTCTAACTTCTTATTTTATGATAGGCTTTGCTACGAATGGAGTATGAGTTAGGTGTAGCTCGCTCCTTGGCGGCACAAAATGACGCCTTATCTTCAAAGGTTTCTGCTCAAAATGTCGAGCTGGAGAAGCTAAGGGCGGAATTGACCGAGCTTTTAGGCCTGAAGGAGAATTTGGCCAAGTGCAAACAATTGTCCAAGAACTTGGCCATGGCTAAAAAGTGTAGGGGTCACATCAAGGAAAACCTTGATTTGGCGAGTTAGTCTCTGGACCAAGCTTCTGGACAAGCAATGAAGATCTGCCGAGACTTGGCAAAAATGCTAAAAGTTCACGAAAATTGTCTCGGACAATGAGCAAGTTATTAAATTGGTTCTGAAAGACATGGAAGCTTTGAAAGGGTTCTTGATGCGGCAAAGGTATACAAACTTTGTTATGAGAAAGAAGCTATCTAGCCCGACAATGGTTGGGGTCAGATGTTGCGGTTCGTTTCACGACCGAACTATCCCAAGAGATGATGAACAGCGGGGCTCTGGTTGAGGTAGAGAAGTTGAAGGTGGCTGTTGGGAACATGGGCATAGATTTTGACAAACTTCTTGAGTTATCTGAGTAAAGTTGGATGAAGCATTGGTCAACCTGAAGCTCAAGTATGGATGGGACGAAGAAGAGCACCGGAAATGGACCGAGAAGATCGATCTTGAGCGCGAACAAAGGGTGCTAGCTCTTGAACTCGACAAGATACCGGTTGCCTATCCTTTGTTTCCCAAGGCCGCCAAAAGGTATTCCATTCTTGCTCTTCAAAGCAAGTCTTCGAGTTTATCGAAGATTATGTCAAACAAAAAGGAGACATTCCACAGGTTAGCTGAGGAGTTGGCCGGTGAAGAATCATGGCTTGATATTGAAGATATGTTCAGCTTCACGCCTTCACCTCCCCATCTTGAGCCGCAGCCACAACCGAAGCCGAAGCCGCAACCGCAATAGCACGAGGATCTTAGCTCTAATTAGTTTGTAGGCCTTCCCTGAATTTTGTTGCTTCTCTTTCAATGCCCCGAAATTTTTGTGATTGATCAAATAATACATTGAATCGAACTTATGTCGTTTGTAATTATAACTGCTTGATTTATTTTGATTCTATATATTTTTTTTTAGCTTATTTAGCCAATTATTTTCGTAGCCTGATTATTTTATTGAAGTTACCAAGCTTTTCATATGAAAGATCCTAACCTCATCTTCATTCTCAGGGGAGGACATTATGTTGGAGGTACTTTATGAGGGGCTCTATCTATGTTTTTGATCTATCTATGGTAGATACCATGAGATTGATGCTGGGATTGGGGAGGACTTCCCAAATAATGTCACGGGCATTGGATGTTTCAGTTGAGCTGACCAACCTTGCTAGGGAGTCTGCTTGAGCATTGCCTGATCTAGGTACATAAGTTAGTGAAAAGTTTTTGAACTTTGCCACGAATTCTTTCACCTTTATCGAGTACATCTTCATGCTATCGTCTTTGGCTTCACACTCCCCATTTACTTTTCCCACTATCAGCTGGGAATCAAAGAAAACCGACAAAACTCTTGCCCCCGCTTCAAAGAAATTGTTTAGGCCTAGGATGAGCGCCTCATATTCAGCGTCGTTGTTGGACGCGGCGAATATAACTTCCATTCATGGTCAGGATTACTTCTATTCTGACTCCTGCAAAATATATGATAAGTATCCCAACTCCACGTGCAGTTTTGGTGGAAGAGCCATCTAAGTATAACTTCTATTCATGGTCACGATCACTTGGCCTTGGCCTTGTGCTTTCAGCTATGAAATCAGCCAATGCTTAAGCTTTGATCGAAGTACGTAGTTCGTACTCTATCTCATAATCAGCAAGTTGATTAGCCCATTCAAATATGCGACTCAAGTGGTTACTACCTTCTAAGATCTTCTTCAGAGGTTGGTTGATCCTCGCTCAAATTTGATGCGACTAGAAGTAGGGTTTGAGTTTCCTGCTTGCCATTACTATGGCAAACAGTACCTTCACCACTTCGTTGTAGTTTACTTTTGAGCCACATAAGACATGGCTTATGTAGTACACAGGGAATTGGCTTTTATCTATTTCTGTTACCAGGAACCCAGAGATGGAGTATTGAGACACGGATATGTATAATATTAATACTGCTCCTTCAGCAAGGGAGACTAGCTTAGGCAAGGAGGCTAGATATTCCTTCAATTTGTTAAATGCTTCTTTCGCATCCTCTGTCCACTTAAATTTTGTTTGTTTAAGCGTCCTGAAGAACGGTGAGCACTTATCAGCGGATTTTGACATGAATCTTCCTAAAGCCGCCACACAGTTTGTTAGTTTTTGCACTTTACAGACTTGGGAGATTTCATGGCAAATATGGTATGGATCGTGTTAGGGTTAGCCTCAATGCCTCTCTCATCAACCAGGAAACCGAGACACTTCCCCCCAATGACCCCAAATATGCATATATCAGGATCAAGGAGCATTTGGAGGTTAAGAAGGGTCATGAATTTTTCCCGTAGATCAGCTGCATGATCCTCGGCTTGTTTGCTTTTTCGTGATCATGTTATCAACATAGACTTCTAAGTTTCTGGCAATTAGAGAGTTAAAGACTTTGTTTGCCATTTGTTGATCTCTAGCTCCGAAAATCATTAACCCAAATGGTAGCAACTTGTAACAGTATACCCCCGACACTTATGATGAAAGCCGTATGAGATTGATCTTCAGGGGCAAGAGGGATTTTTTGGTAATCTGCGTTTGCATCCATGAAACTAAGGAGGGCATGTCCCGCTATAGAATCCAGAATTCAATCGATCTTAGGAAGAGGATAATGCTTTGTTGAGGTCAGTAAAGTCAACACACATCCTCCACTTGCCATTAGGTTATTTGACAAGTACCACGTAAGATAACCAATTTGAGTACTGGCATTTTCGGATGAATCCGACTTTCAACAGCTTATCTACCTCGTCCTTTGCTGCTTTAATTCTTTCGCTGCCTTGGTGGCGTAGCTTTTGTTTCACCGGCTTATAGTCAGGTTTGATGTCAAGCTTGTGGCACATGACACTTGGCGATATTCCGGGCATTTTCTCAACATAAAAGGCAAAGATATCACAAAAACTCGGCAATTGTCTCCAAGACATCGTGTCTCACTACGTTTGTTAATGTTTTGCCTATTTTGATCTTTTTCCCGTCGAAAATCTCGACTTCTTGATGTTGTTAAATGGGTTGAGGTCTTTCATGGACGTTCAGATTGTCCAAGTATACACTCATGACAGATTGATGCGCCTCTTCTTCCCTCTTCCTCTTGGGGAATACTCTCGGAGCTGCGTCGTGCTTCAAAGCATTAGTGAGGCATTGACGGGTTACCTTCTATCCCCCATGAGGATTCCGAATTTTCCATTATCTTGTTCAAATAGCAGTAAGAGTTGATTAGGCGATATAACAACTTTGATTTTGTTGATAATGGGAAGCCCGTGATTGCATTATATGAGAAGTGAGATGAACAACAGTGGAATGAATGGGCATGGTTCTACAATTGTTTCTCTCCCCTATCCTTATAGGAAGTGTGATAGTCCTTAGGGGTACTACTTGGTTCCCGCCAAAGCCGGGAGTGGTTTGTCAAAGGGTTGTAAGTACTTTTCCTCAAACTTCATCTACTTAAGGCAATACATGGTAATGAGGTCGGCGGCGCTTCCTGTATCAACGAGCACATGCTTAACTTTCATCTGGACAATCTTGATTATTACCACGAAAGGATCAATGTGGGTTCGTTGTAAAGGATGTGACATAGTTGTGTCAAATTTCATCACTAGACCCTCTGTGGCTACCTTAGGGGGTCCTCTCATCAGTGTATGGATGTTGTCCCTTATTGCTCGCTCTGTGGTGGGATATTCTTCATTGAACCCACCTATCATCATGTTGATGACCCCCCCTCCCCCCCTCTTGTATCACTGGAGACTTGTTTTCTTTCTTCTTCTTTGAAGGGCTTAGGTTTTGGACGGTACAACCTCTCATTTCCACCACGAGAAGTGTATTCTTTCCTACTCAAAAACCTCCCTAGTTTCCCTTCTTCTTCCATTTGATGTAGAATACGTTTAAGTTCCTTGCATTGTTCCAAGGTGTGACCATATTCACGATGATAGTCACACCACAAGTTGTAATTACGGCGATCTAATGTTGTGGTGGTAGGTGGAGATGATGGAAGGGCATCTTGGATGACATAAAAGATATATCTTTTGTTTCTATTGAAACATGGATCTTCTCCCCCGTCTCTTAGATTCTTGACCCTGGGTTCTTCCTCGGTGATATAGACTTATCTGGATCTCGGAGTTCCCATGTTAGGAGGAGGACCATGGTGACGAGGGGGATAGCCTTTGTCTCTCCGTGCTTAGGGTTCTTTCCTGTGACACTTTTGAGTATGGCTTGGCCCTTACTCTCTTTTCTCATGCTTCCATTTCTTAGTATCATGTGTCTGGCATATCTCAGAATTAGAGACATAACTTTGGCATTGTCTCATGGCCTCTGCATAGGTCCTCACTTGGTTTTCAATGAGTAGGAACTTCAATTTTGGGGTGCGCATTCCATTTATCTGGGCGCTGAGGGCAACTAAATCTTTCAAGTCAGTAACCTCCAAAACGACTTCTTGGAACTTGTTCAGGTAGGTAGCCACAGACTCTCCCTCGTGTTGTTTCATGCTCAGCAAGTGGAAGTTAAACTTCTCCTGCTATTTGGAAGTGACAAAGTGGCTTACAAACTTGGCTTCCAATTGGGCGAAGGTGTGGATGCTCCCAACTGGTAGCGACGTATACCAATTCAATGCAATACCACTTAGAGTGGTAGGGAAGAACTTGCATAGTAACACTTCGCTCGTGCTATATAACATCATCAAATTGTTGTACACCGCGATATGATCTTCAAGACACTTTTTCCTATCAAAAGAGTTCATGTTAGGGATCTTGATCTTAGCGGGGTTAGGCGTTGTTAAGATTTCAGCAAAAAAGCGGGAGTTCACCAACATAGGGGCTTCTTGAGGTCTTCCATGGCTGAAATCATCTTGCTGAGGCATGATGAGACTAGGTGAGAAGCTGGACCCAGAAAGTCGCGTCGTCTTCCTCTCTTACCGCCTCTTATTTACCAATGACTGGAAAATTTGCGATCGACGAGCTCTCTTCTCATTCTTGTAACTTCTTGGATCTTGAGTTTCAGGTCTAGATTCTCATTCTTCAGATTTTCTAAGGCAATTTTGGAGTTTAGAGCTTTCCCTCCTTTGTATGTTCGTACGGCTGGATCGAGATGCTTGGGTTTCGCTGTCATCCGGCCTTTGGGAACTTGTTGGGGGCTTAATCCTCCTCCTCTTGAGATTCATAATTTGTTCCTCCAAATTATCAAACACCTACTGATGGGGAGTAGCGGAATTGGCGTTGACCACGGTGCGAAGTTGTTCAAGGAAAGCATTTGTTAGCATCTGCGCCAGCATGTCCAGATCACGGTGAGTCACGCCTTGATTGTTCGCCTGACCTGCAGGCGTGTTCGTATTTATGCTGTGCACGATAGCGGTTTGTGTTGGATTTCTTTTGGGAGCCAAGCCATGACTTTTTGTTCAAGTGTTTATAACTATTGTCCCTACAGACTGCGCCAAACTGTTTTGGTGATGAAAGTAGGAAGTATGAGAGGCACGTGAGATACCTGAAGTGGGAGTCTTATCGACGTCAACGGTCAATAGGATAGAAGTGAGAGGCGACCCTTCCTTGGAAATGACCTGAAGTCCTGCAACACAACACGTTAGCCTTGTCCGGGGGGTGATCTCCCGGAAAACCCCTTTGACACTCAAGTCAGATCGGAGAATAGAAAATCGATAAATGAACGATAACAACTAACATAAGAATTATGATACTGATGTAATGGTGGTTATGGCTTTTCGGGAAGATGATCGAGTAAGATGGTGAGTAGGAATTTTGGCAGAGTTTTGGTATGATATTTGTGCTTAGTCTCGTAAATGAGAGTGACTTCCTCTATTTATAATGATTCTAGGGAGGTTACTTCTGGTGGGAACGGATCATCATAAAGAAGAATGGATGGTAGTCGGAGGTTATAGATGGTTACCACGGATCAACATATCTTTTATTCAAATTTATTAGATGTTACAGTTTTTTCATTTTTAATAAAGACAATGAGGATATGTAAACCGACATAATCCTTCAAGTTCTGTTACCTTTTTATTTTGGCTCCAACTGAGTGGATCATCTATAAATTTGGCACTACGATAGATACTTCTAGAAACCACGTGTCAATAATTCTTCTAAAAATCAAAGACAAATCTCACACAAAAATAGAAGTACTTTGGATTTAATTGGGTCATACTCATATTAGTCCCTCATTTTTAATGATGTTTTGATAAGAAATTTAACAAGAATTGAAAAAAATATATTAAATTTTTTAGGTAGTATATGTAATATATATATATATATATATTATATATATATATATATATATATATATATATATATATATATATATATATATATATATATATATATTATTATATATATATATATATATATATATATATATAATAAAATTGAAACAGAGAACTGTACACCATAAGAATTAGAAAATTAAACGAAATGACAATTAACAAAAATATAATTTTAAAATAAAGGGAATAGTATTTAAAAAATAACTTTTCTACTTTGTATGTAACATAATGATAAGAGTCACTTTTAATTATCTTAAAATCATAAATTATTATTATAGACTTATGGTAACCAATACAATGAAACTTAAGGTACCTACTTTAGATTTTTAAACAGATCTATATATTATTCAAAGATTATCACTTATGATATCAAACATAGCAATTAGGAAATATAGCAAATAACTACTCAAACTAATAGTATTATAGACTTATCCATGGTTATCAAATCCCAATTAGGATTTTATTAATAGTAGGATTTTAATTGTTATTGGGTCAACTAGCCCCAATGATTATGGGCCAAGTCAAAAGGCTCAATAGTTTTAGTCAACGCAAAAAGTTTCCTACACCAGGACAAAATTACTAAAATGCCCCTAGAGCTTTCTCATCAGACCTACTCAGCATTATAAATACTCCAATTCAAACCTTAAATGGTATGCTTTCTCTCTCTCCAAATTACTACTTTTAGTCTTCACTATTCACTCTTAAAACCGACCACTGACAAGAGCGTCGGAGGGGCTTTCCAGGAAGCACCCCCCGGACAAGTAACTTTGCTCGTTTTGTAGGTATTCTGTCGTGATTCCATACTCGGACATTTCAAACAGCCGTAGACATACTTCAAATGGTCACCTTCTAGTCAGGGAGATTTAACTCGATTTCTACGCAGAAACATTTGGCGCCGTCTATGGGGAGAGAGAGAAGCACCTTCCTTTTTACTCGCACAATCAAAAGCCATGAATTCCAAAAGAGCTACAAGAGCTAACACTAGACAGTCCGAACATCATTCCGCCAATTCTGTCCATGACCTGGATCCGAATGTCGACATGCAACACCCTAACTTCGTCACGCGACAAGACTTAGATGACTTTGCTGCAACAATCACTACCCGTTTCCAGGAGTCTATCAGCAGTAAGGACTTTGCCCGCAATTCTCCAGCCCCAACAAAACGCGTTCCATTCTGCCCACCGTCAAACGGAGCAGGTCCCGGGGCTCCAAAGGAACGCTCCTAGCTTTTGGGTTTAAGATATTTCAGAAAGTCAAGAGTCACCCCTACAACAATATATTCACGAACAAGGTAACCCTCAGGTAGCAGGAAGTAGACAAGTAATGAACTCGGCCCCTCATCCTAGCCGGATCTCGCAAGGCCAAGGTCGACAGGGAGGAGACTCGCGTCAGGATCCTAGCCGGGTCCCCGAGCCATCTGGAAGTTCGAGGTTTGATGCCCGACAGATCATCAACTGGATAAAGAAGCAGCAAGATGCCCGAACATATCTCAATTCTAAATGAGGGGAGAAGAATCCGGTAGAAGAATCTCATCACAGCCCCTTATACCAGGAGAGGTATGAGAGAAATGACTATGCCCGGGAGGATTATGTTAGGGACGGTTCTAATTCGGCCCCTACCATCTTCAAGACTCCCTTATCAGCGCGAATACTAGCTGTTCCTAACCGGAACAAGGTGAAAGTACCTGCCATAAAACCATTCGATGGATCAGAGGATCCCGCCGAACATATCGCTTCATACCGCGCCCATATGGCGGTTAACACCACTTGTGAAGCTATGCTGTGCAAGTTCTTTCCCACCACTCTATCGGGACTGGAACTGAACTGGTACACGTCCCTACCACCTGGGAGTGTAGATAGTTTCGCCGTCCTGGAAGCCTTGTTTTTAGATCACTTCGTTGCCTCCAAAAGGCAAAAGAAATCAAGTTTGCACTTGATGTCCATCATTCAGAAGGAGGGGAACGGTCACCTCCTATGTTCAAAGATTTCATGAAGAGATTTTATCAATTCCTGGAGCCACTGATGCAACCACGGTCCCAGCCCTCATCAATGGCGTGAGAACACCCAAGCTAAAGTGGAAGTTGCTGGAGCATGATATCACTACGTATTCTGAAGCTATGGACATTGTCCAACGGTTCATTCGGGCCATCTGACATTTGTACGCCGTTAGAGTCAAGAAGAAAGAAAGAAAAGACCAGACGATCGCAAGAGGCTACGCCCTAACCGGGCGTAACTCTGACAATTATGGG